>CM063284.1:33231446-33566446 GCA_032173965.1 Sitta carolinensis | reverse complement strand
TGTATTATGACACCTTAAAAAATGCTGTGAGAATTCACTGTTTCTCAGGCACAGGATATAAAAAGCTGCATAATGTGTGTTTACCAATGTGTTACTCTTCTTTGTTACCTGTATTGCCATAGTGCCTTCCAGCTTCAGACCTGCACCACATCCCGTGGAATTAGCTGCTGAATTGACACAGATGAAAACGATGGTGCCTTTACATTCCAAGTATTGTTAAATCACAAATTCTTCCTGGTAATTCAGCTTTCACCTCTCCTTTTTTCAGAAGAACAAAACAGTGACCCAGCCCAGGTGCAAGGGTTATTTCACAGCTATAGCAAACAAGATCTATGAGTTCAGCAGTCAAACAAACTGAAAAAGATCCAGAAATCAGATCTTTCCCCACCTCTGTCCAGCCCCAAGAATTGGTCTTCTGAGAGTTTAGATACACCCCCCCTTGTAGATTATTACCTTGTAATCTTAGATGCCAAGACATTTATCCTATTTTCCTCTATGTGAAGGTGTCATTCTTTATCAGGTTTCACTGAAAAATATACCAACATCTGTGCAGCAAACAAGGGAAATTAATTACTTTGGAGACATGGGGGAAAACAAAAAGAAATCATATAAATATCAACATTCATTCCAAAAATGTGATATTGAAAACAATTGCCAAATGCAGTAGGTAAGAAATGCCAAGAGAAAAAAAGTTGGGAGACAAAACACACACATGAGAGAAGACGACAATAATCAATATATTAATATAAAACAATAATACAGCTGGTACAATAAAGTGGTACCGTGGGGAGACATGCAGTGTATCATTAGTATTCTGCTCTAATGAAACCCACAACACACAGTGTACATTAACTAGTGTAAAGTCTTTTCAGCACAGTGAATATTCCACCACTTTACTGGCCCATTTATTTTAACTGAAAGAGAGATGATCCTGTTGCCAAGCTATCAGATGGTAAAAGGGATATATTTGATGGATAAAAAAAAAGAAAGGTCTGCCACAGCTTTGCAAAATATATTTCTAATTTAAATGTGTGTGGTATACAACACTCATACTGTACCTGCAGAGAAAAATAGAGGTGGGGGTGGGTAAGAGAGAAAGGGGAGGGGGAACAAAGGAGGGGGGGGAATATAATTTTAAATAAACAAAAAAAAGTCACAGACATCACTCATTTTTTTTTTCAACCTGTTCTTGTGATACAGATTGACAGCCCTTTTAATATGAAATAAATCAGCCAGGATAAGGAATGTCTCGGAGAACATACAGATTGAGTGCTGATTGACAGAGCTTCTCTGAAACCCATTCTGTTTGCGCTCGGTTTTTTAGCAGCTAACTTGAAAGGATGTCAGGTGCTTTGAAATGTTTCAAGTGTTTTGAACCCAGCAAACAATTGTAAAATGTGCTTATTGGTGCTCAGGCTGAAGCAGGAGCGTGGTGGGGCTCACATGAGAACAATGCTGAGGAAGGCAGGCCAGGAGAAATGAAAGCCAAGCTTTCCTCTTCCATTCAGGCACTGTCCAGCCGTCAGGATTTTTGGAATGTTGTCAACAACCATACCTAGTTAGCAAGATATTTTAAAGTGAAGATGCCATGTATTGGAAACTTGAACTATGCCTGGGGAGCGTGCAGCATTGCATTCCCTCTATAGTCTCCCAGTCACTTCTAACCTAGAATTGACTAGTTGCATTGCTGATAACGAGACATGACATTTTTAAAGCTGAGTGTCCAGTTTGTACCACTGCTGCTTTCCTGTTACGCTCAGACCAGCATTATGCTGGCTTTGATAATGCTGCAGATATTATGGTTAGCTGTCTCCTTGCATTTCCTGAAATGTCCTACGTTTGTTGTTATCTCACAAAGCAAATACTAGCACATGTCATAGTCACACTGAGAGAGAAAAAATGAAAACCAAGCCCAATGGCATTTGCAGGCTCTTTTAGCAGCACACCCTTGAGAATGACAATTTAGGTTTGTATGGGTCATTTTTGTATGAGTGTTTTCTGTATGAGTGACTTTTTTAAAAAATGGCTTGACATTCTTGCTTTTATGCAAGGTGCAAAAGCCATTCAGGAAGGAGATTTTTGGGTTCTCCCTCTGAGAAAATCACCTCACTGAGGGAGAGCACTCAGTAACGCAGTATGACTTAGTGAAAGCTGCTGGGTTCAGCTCAAATGCTTCACTTGAAAGATTTGAATTTTGTTCACAGACAGTGAAACAGTTCTCACCTCTCACCATGGCTCCTTCTGCCATGGCCTTGACTTCTGGTATGGTCAGTGCTTCATGCTGGAGATGCCTCTCAGCACCCACATCTCTCTTCATCCAGTTCCTCCAAATATCAGATCCCCACAAGGTAATTATTCTCTGCATAGTCCCTTATTTGCTCACTGATAGTTGTCTTTCCAACCTTTGCAGAAAGAGACAGAAAATTTCCTATATACTGGAGTAAAATCTGTGCTATCGGGAGTGAGAAGAAAGATCCCTTTATTCAATGTGGAATTAAATGGAAATAGTCATTTAAATACTTTTCTCTTAATTTTCCTTTTGTTTTTGCTTTCTAGATCCATACTGCCAATGTCCATCTGATTTGATTTGCTCTCTCATTGCCCTCCTTGCTTCCACCTCTGTCAAGGACACCAGCATCTCTGTCAATATCCCTTGCCCTTACAGCTAACATCCCTAACCTGTAACATGCAATTCCCATGGGATTGCATCTCCTGGTATATCAAGATGTGCTCAGAAATGCAATTCTGCTGTGTCTCAGTGCAGCTGGGCGTACTGAACAAGAGAGAGATGGACAAGCCCAGGCTGGCACTAGGATGAGTGTCATTTCTGATGGGTCAAGGATTGGTCAATCTGGTATGGATGAGCTGACCAGCTGGTCTGCACCTGCACAGTAACAGCAAGGTGTTCAGACACACTGGATGCACTGGACAAATCACACAGCAGTTTGCCACCAGGGCATTGGAAGAACTGCAGAAGTTCTGCTTGAGCAGAAATATGAGTGCTCTGGTTTTTGGCTTCAAGCAGGAGCACCCTCCTGTCCCATAAAGACATGGTTAGTCAAGTAATATACATGACTATGTGCAGGGTTGCCTCTGTAAAAATGAGATGGGACTATGTACCACCAGGCACAACCTGGGCACAGAGTGAGTTACTGAGTCCAAGCACTCCCCTCTCCCTCTCCTTCTCCTCTGTTTTTTTCAGCTACATGTCTTCCCCACCAAAATTTTTCCCTGGGTTTGAATAAAAAGAAAATTCCAAGGGAAGAATATTTTATCTCTCTCTAAAACCAACAAGACAGGCCTTACTGACCAGCCTTTCCATTTCGTCCTCTCCAGGGCCTCCCACCTTCCAGTGTTCACAGACCTGTGTCTGTTAAAACTTACAACAAAAGTCTCTTGGGATTCAACGGCAATATTATTTCTGTCCCTTACTTCTAGAAGCTTAGACTGAAGCCTTCACACCGTTGTGAGTAAAGGGCAAGAGCCAAACTGTAACTCTAGGAGCCATGTATTGATCCCTGTTTTAACAGGTGTTTCAAAGAAGATATAGTGTGACCCTGGTCTTCTCCTAGCACAAATCACTCCTTAGCCTTCCCCTTCTGCTCCACAGCAGGGAGCTGATGTGCAGGAAGGAGGACAATACAGAGCTTCCATCCCCTTTCCAGTTCTCTCTGTGGAAAGGGGGAAATCTGGCAACCTTTACTGTGTAACTGAAGGACTCTGGCTGCTAGGGTGTCCCACGCAGGTCTGAAGGGTGACCCTCTGTGATTCTGTTTCCTGCAAAAATGTTCAGCAGAGCTGAGCCTGCCCCTGCAGCTGTGGGCATTCAGCAGATGTGCCATCAAAACTGGGATGTTTCTTCAGAGGAACAAACAGCACCACAGGCATCTTCTGCTCTTTCCTTCCTCTTTCCCATTCTTGTTTTAGGTAGCTTTAGTCCAATATTCCCATATATATATAGTCCAATATTCCCATATTTATATATATATATAAACCTGTTGCCCCTTTTTGATATTCCTTTTTCAGCTTTCACCTGACAGTTGTTTTTAACTTCCAGCCTCAGCTGTGATCCCTCTTGCTTGCAGCTGCCAGAGCAAGATGTGATCCCTACTCTGTCCTATAGTCAGTCATTTTCCTGTGGAAGTTGAGTGGCACAAGGTCACCTAAACATCATCCTGCCTCTCCTCACTCTCCAAGGGGTGACTGTACTGCCTGGCATGGCATACAGGGACACTTACCCTCACAGGTCTCAGCCAGGAGGCAGCATTGGGAATCAAAGCTCAGTGTTCTTCAAGAGCTGGCAGGTTTAAAAGGTAGTCCCCTGAAGTGCTGAGCCACAGTTCTGACGAGCATCAAATCTATCTTAAATTTGGAAATATGATCCAGTTGGGAGTGACTGTGATTTAATGCCGTCAAAGTACTATGGGGTATATTCTTAAAGAAACTGCTGTAAATTATTTGTGGCTAATTCCATGTGGATGGAAAGTATGATATGTTCACAAGTACAAGAGCCCTGCTTGTATCTAATAATTGTTATATCTTCTCTGAAATTTACTGCCGATGTCTCAATTTTAACAATTTAAATAACAAGCTTAACCAAGCAGAACTAGGCGAAGGCAGGCTGGCTCCCTTGATGAAAGCAGGACAACTCTTATGTCTGAGTACATTTATACTTTGACATGAGCAGTGACACACAAAGATGAAATCTGGTTAAAGCTGCAGCCTTCTCAGCACTGTGACAGCTTCTTAGTCTAAGCAAAACTGTTTCTGAAGTGGGCATAGCTGCTAAGTTTACTTAGAAGAATGATTAGGAAAAAATGACTCTGAGAGGCAGGATTAGGGAAGATGCATTGCTGGCTATAGAGCAGCCGCAGGATCCCCAGTATGTGTTGGCTGTGTGCTTTGATGGCACAGACAGGCTCAGACAGCCCTGGCTGTGCTCCATGCATGACTGCAGGGCTCAGGAATGACTTAAGCCCCAGTGCAAATCAGGGAGGTTTGACAAAAGCACGTGTTGCAGATGCTGGAGGGCAATGTTGTGTGTGCTTTAATGGTATGAAAAATAATTGGTGATTATGGGATCTGGACTGAGGAAGCTGATAATGGGGGCTTATGTACCACTGCAGCAAGGAAAACCTTGGAGAGTAAGTTTTTCATTGTCCCTGCGACTAATCCATCATGAGAAGAACCCTCATAAACCATCATTAGCCTCTACTTGCAGAGTTTCCAATTAATTCTGATAAGAAGAGGAAAAGGAGATACTCTTATTCTCCCTCTGCACAAAACTATACCACTCTTAATTCAAAATTCATACAGGAATCAGTGAAAAGTTCCTTTACCAAGCTATTGCAAATCCCACAGACTTCTCTCTCAGTACATAGGTAAATGACACAAAGAAACATACAAGAGCTCACTGTTATTTATTGATCACATGCTAAAAATCTTCCCTGGGCTATATAAGGGTTTCTTTACATTAACAACCCCACTACTCACTTTTGTTTTGCTGGCTGGGACACAGTTTATCCTTGCTAGCACTGAGTCAGCTATGTTTACTGTAAGCAGTGGGTGATTCTTGTAACAAAAATAAGAAAAAGGTAGAGGAAATTCTTGCCTCCTAGAAATGGTTTGCTGTTGAAACCATCGTGAAATACCTGAGGCAGCCAGTCCTACTGGTAAAGCTGGCAGAATTCCTGCTATTGCTGTAACTTACATGAAATTCTGCCACCTCCCAGAATAACATAAGTTACTGGAGCAAAATGATTTTGTTCCAGTAAAATCATGTCTATATCAGGAGATTTACACAGGTTTTTGAATTAATGGGATAATTTTTTCCCCATGGCTCTCACCAAAAGTAGCTGAGGTTTACAGCAAAAAATCATCACCAATGAGAAGAATGCACAGGAGAATCAAGAAAGGGTTAGTGAATGAGAAAGAAATGGTTCTGTGATGGGCATCAAGGATATAAAATTAACTAGAATGGCAGCTATTGTATTATTTATATGATTTATAGGCATAATTATTTATTATTTATTCTGGTCTTGAAGAGACACAGGCATCAATCAATTTCAAATCCTTCAAGATGCCAATCTTCTAACGAGAAGGTAGACTTTTCTTTAGGTCAGTTGGTTTCAAAATATTAGCACAAATGAAAGATAGCCCATCAGGTTTGTCAGCTGCCTGGTTAATTCCCCTAGCTTCCAACCGCATTCCTGAGGGCATGCTTACCAACCCTCAGGTATCCATGAAGTTTAACCAACTGATTACAATCTCTGTGTGTGTGTCTTTTCTCCAAAAAGGTACATCTTTTCTCCAAGAAGTTTCCCTTCATATATTTTGTATTTTGGAAAAGGAACAACAGGAAGCCATCTCAGCCTTCTCTGCAGGTTCAGCCAACAGCTCACAGCACTTACAGACTGGAAGGTTAAGCCACAGCCTAGCTGGGACACAGCAGTAGAAACCCACCCAGAGACAGGATGAAGGTCTCTCTGCATGGTGTGTTACTGTCTTCTTTTTTTTCTGTACAGTCTCTAGGTGCCTTCAGTAGAACTCTGGTTTTTAGCAGAACAAGAGGCAGCATGGTTATCATGGTCCCTAACACAGGTCCCTTTCTCCAGCCCCCTTCTGCTGAGTCCCTATTTCTAACCAGACATTTTCCTAGCCCAGATCAACCCCTGCTTTGAATTGCTGGCAGCTAAAATGTTAGAAGGAAGAAATTTGACAGGCACTTCAAAACGGTTTGGGTGGCACCCAAAAACCAATAGAGAGAGTGTGAAAACCCGGCTAAGAGCAGTTTTGGGATTTTCTTTTCTTCCGTGCCTTCTTCTCCTTCTTCTTTCCCTTCGTTTCCTCCCTTTCCCTTTCCCTTTCCCTTTCCCTTTCCCTTTCCCTTTCCCTTTCCCTTTCCCTTTCCCTTTCCCTTTCCCTTTCCCTTCCCTTCTTCACTAGAATATAACATCAAAAGACTTGTTGCAGTATATTTAAGTGATAGCCACTGGGTAAGAGGACACCATTGGTTAAGGCATATAGTAGATTTTTATTTACTTTTTTCTGACACTAACATTTTTATTTGGGGTCATGTGCCTTTGCAATACTTCATTTTTATTCTCCTTTTGATCTGATTTTATGAGATCCCATCAATCACAGTAAATTTCAATCACTGAGGAGACAGCCCTCAATTCAGACAACTGTAACAAACAATCAATAAGATTATTTTGCCTTTAATGATTCACCTGCATGAAAATCAAAACTTTCTCTCTTCATTAGACCTTGCTATAGGCATGATCTTCTTTACTCCCTGGATATTTTCACAGCTGATGAGACATGAATGACCAAATGTTTGAGTGGTTTAGACTGCTGTGCAAGTCTGTCAGCCTTGCCCTGCAGCCCCCAGCTCACCCCACACGCACAGGGAGTCCAGGCAGGAGGAGCAGCAGGCTGAGAGCCTCTTGGAACAAGGAGAGAGCATGAGGGCAGAGATTTCCCCAGCAGAGACCATCTCCAGCGCTTCCTGGGGCAGCCTGGCATGCCATGTGGACCAGGTGGTGGGGAGGGTTAACCCACGGGACAGGAGCTGCTAGTGGAAAGGGGCTCCATGGCACATGCTTCCCTCTGTGGGAGTCCTCTCCAGGTCATCCTGTAGGAAGCATGCAAAATGCATCTTCTTGCCAGCACAGCATGCCCCTTAGGCCTTCCTCATCCTTTAAATTCCTTTAAAGTGCATTATTGTCCACGGTGCTTACAGACACGGGGAAGGAGAAATAGGTCCTTATACTTACACTAGCTTTTTATTTTGTTTTCAAATTGCCGTGCAAATCTCCTGACTTTTCATCTCATTTAGTTTAACCCTCAAATTCCTCATGAGTACAAGCACAGAGCCTGGCGTCAGATGAAGTTACTTACAGAGCTTTATGACATAACAACTGAGGAAATTACAGTTGTTGTTCCTTATTAATATTTAATATTATTTGATTCATTTTATTAAATAAGAGTAGCAATAATTTAGACCAAAGTATTTTGTAAGGTTAATAAAGACAAGAGATCAAATTTCTCTCTCATGTAATCCTCAGTTCACAGTAATGTTGTGCCAATAACTGCGATAATAGGATGTCTCGAAGGAGATCCTGGCACAAAGCACAGCTGAAATCCTTGTTCCAAAAGTCTACAGTAACACAGTCACTATCTTTCCAAGGACAGGATTTCAGACAAAAAAGCCATTTCTATTACAGGCTTAGGAACATCCAACTTTGAATCAGAGATGAACCCCAGTCAGAAATTAAAAGTAAAAGGTTTTCTTTTAGAAGTTGATTGAAAGTTTGATTAGCAGGGAAAATAATTCAGATGATAAACATTTCTCAGACATCAAACAAAATGGAAAAACCCAACACAAGCAAACCCAAGATAGAACAAAACCAAAAGATAACTATCTACTAAATCAAACATTCCTGCTGCTGTCATTTCTCCAGTGAGACCAGGGTCGAAATGATCATTGCAGATGTGGGTGTGAGTAACCCTGGTCTGAGGTTCCTTTTGAAAAGTGGCAGTAGGGTTCCAAGATGGAAAACAGAAAAAAAAATGGTAGCTGATAACAATTTTTAATTCAGCCAACGGTCCTTTTTTTCCCCTCACTGTTTTGTCACTGATGACTGGTATGTCATCTTTGTCAGTCCAAAAATAATTCTTTATAAACACACTGAATAATAATGACCAGTGTTTCTAATGTTACTGACTACTGTGTGTGGCTGTTTGCATGAGAGAGAATTTGACCTTCTTAGCCCCACTCTAAATTATTGGAAACAAATGGAATTTATAGTTCTTTTATAGCATAAAGACATGCATAAAATTTTGAGATGTTTAGGAAAGCTTAATAGCAGAGCTTTGTGTAACAACTTGCCTAGACAGAACAGATAAAGGCCACTTCTCATGTTCCTACACAGTTTACACAGAATACAAAGATTCCTTTGTGTTTTCTTGCCTTTGTCTCTGCCTCTGATACCAAAGTTTGTTGGTACCATCTTAAATAAGAAAGGGTTGTTTTTCCAATCCATCCGAATTACTGTATGAACATATTTTGCACTGTAGCCTTAAAAGTAGTTGTGCTTCTCGCTTTTGTTCTTTCATTATGTGAGACTCACAGTTATTCAGTATTTTATTCTCATTAGAACACTGCTTGTCACATGTTTTCACCAGAAGCATTCATCACCAAGGTCAAAGGGTGAATATTGTGATCTATTATGCTTAGAGGAATCTAATGAAAAGCCACATAATTATCCAATTTTAAGAGAAGCATGTAAAAAAAAAAAAGAAGGGGGGGCACTTGCTATAATTTAAATTGTTTTGTTTCCCTGAAGCAAAATTCAGCACCTGATTGACAGGACATAATGATAATTCTTATTGATATGGTGATGTTAATTGTGTAGAGATATTTAATAAGTCCCATATTCCTGAGGTAAATGCATGCTCTTAACCTGCACCTGAACCTGATTTTTGATGCAGTCTGAGGATGAGGCAAAGATACAGATAACTGAGCACAAGTGGATTTTCAGTCTTGTGTGGCAGAATGGAAATTGGAATCTTCAGAATCTATTAGGAGAACAATTCTGCAGTTGCTCACACTTTTATAAATTATGCTGTATATGACGCTAAGACACAAAATCAGGAGTTTCAACTGGGGAAAATTACCATGACTTTACTGCATCTGCAGGAGTAGGCTTTTTTTGTTCTTCTCCCAAAAGAGGTTAGAAAGCAGTTTACATTTTAATAGAGACATACTTAAATAAGATGAAAAACATTCTGTCACTTTACCCACTAACTCGCTTGTCCTCTAAAAGGTGGGACAAATAGCAGGAACAACACACACAACAAAAAATATGTAAGGCAGAAAGCTGAAAACAGCAGAGCCACTTAAATGTATTTTACATTTAGATTTTCACTTTGGTGATGATGGTCACCAGCTGTAACAAGAATAGGG
Source organism: Sitta carolinensis (assembly GCA_032173965.1). Lineage (NCBI taxonomy): Eukaryota > Metazoa > Chordata > Aves > Passeriformes > Sittidae > Sitta > Sitta carolinensis. The sequence goes on along the minus strand of CM063284.1, from coordinate 33,556,479 downwards.
TAGAAACCATGAAGGGCTATTGAAGTGGCTGAGATGAGGAGTGGGTTTCAGAAAGAAACAGGTTATATAATTGGATTTCCCTCGAGGGCACATGCCAGCGGACTAAGTTCTTCAGCCTTTTTGTGTACCTTTAACATGTGAAGTTGGAAGACACACAATTTGCATAATACGTTGGGATTGATCCATTTGGGGCTTGATAGCCCCAAGATGCTCAGCACTTCAAACACTTGTTCATATTTGAGCCCATGCCTGAGGCTCACTAGGATCATCCATGCATTAAAAACTAAGCACGTGTTCTACTGGAAGGTGTCCTGAATGTGCTGCAGGGGCACGCTTCGGTTCACCCTGAGGACTATGTCAGAGGGCTCCCTGTGTTTAGCTCACTGAAATTAAAGAAGCTGACGTCATTTGCTGCTAAGGCTCATCTTTCAGGAGCTGTTCAATGATACCACAGGCACTCAGAGGGGTGAGAGTACCTTTTGCTTTTCACTGCCCACCCAGAAGAATCCATTGCTGGATGTGCTGATGTGTAAAGCAAAGCCACATCCTCCCTTTTTCTGGGATCTGAGGAACTTGGCCATGTGCATGCTTGCTGTACCAGAGTGCCTAAGGAGCTAGTCATGGTGCGTGAGCACAGGACCAGGTCCTAAGGACCCATCCCTGACACCTGCCCCAACACTGTCACCCTGCAGCTGATCCCAGTCCAACTCACTGAACAGGGCTGTGCTTTGTGCTCTCACTTCATCAAAGGCAGAGAGGGGCGTGAGGATAACACAATTATCCAAAAGAGCTGAAGGGCATAAGACCTCCCTGCACAGCTTCTCTGACAGCTGCTGCTACTATAAACTAGTGTGTGTGCTACCCTGTGCATGTTTATTTCTCTCCAGAGGAGGAGGAGGTGGGTTGGGAAGCCTGGAGCTCACTCCTGGCCACCCACAGAACAAAGGCAGGGTTGTCCTTCTGAAATCCAGGACAGAAGCAAAATTACTTCCTCCAGAGAAAGGTGGAAACAGGGGAGGGCCTGTGGCTTGGAGAGGGGTCTCAGAGTTATAATGCCTCTCTGGGGTGCTCTGGGTTTGTTACAGTGTGTCCCACCCTGTGCTGGGGCACAAACCCAAACCCAAACCCATGAGAAGGGCTGGTTCTTACCCTTCAGGCATAGCCACATGCTTCTTGCAGTTTCTGTCATCTGGAAATTTATCCAGCTGACATCTTTTATTCACAAAGACTTAAAATTTAGGACTCAGACTGTTCCACTATGGTAGTAGAAATGTCTTAAGGAGGAGCCAAGATTAATGAAACAATGAGGGACAAACCCAGAAAGAGGCAAGCAACTTCAAAAATTATATATATGCAGCCTGAACACAGAGGGGATAAAGAAAGAGCGTTTAAAACTGAGTCAAACACCAATAAAATAAGCCCCAAATACAGTTCTAAGCATTAATAACACTTTAAATAAGCTGCTATAAAACTGACAAAAATAATATATTAACTTTGAAAATAGCATTTACAGCAGTTGCACATAAAACTGAAATGCACTTGTGGTCCACTGTGTAGTTTGCTCATTAGATGAGCAGCCAAGGATCAATAACTCTGCAGGACAACTGTTAAGAATGGCTTAGATAAGATAATTTCAGCCTCTTTTTTTATGAACATGTGTGGCTGAACTACTGCTTTTTAAAGTAGTTTGGAGATACTGCACTTAACAGCCTCCTAGCTTTGGTTTGGGTTTCATTTTAAGTTATACCATGCAGGCAAAAGTTATTATGTTTTTAATGTACATCTTGCAGTCAAATATTACCTTGTTAAGTGAAACTATCATCAGAAGATGATGGCTGCTTAATTTCAAAGGCTGTCTCTGGATAACAGGACAAGGAGTGAACATTTTGAAGAGAAAATACATAATTAACTAAGTGTCATAAAGGTGAGTAGACATAGGCAGGATAACTGCATCAGCCTCAACCACTTCACTGAGAAAACACAGAATCATAAAATCACAGAATCATTTCCTTTGAAAAGACTGTTAAGATTATTGACTTCAACCACTATACTGAAAGCAGAGTACAAAATATATTATTTTCACAAAGACTTAGTCTTGCAGACTCCCCCTCCAGGAAAAAAAAAAGGTATGAAAATAAAAAAAACCCCACATGTATTTCGGCTACCAAAAAATCAAGCCGTGGACCATGGAGAGTACTTCGGAGACTGCACTACAAATACTGCATACATGCTCCAGCTGGGAAAAAAGAAATGCTAAACGCTATTTCATCTTCATGTTTTTTGCACTGATTGTTTAGCAGGCTTGTACTTCTTTCCATGAGAACTGGCATATCCTTCTAAACAGCCCTTCTGATCAAATCTTTAATACAATGGACATCTTTCTACCCACTGAGCATATCCATAAAGAACTAATAAAAATATCTATGGGATAAGAAGGATTGATGCGTAAGGAAAAATAATCAAATAAATTTGGATTGATCTTGAACTGATGAACTGAAAGTAGCATATTGAAGACAGTAGGACTTTACTATTTTAGATCCATTGTAAGTGAATAAAGGCCCTTTATTATCTTGCTTGAAGGTAAACGGAAGTTACTCTAATGAGAGATGGCCTATTATGTCAGAGAGACTAGAATGTAACAGTTTGCAGGGTGGTAGATCTATAAACAATGTTCTTAAAGGTATCATAGAGATGATGGATGAAAGGGTCTCCTTGAAAAACAACTACTTGGACAATACTTGCATTTAGCTGATAGGCCTAAGGATGCACATATCCTTCGGTGGCCCACATACTGCACTTTTCTTTCCATGGAATTCAGTGTGAAAGCAGAAAAGAAGACAATATTAAGCCTGCTCTCAGATATGAATGAAATACGTATCCAGACTCGTGAGCTTTGATATGCTCTTGGATCCACTGACATAGACATGGTTCTGATTACCACATGAAAAGAGTTCAGATACTAAAGAGGTAAGGGAATCCTAGAGTAGGCTGTATGGTTTTACCCAGTAACTAAGCCTGACAACTTTAGTAAGGGCCAGTATCCACTGTGGAAATACAGTGGTCAAGGAAACGCCTGCAGAGGCCATGGGACCTTTGACAAATAATTTTTCTAGACATGGCTTGCTGTACCTGATCAGAAGCTGTATCAAAAACCCCCTAGGCTTTATGGCATTGCTCTTCTCTGGGTAGGGATCTGCTGGATCTCCTGGAAGGAGCAGAGTCACTAACTCAGCCCTGTATCAAGGTTTATCACCACTAATCAAGAATTCAGAGTCCAAATTCTCATACAGGTTATTTTGTGTAATTGGTATAATGTGAAGTTTACGGTAAAAACAGCAGAGAAATCTGCCTGTGCAGAGACAGTGTCACACAGGCAGCCAAGATGGTACAACACCTTTCGGCACCAGATTTGCCTGTAGTTCCATGGATAACAAGAGGAAACACACCAAGATGGGTTCAGGAGAAGGAGGTGGACAGAAAGATGTTATGCACTACCATCATTTTTCCTTGCTAGACATCCAGCTGTTATAAATTAGTTTGGTGCTGGAACACTCTGTGGTGCTGAGCTGAGTTTAACAGAATGAAGAATTAGGGTCTGCACCATTCAAAACTTGTATATCCCTCACTTTTTACCACAGAAGGGTGTCAGCTCCAGGGCCAGAGAGGAAGCCTTCATTACAGAGAATGCAACATAACTGGATAACAGCATAAATGATGGCTGGCCCAGCAATTTTATGAGGTCTTCAGGTTCCTGGCCTATCATAAGATTTTTGTGCCTGAAGCAAAGTGGTTACCCAATGTTCCTTCCACAAAACTGGGAAAGCAATACTTTCTCTTTTTATGGGATGAAAATTATTATACTGCTGCAGAGAGGATCTTCTACTTGAAGGCAGCTTGACAGAAGGATTTCTTGAGGTGCAAAGTTGACCCAAAAGAATTGTCGTGGAAATCCTGTCATTTGAACTGTTTCCAGACAGAAAGAGGATGGCCTAGGAGAAGCCTGTCTCAACAGGCTGTTACAAGAAGCTTGAAAATTAAACTTTTGCACCTTGTAGAATATCCTTTTGTGCCAAGACAACAGATCAGATAACTCTGATTTATGAGAAACAAATCCAGAGAAGTGCTGAACGTGCCTAACAAATTGATGGGTGACACCCACCCTGAAATGCTCCTGGACTCAGAGAACGGTGCAACTCAAAAGTCAAGTACAAGAATACAATAAAAGTCAGATAACTCCAGAGCTGACTAGTCTTAAGAATCATGTACTGAATTCCAAACCCCAGCCAATGCCCTCTAAATCATATTTCGCTTCAGGAATCCCTTTGCTCCAGGGATTAGTTTAGTCACCTCACATGTCACTGCCCAAATCCATAGGGAACAACTACCAAAATAATTGTTTTGACCAGGTGTCATAGACTGCAAGCTTTTATCACAGTAGACTGTGTACTTGTGGCATAATAGGAGATTAGGACTCACTTGAGAAAGAAATAACTTGTCACTCCATCGATCAGAAGGTCGCACATGAGACCAGTGTTGCCATCATCTTGGAACAGGGGGAAGTTTGAGGAGGGACAAGGAAATTACTGCTGCTCTTGAAGAGACATAGATCACCTCCCTGCTCACACCTGGCCAGCTACTTTGACCATCAAGTTAAGACAGAAAACTGCATGACAGATTGAGGATATATCTATGTCAAACTCTGAACTACATTTTGTTCTATGAAACGTGTTTTCTATACAGTGCTGTGACCTTCACTGAAGAATGTCACCCCATGTCAGAATGCAAACTCGTTTGTAGATTACAGCATAGATTTTACTGCAGAAACAAACAAGCCATTAGACATGAAAAGCTCTTTCCTGTGGGAGCAAATGCATTTTACTGGATTTTGTCTTTGAATAACACTCCAAACCACAGCTAAGGAGGAGGTTGATGGTAAAGTCTGGAAGAATCATATGGAGCAAATAAAGCAGAAACCAAATGCAGGAAGGCTGGAAGAAAACTCACTGACTCTTGTGTTTATATGACCTCCTCTGTATTAAGGTTCATCACACAGAACAAGAATTCAGAGTGATTTGTTGACAGTGAAATATCTGGGATCAAGAACATCCTTCCTTCTGACTCACTGTACGTAGAGCCTAGGGAAAAGTGTCTAAGTAGACAGGGAATCAGGAAAGCAGAAAGATTAATTTAGATGGGCAGAGGTTTTGCTGGTGAGTGTATCTGTACTCAGAGGCCCACAACTTGGAAAAAATACCCACATACCCACAAGACCTACAGCTTGGCAAAAAACACCAATTTCTGGAGATGTATGTAGTAAATTTAGAGGAAAAGATGATTACACCAAATTTCCTGAGAGGATAACTACCCACTGCAGGCTGTTCTGACCATTGCCTCTCTGCCTGTCCACTGCTCTCTTCTCAGATGTGCATCCAGACTTAAAGCAATGGCTTCAAAGTTGAACCAAGAACCTTGCCCTGTGCTTGTATGAGCGGGGAAAGGGCATTTACATGCTGTTCAAACAAAAGAGACAAATGAGCTGCCTATTTCAGGGGAACAGATTGTAGGTTGCTGTGCCCATCATAACAAGTCATGACTACTAGGAGACCTTTCTGTGAAACGCTCTAGGACAATCCATAAGGATTACTCCTCAGCAATATCCTTCTGCCAGTTGTTCTGGCTAAGAACCATTGAGGTTTTTAGCAAAATCTGTAAGAGACAACTCAAAAACTGTTGACTTACATAAAAATAAAGGAAAACAGTCCCTTCTGCTGTAGGATTTGTCTCACCTGATGCCCCTTATAGGGCTCCTGGATACTTACCTGCAATATTGAGTTGAGATCAGAGTCAAAATTTCCCTGTTTTAAAATCCATTTTCATCCTTTCTTTCTCCTTCTATGGATGCAGACAGAAAACTGCAACTCAAGCTGGAAGTGGTATTGCGGCAGCTTGCCCATTAGAGACAGCAGGGACCAGGGGTACTTCTATTTTATCATGTCTGATTCTGGTTTGACATATTCATAGAAAAAGTCCTGGGAAGAAATAGCACAGTTATGGAAATTTCCTTAATTTTAAAGGTTCACTAAATAAAATTAAAGACCTTTATTTAGTCTGTGTCTCGGGATAGTCATATCTATGTAAGCCAGAGACTGAAGGGAAGCATTCAGTGACTATGTTAGAAAGCTCTGTGGGTCGTCTTGTCAGATGCCCCATGAGAGAGAAATGCCTTTCATTACCAGTCTAGTCCAAGGAAAAATAGGAATAAGATGAGAGAGAAATATAAACAGATAAACTTGCCACAAGTCTGGATGTATATTTTTTTTGAAAAATTCTCAGGTGTCTGTGCTCAGTCATGTGGAGTGTCCAGCACTGGGATGAAATAGGAAGAATTTTTTTTTTAATCCGCAGTCACATATCCAAACTAATTCAGCCTAACTTGTAAGCAAGATGTGAGGTAGGACAAATACGTACTGTCAGATGTAATACAGTGAAACAAATCACATCTCATCCTTCTTCATCTGATTATTTCCCCATCGTATTGTTTATCCTCCTAGGCCACACGGGTTTGGACTCTGAGCTGAGATATGCTCTTGGTGATACTGTCTGGAATAGGAGAAATGGTTTTAGTCTATCTAGGTAATTTTTAGGTTTTACTTCTCCCATTTGCACCCAAGGGCATGTTGCTGCTGAGTTCATCCAGGGCAAGAGGCAGTGAAGCATGATTCATGGAGCTTGTGCTCAGAACACAGGGTTGGCTAAAAGGAGTGGAAGGACAGAGCCTGAGTAAAGGCACGAAAAACCAAAGGAAGCTCACTGGAGCAAACTGCTCAGACCTGAGGAAAACTTCTCCATGAAGAATAACAGCAACCACTTATTCCAGCTTTTTATTTAGATCAAAATACTGTGGAACAACATACAATGTTTCTCAGTGCAAAATGTTTCTCATGGCATCTATATGAACAAAGGAATGTGAATAATCTGTGTTTTAGAATGTGGGTGTATGGAACAGTACTTACACAAACTGACACAGAAGGTCATGTTTGGCAGTGAATATACACCTGTGACAATTCTGACATGCTCCTGGGGTTGCAGAAACATCTATGTTCCTGTAAAATGGCTTATAAAGAAGAAAAAATATCAGAGTCAAGCTCCAAACCTAATCAAGCAGTTGTAAATGTGGTGAGCCTAATTTATATATATTTTAAAAATAACCATTAAATGGGCATAGGATCTATTACAAATAATGTTTGCTGTAGACAATACATACTAAAATCCTCTTAAGCCTGCATTCCTACAATCTGCTGAGCACATAGTATTCTACACCTGCTGCTGCTACCTCTGTAATACTAAGGTACACTGGGAGAAGCTTAAGGCCAAACTCTCAATGTACAGGACAGAAAGGAAGAATGTCTTTGCTGTCCTAGCATATTTCCTGTAGACCTGAACCTCCCTGGACTGGGATCCAGCTCTCACTGAAGGAAATGAAACAGAACAAACAGCACAACCAGCTGGACTGTTTATCCCAAACTGTGCAAGTTTTGTCAGCCTGAGGGTGGACCTTCTCTACATCCAGGGATCTGCACCCAGGGAACAAACAGTGTTGTAACTAGTATGCGCACTTAATGCTGCTTCTGAATATATTCCCCATGTGTCTGGAAGAACCAGTCTTTTATGACCTTAAAACACTTATACCTCATGCACTTTTCCCCTGTCACTGGGCCAGAGGCTTTACCAGCATGATTTATCCAATAATAAAGCAGTGCTTGGTTGTTGGTTTCTTTAAATGAAAAGCTTATATAAATGGAGAAACATCAGATTTCTCCTGAAAGAATCCCAAGGACTTGTCATAAACAACTGCAAAGTTGGGGCACAGATTTAAACTTTACTTGTTTTCCTACTGCTTTATTTGCAGGAATGGTGAAGTGTCAACCTTTATTTTGGGTAACCTTTTTGTAAGTATTAAGTATTAAATATTAAATGGTGAAATCTTCATGATATTCACAGAGAGCTTTCTGCTATTACACAGGCTTTTACCTGGATATCTGTGAGATGCATTCATGCACGCACATGCCAAAAGTTAGACAAAGTAAATTCAAACAGTTGCTGTTCATCCTGCACAAGACTACAGCTCAGCTGGGGTCATTCAGACCTGCTCCTCCCTGCAACAATGCTGATTTACATGATCGAGGACCTGGCCCTGAAAACACTGCTGATCCAGCCACGGTTGCCTCCTGTTTCCCCAGCTATAGCCGAGAGGTAGAATAACATATTATGGGATTTTCAAGGCTGAGTCCCCACCCCAGGAAACCCACTGAGCTGGGAGTGCCAGCTCTGGATATCTGCGGTGTTGGGCAGCATACCAGTTACAAGCACTGACTTACAGGCAACCCCCCAGTGCCCCAGAGAAGACAGACTGCCCGGCCCTGCCCCCAAAAGGTGCTCAGGCACCCCTTGCTCGGAACACCACTTTAGCAGTGGCCTAACACATTACATCTCAAGGAGCATTTATGCTGTGTTCACTGCGCGTTCAACTGTGGCCACTTCAAAGGTTTAACCAAGTATTTTATGGCCACGGTAAAGGGTTCTTATTGATTTAAATTGCAAGCCTGGCTCCCGTCAGCTTCACTTGAGGGCAAAAATGCAATAAAATATCCCACATCAGAGAGACAGACGTATCGCATTCAAAATCTTAATATATCCTTTTTACTGTAATCACCTTCAGTGGTGTGCTGTTTTCCTCTTCTTTTTTTTTTTTTTTTTTTTTTTTTTTTAAGGACAATCTTAGCGATTTCTCCATCTCTACAGATTTGTGAGGGGCTGGCTCTTAAATTTGCCAGCAGGTCCATCCAGTGGTAGGCTTGAAACAAGCCTAGTGGGGTTTGGGTTTTTCCCTATTTGTTGGACACGTGCAATATTGCTGGGATGACATTGATGCATTGACAAATGTTAGCATAGAGCTGTAGAGTTTGGTCATTAACTGATTTGCATATGCAGCAAGCAAACCCTCAGAGGGGTGGAGGGGGCAGGGGGGCTTTCCTGTGCCCCTGGGATCCTCTGGCTTCATCGGTGTACCTGCCACCATTTCAGGAAACCCTGCTCCAGACTGGGGAAGTCCTTTGCCCTCTGGCACAGTTTTAATAAAGGATAGACACTGTCAATTCAGAGCATTGTTTACCATCTTCTCATCAGGGAGAGGCTCTGTGCAGCCACAAAGAAGGTCTTCTCACTGGGGCAGTGCAAAAAAAAAACAGGCAATACTTTTTCGTGTACTTCACAGGTAGTTTCTTTAAAATAATTTATCTGAAATGTATCCGAGGTGAAGATAACCTCCGGACACATCCGGAAAATAGCAAACGATTGCTAGGTATCTGACATTTGAAATAACATGTTTCTGGAGGCTTGACATTACAAGAGTCATTTCACTTCAAAATGTTATTCCTAATGTAATTTTTTCAAATTCATAAGAGGCGCTTGCTAGGATTCAGCGCAGCGCCGGAGTCACTCGGAAGACAGAGGTCAAATTCATTTCATTTCTTTTATGTTTTCCTCTCCTCGCTAGATGAAACAAATGATTGAGCCGGGAACACTTGGCAGGTCGGTGGCTGCGCGCGGCGGCGCCGTCGCAAGATCGATTTTCCCCGTCCGGGGGGCGCGGGCGGCATGGGTGACATCTGTCGCGGTTGTCATGGCAGCCCACGGCGCGGGCCGGGGTCAGGCCTGACAGAGAGGGCCTCCCTGCCTCCGCCCGACGCGCTTCAAGGTTAACAGCCAATGGACCAAAGAAATAGGCAATTATAGCGCAGTCAATTCTGGTTAGGGAAATACCCGAGAAGTAAATATATCTGATCAGCGGATGAAAATGAAGCAGCCCGGCGCTGTGGGTGGGGGCTGCCAGTGCCCTCTGGGCGTGGGGCTGTGCCCTCCCAGACTCGGCAGCTGCCTTCGACCACCTCCAGCGCTGCCTCGTGGAGAGGCTTCCCCCTTTCACCCATGGATGGTCTCTGTCTGGGTCCCCAGCCTGCCGAAGGCCACCAACACCTCCAGGGGACACTCTCCCTCCTCAAGAGCTGACGACAGACAGCCGGTTTCATGGCCGGGCACTTGTAGTGCCACCCAAGGGGCCCAGACAATGGCTTCAGTAAATTACAGCTCCATCTGACCAGCTATTATACATATATTCTAATGTCGGTATCTTTTCTGTGGATGGTCTGACTGTAGATCCAAGAGGGGGAAGAGGTGAGGGCTCCTCAGCTTCAGCTGCTTAGCAGGAGTGGATGTGGCCTTCCCTCAGCCCTCGAAGCAAACCAAGGCACCCCATGCCCAGCAGCTGACCTCAGAGCTCAGCACCTTCAAAGCCTCTCAGCCTGCCTCCGCCCTGCCCTCCCTGAACAGCGGGGTAAACGCAGCCGGCTGTCCCAGAGCAGCTGTGGTGTGAATGGGGGAGGAGGAAGCAGGCAGCTGGGTCCCTGGGCTGGTGCAGTCCCTGAGCCTCTGAGTCAGCTGCGATGTTTGGGATGGACGCCCTCTTCCACAGCAGGAGGGGTGGCATCAGGAGATTGCTCTCAGATACATGCAAAGATGCCTGGGCACAAGTCCCACAGCATGTCCAACCTATCTCCACTCCGGAGCGATTTTGGAGGTGACACAGTTTGTTCCAGCTCTCCTGTCGCTCAAGCAACGTATGCACCAGGTAACTCCAAAGATCCCCCATTTCCCGCATGGATTTCCTGCTGCTGCTTCTGAGGATAGTCTAAGGAGGGTGGGATACAGGCCACTTGGACAGCAGGAGAAGGCTGGATTAGCTTCATGGGCTGTCTCTGCATGTCCTGTCATCCCAGGCAGGCTGCAAACACTTTTCTCTGCCTCTTGATGCTTGTGGAAGGAACGAAAATCCCCCAGCTCAGTGCTGCAAAGGCTGCTCTCGCTGAGATGCACGCACCAATTCCTGTACCTTGGGGTGATTAGTCTGCCCTAATCACTCCTGGCTCCCAGGGGGATCAGCACAGCAGAATGGAGGCTTGTTTGTCCCGGCAGCTGCAGTTCCTCCAAAAAGAAGCTATCCGAATCAGTGAAGACGTTCAGTTTTAATGACCACAGAAAATAAATCCCTGAAGATCATGAATGTGTTTTAAATGATGGATCAAAAGCAGTACTGCCATTTCCTTCTGGAGCTATTTTCCCAGTATCTCAGTGTGGTAACAGTCCTTTTCCCCACACTTCTGACTTTAATCCAGAGTTACAACTTTAATAGGATGAAACTTTTGGCTTCCAAGAGCACAAAGGAGCTAGAACAAAATTTTCACAATTCTGAATTGTGTCTGCAATCCCAGTTGATTCATCACGTCTTTCTGCTTGTATCTGGTTCCCACTCGATCACCTATGGTGCTCCTGTGGTGTTCCACCTGCTCTGCTGTGCTCAGCCACGTGTGGACATGTGTGGGGTCAGGGCAGGGAAATGAGACAGCCTTTATCCTCCAGCCTCAGTGCAGAGATCCAGCTACTGCTGATCTGCTTTAACAATGTTCATAATGCCAGAAAATTTGTTGCTGGAGTTTATGAGACCCCACACTTCTTTGGTATCACTTTTTAGGTTTGTCTTACACAAAAATTAGACATTTTTACAGCTTTTTGTTTTCAGCAAAGCCAAGATATGCTGCCTCTTATTTCACCCTTTTTTTTTTTTTTTTAATTTTTTTCCCTGAGAAGTCTTTCTTCAGATTTGCTTTAAGCAGCCTTTTCCACTGAGAAAAGCTTTTGTAGAACTAAATGCAAGACTCGTTATCAATGACAAAGGGAAGTACCAAATCCTGAAGATTTTATTTCTTTTAATTATTACTGTCTTAGCTGTCATCCTGGTCTGAGATTCTGTTGATCTCCTGTTGCCCTGCTATATTCCTGTCAATCTCCTGAGCACACTGCCTGGGTACCAAATTGTTTGGCATTGCCCCTCAGATGCCCTCTGGACTCATTACATGGCTAATAGTGTTTTCTGTATTACTGTCTCCATCTGCTAAGGAATTACTTTCAAAGTATACCATGTTTTCCTTAAGATCTCCCTCTGGTATGCTAAAAAAGAAATATTTATTCCTAAGAAGGTCACCACCTCCATTTAGTCACCTGTTGAATGGATTCAAGATGCTTTGATTGCAGCTTTCTGGGGCAGGTTTTCTTTGTGTCACTCATTGACACTCAACACCTGCCAAAATGATCCTGTTCTTCAAAAGGAGTCTTCATCAATTACTGCAGCAAAAATAATAAACACACAAAAAATATGCTTCCCAGATCTGGGGTCACAGTGATACAATTTTTCCCCATTTTGGTTACATTTGTTGTCCACAAAAAATGATTCATGAAGTCATTTAATTTCTCAATCCTTTATGTGATCAACGCAGCAAAATTTATAATGCCCATATACTGTGTGGAAGGCACCAGTATGTTGCAGCATTTTAACCTTTTAAATATTCCGTATTTCAGCTGGCTAGCCATCCTACCCCTTCTGCACAGTTCACTGCAGCTGTAAATAGTGGAGGGAGAGGAACAGACAGCCAATCAAATTACAAAAAGCTGAAAAGGTCAAAACCGCACAATTTACTACTACCTTTTCCAAAATACAGGAGACTTTAAGATACCATTATTTTCTGTTGAAACACTTAATTAAAAGAAGCAAAAATTGTGTAAAAGGAGTATGTGGGTGGAAAAATAAGTAAGGCAGTCCTTGTATAATATGTGTCACCAGTGTAACTGCTTTTTTACAGTCTTAATGTCAACTACTTCTAGGCTTTCTCTGTTATTAAGAGCCAGTCCTGCAGCTGCCTTCTTCAATTTTCTGTAGGGCATGGCATCCCAGCGACTGGCTAGCCATCAGCCTTCCACCCTTCTTCTGCTTTTGATCTGTTCTTACAAGCAATTGAGCGAAAACCTGGCAATTTTCTTCAGGGACTAAATTTTGCAAACACACAAAATTCACTGCACAGCTTCCAGCAGACTGGAGGACACCAATACGTAGGAAAAGGAAGAAGACAAGAATCTATCTTGACATATGCAACCCTAGACAACACTACAATCTCCCTTCACTTGAGTAATATGCACGGAGCCCTCTTTTAGGCTGAAGATGACATTGAAAAATGTCCCTCCCTCTGTATTTGCAACACCACCATTCATATTGCAAGTCAATTTGCTCTTATTTCTGGCAGGATCAATGTCTATAGCATTGCACCAGTGTCCCTGTACTCTCCCCATGCTGGCCTTCTGTCCATTGGAAATAGTTAAAAAAATTCCAGCTGTAGACAGAAAGCAGCACCACCCCTCTGCTCCTTGGTGCATGGGGAAACAGCTCAAGGATGACAGACTGCCACAGCTCTGTCACCTCCAGGTGTGGGCTGGTGTCCCAGGACTCCAGGATTTGCAGGCAGAAAAGTAATTTTTTGTTCTGTGTAACTTAGTCAGTTCAGCATGTGAAAAAGAGGCCTCTGCTATAGGCAAATAATTGTTAGAGGATGTGTTTTCCTGAGAATTCTCACTTTTTTCTTGCTGTTGAAATCATGTTTATGTAATTTTATTAATTTTACTTGGGTATCCTTGACGGTAAATTAAAGCAAAAGCAACAGAAAATGAACAGAAGATAAACCCTTTGGTTTTTGATAAACGAGAAGGAATGTATCAAAGTATTAATGAAGAGGAAAAAAGCAAAAAACATAAATATAAAAGGTGGAAAAGAAATACATCCTCTCCTGGTTTTCCACAGATATTTAATGGAAAATTTTAAAGAATATCAGAATAGTTTTTTTCTGTCAGGCCCTACATATATTTTCCTACGGAAAAAGAACTAAGATCATATGTAAGCTTACTCATTTGGTCTTTTTTTTTTCTGCAAAAAGGATCCCCACTTTTTTGTGTCTGGCCTCTGTACTGTGCATGGTAGAGGAGCCCTGGCTGAGGACGTGCTGTTGTAGAGCCCTGCACTAGGGTGAGAAACCATCCCAGTGCCAGTGTGGTTTAGTGGAGCCTCCCTCTTCCTCCAGGGCAGATCAGTGGCCCCAAACATGTTACTGGGAAGGGTAAAACTGTACTGGGGCTTGGATGAAGCTGCTGAAACAAAGCTGGATGAGGTGCTGCTGGGGACTGAAGCTGGCACTGACACTGCATTGAATCCATGCAGTCCATAGGCAGAGGTCAGTCACACAGTGTGGGTGCCAGCAAGGAGGCAGCAGTCATGCCTTGGGTACAAGGGACTACAGTTTACACCAGGCTGGTGAGCAGCAATTTGTCTGAGGTTACCTTCAGTCATTGTACTGTCTGAAGGTTCACAAGTATAACATATGGAATCACATCATTAGTAGAAAGGTGCCATTTCCAGACTTTTTCACAAACAGACCTTTCAATTCACTGTGCTCAAAACATTGAACACACGATTCTCAGGTATCTTATTTTGTTAGAAAAACGTCTTAGTCTGGATTTCACATGCTCAGCCATGGGGAAATGGCCCCCACTCCTGGTAAATCATGCTAATGGTCAGTTTCTCTCTATGTAAACACTTCAGTGTTTATATGATGAAAGGGAGCTTTTGTCATTGACTTTAACTTGTAGACATTTCCTTCTCCTTCCTACTTCGAGTTTTCTGTTTCCTCATGTAATTTTACTCTCAGCTATTGTCTTCTTTCCCCTCAGCTTTGCTTCCTACCCACCTTCTATTGTTTCTGTTTTCTCAGCCTTTTTGACCCTCCATTCCATCTCTCTCTCCACTTCCTCTTAAAATATCCGCCTTTGTCTGCATGTATCTCCTCTGCAGAATTTCACAGTGTCCGAATACAACCATGGCACAAAGCCTGCTGTGACTTAGTCACCAGAAATCTGTCACTCAACCATAATGAAGCCCTGTCACAAACAAAAATTCCATCATATGAGAGGAATTTCCTGTATGGAAATTATATTTTTGGATGAGAAGGGCATTTCTCTTGTGGCAGCTCTCCCTACAACATCCCATTCTTTGCAGAGCCAAAAATTGATTTACTTTGATATAAGAGAATGCCAAACAGAGCCTTTTGGGGAGGGAAGAAGTAGTGCAAACAACTGATAATCAAGATAAATCAAGCCATGACGTAGAACATAAGCACTATGCTCCATTCAATTCAGCTAGGGAGCTCAACTTGTTCAGCACTGTAGGTTATTTTCCATTTGTAATTAGAGCAACAAAGAAACAGCCTTTCCCTGTTCTGCTCCATCAGCACAGCCCTAGCAAACATCCTCATTTTCAATAACTCTTCCCCTTTATCTCACTCTGCCTGATGCCTAATAAGCTGATTGCTATTTACTTTGGACCAACAGCTAATCTGTTAATGATTGATTTTAAATTTTTACAGCCATTTGTCTTTGGCAGGACTTGAGAGTGCGAGCAGCAGTCTTTCTTACCTGATGAATTGGCTTTTCTTAAAAAAAAAAAAAAAAAAAAAAAAGAATTTAAGTCAAAAGTCTTCACTGTTATGTTTTGCTGACCATCAGCTGACACACAGTGAGCAAAGCTTAGACAAAAGGGTAAATCTTCATCAGAATTTTCATAAGCCTTTGAAACCACTAGCAAATAATATAAGTGGACATTTTGTTAATAGTTTTAGAGGGGTAAAGACCTACTTATGAAGTAAAACATAATTGTACTATAAATTCACAGGGTTTAAAATTCTTAATTAACAAAATTGATGCTTGTAACGATGGTTAGGTAGGGAATAAGAACTAATCCTGCTACTGTGCTCGAAAATGATCTAAATTGTATACCATATGATATATGTATTACCATGATATATGCCTAAAAGTGAATTTCATTTCCCATTAAAGGACTGCCAAATAGACAGTAGTTATTTTAATTGCTACAACACAGCAGTGTGGTGTAATTTAATTGTTGATTCTAAAAATGGAAAAGTGAATAATAACAGCTTAGCCTGTATATTCTGAAAAGAATAGGAAAAATTCTATACCAGGAAGCTATGCATATTTATAAATGTTGTTTCTTCAATGAGCCACTTAGGGATAGGCCCAGCAAGGAAATAAATCATGCTTAGAATGCCTGTACTCTGTCTCACCCATAGATCTCAAAGCTCCTTACAAAGCTATGCAAGTTGTGTGATTATCATTTTACAAAGGGAAGAAGCCAAATAGCAAAAAGTGATTTCCCTAACATCTAGAATGTTCCAGACCCAGACTTTGGTTTAGGACTCACACTGGAAAAGCAATCCCTGTTCAAGAAACCAGAAAAGCCACTTTGTGCTAAACTATCAGCAAGTTCTAACAATAAATGCCTTTTAATCAGTCAACAATTCATTTATAGGACAATCTTAAGAGCTGTATATTCATTATACATGCTGTATATACATTATATATGCATCCAGGATCCAGGTACATGATGAAAGTCTGACAGAAACAGGGACGCAACCTAATGGGTTGTGCAGCTGCTCTGACCCCTGGCTGACAATGAAATAGCAGAAGAGAAGGTCTTTTAATCCTCATCAGTCCCACAACACAGTTCTGGTGCCACAGGTAGTCTCTGTCAGGCTTGAGTTGCAGAAGCCTTAAGAACTCCTCCCAAATAACCCCAAAAGCAGACTGATGTACATGGAAGTTGTGGCCCACCATCTCCTTATGTATATTTTGCATAATTTGACGAGGACTAATAAGCTGTAACCAAACATAAACTCTGTATGCACATCCAAACCTCTCAGCTCCAGGCTGAGTTCCCCAAGCTTCTATCTTTCACAAAAAATTTGAACTTATGGCTGGCTAAAAATGCAAACTGGCACTTTCTCAAAGAAAATAAGCATTGGTGTAACCAATTTTGGCAATACCAGCACAGGCCAGCCACCACTGGTGCAGAGGTTTTGCATTCCATGGACTGGATGTATAATTGCAAAGCACCGAAAAGGAGGCACTGAATTGTTTGAAGGATACAAGCTCTAATCTCATTAATATTTTAGATGCCACAAGACATGGAAGCTCCACCTGCTGTCAGCAATATCTTGAAGACAATCAAGGTGACTTGGGAACAGGACTCATGGGCCTCCACAATGGTCTATTGACCTTCTGGTGAAGCAGATACCGTGTGACAGAGATTGCCTATCTCAGCAGGCAGGATGGAAACAGGAGAAAGTGTTAAATATAACCAGGTAGACAGTGATGAATTGACATGCTGAAAAATCGAACGCTTCAGTAATCAGCCTAAGGATCTGATATCAACAACATTTTTCAGTTTTGTCTGAATTCATTGAAAGGTGTAGTTTAGCAAGCTCACTTCTCGTTGGTAAGACCTTTCATCTTTATGCAGGTTTTCTGATTGGATTCTGAGACATCATCGCTGGGCTCTGTCTCTTGCTGTTCCTTGCATAGAAAACAGAGAAAACATTTGCATGAGAGCAAAGTGGCCTGAGCAAACCTAGAATTGGAGAAATTACTGGATTTGTGACATTAAAAAGTGCTACCTTGCTCCACTTACAGTGAGAAGTCACGGCCAGATTCAGACCCAACATTTACGCACATGGTTGTGCAAGGCCTCCAAGCAATTTCCAAAACATATCTGTGATCCTCATCTGACATGAGGAAAACATCAGGGTGGGAAATGAGGGTTCTATCTGAACCTTTGTTGCAAGCTGGAGGTGACATTTAGTTGAGGCATGCTCCACAGCAGCCCTGAAAAAGAGGACCTTGGAAGGCTGCAGGGAATATAGAGGAGCTGGTCTCCAAAAATGTAGTTTCATGTGTTATTTGCCCAGTTTGACACTCAGAGTCCTCTGACCAGTTTGGAGGTGAATTCCTCCTCCACAGCTCTAAGTTCTTCCCCTGGATGAAAGCTGTTTACTGAAAGCTTGAAACAAGCAAATACTGCATGTATATTTAGCACCTGAAGCCTTTGTAGCTATAATTCTAATTACAGAAGTCTAATGAATGCTTTTATGGCTTCATTAAATCTTTGGATATTTATATTATCCAAAGAAATAATCTCCATCCATTAAGAGTGCATAAATCCTGAAGCAGAACTTTAGATATTGCTACAGATAGGCTTATTTCATTGCAAAACACATATAGAGAATTTAAAGAAATCCATTAATAGTATTATATACCTTTCTTCTAAAATATATTTTGAACATAATATTTTATTACAGAAGCCTGACTACTAGCAAAGCAGTACGGGAGAGGATATTCTAAAGTAATTACTCTGATGGTCAAATGGGCAAATATTATTCAGCTAATGTTTGAAAGATCCTTCATAAAGGAAAAGTTTAGTGTACTTTTCATATGTATAGAGAAGCCAGGTTCCTTTCATCTCAAAATGAAATACTAAGGGTACAAATGTCAAAATATGGATTTTTAAAATTTCTTTTTTAAAGAAGAGTAGTTTTCAGGGTATATTTATCTTGGACATGTGCACAGGACTTAAGGGTTCTCAGGACAGCTATAAATTGCACGTGCAAAGCACCAGTTTTGCAACAAGATCTGCATTTTTTTATGGGATTGAATCTGTTACCTAGACAAGGGGCTGATGTCACCTGAGATGCCCTTGGACAGCTGGGAAAGGCTTCAGCTGCCACTATAGGTGGGCACAGGTCTCCCACAGCTCCTGGGTCACCCCAGCCAGCCTGAACAGACCCCTGAAGTGGCTAAGGACATCTCCAGTGGGAGAAGGCAACCATGTATAGATAACTGAGATTCACCCCATCCATCTTCACACAAATCTCATACACTTTTATCCCAGAGTGTGTCAGAAGGTGTCCCCAGACTCCGGGGAGGTCTTTCCAGATACCTACTGAAAAGTGGGTCTTACCATCTGAGAATCTGAGGGAAACCATCCCCCCAAAACAAAAACAAAACCAAAAAACAACCTTCTGAGACACAGATTTATTTCTTGCATTCTTTCCTTAGTGCCCAATCTTTTCTATTTCTTCTTCCTCACTTCTGTGGAAAAATGAGCCTCAGATCCTTCCCTGACCTGACTCTGATCCACTTACATCCTGATTGCCAAGCTGAAATCAACCAAGAACTTTTCCTTTTCATTTCTCCGTCTATTTCCTACTTTGACTTTCCATTCCTCCACATATTCTTCAACAATTTGAGAGACGGGGGTCTAATTTGCAGCTCAATTTTGAGCACAGTAGTAACTGGCAGTGGTTAGGTTTCTCAAGAAGAAGAGATAATATAATTATTACTCCAGCCTTTCAACTTCTGAATGCATCAGATCCATGTTAGGTTTTACACTTTCACATCATTTCCCATTAATATTGCAAAGAAAAGCAGTATTCTCTCTCAAATTGGCTGAAGTGTGCAGTATATCTCGGAGCAACCTCAGCAGGAGATAGATAGTGGCTGTCCCCAGGGTATCCTGCTGCTACTGATGAGGACAGATTCAGCCCTGTTCAGACATTATATGGTGCTGCTGAAAGCATACCAAGCATCTCTTCATGGAATATTTTCAGAAAAATAGGAATTTGCTGTAAAATTGTATGTGTATGTGTGTTTATTCTTACTGGGAATAAACTCTCTGGACTATGGCAGAAGGTTAGGGCCATGGCAGATTGGTATGGAAGGCTCATTCTGCTTAGCTTATCAAAACAATCATGCAATTACTTTTTAAGCAGTAAATACTGTGGGCAGTGTATTTTTTTTTCCTTTTTGATACTGCAGTTTCACGATGCAGATATTTACAAGCAAAGGAGTATAGAGGAAGATTGGCTGAAAATGGAGCAAGATTTGTGGAAATAATGTTCATGAGAAGAAGTCGTCTTTATAATTACCAAAATGGGTGAATGCACAGTATATATAAATACAGAGTGTGCTAGGGATGTTTGCTAGTAATACAGAAAGTCATGGTTTGTCTCACCTGGAATCAAGTCCCATGGTTTCTCCTTAAATGCAACAAGACATCACCCCAGTATCTGGGATCCCTGAACATCAGCATAATCATCAACTGGCAGCTGAGGTGGGCTTCTTAAGGCTCTGTGTGGAGGTAGATTGTGAAGAAGACAAAGATAGGTGTTATGAAGAGCGTTTCCAAATATATATTTCCATTTTTGAAGACTACATGATTCTTCAGTATTCCCAGTACTTCTTTAGGAAGTGATCCCTTCTGTCAACTGTGGAGTGCCAGCCTGCAGCCCAAAACAGATCACCCAATACACTGATTTCCTACTGCATCTTTGCTGTCCAAGCTGGGGTCTCAGGTGTCTCACTACTTTAGCACTAAATGACATCTACCAGTTGACTTTCTATGGCAGAGAGAGAGACTGGTTGAACAAGTGCTTATAACCTTTTCTGGTTTGTATTTCTTGAAACAAACCATTAGCAAGCTGAATGTTTGCAATAATTTCTGTTCCTCAAAATGTCCACACCTGTCATCAAAAATTGTCAGACCTTCACAGAAAGGGAACTTCTAGGAATGGGGAGAGTGGAGTAGTTTACTCCTGAAAATCAGCTATTGATATCCTGGGAAGCAAAACTTTTACCTTATGCATTATAAAATAAAGCAATTCATCCTCTTAAACGATTGAAGTAGCTGTATGTATGCTGTAAATAAAGTGATATCTTCAATTAAATGGTAAACTTAAAGAAATTTGTAATTTCAGGAATATAAACAGTGAAAGCTATTTGGAATTTAAGCTACCAAACATCAGTGACGATCCCTGTACTTTTCTCAGTTTTCTTAAGGTGTTTGTTCTCAGTTTTCTCAGTAGTGCATATTTTATCTCTGAAGATAAAATAGAGGTCAGACTTCCCTTTCTGTGAAGGAAAAATTATGCAGAAGATGAAAATACTCTTAAAATTCTTAATATGTACCTTTTCTCCTGAGTGTCAGGAGTCAAGGAATTTAAACATTTCATAAGATAGTATATTATAATGGAAATTTTTATAATGAATGTCAGTGGACCTGAAAAGCCAATATAATGCATCTATAAGCAGCATTTCATCAAAGGATCCAGTTGCCAATGTATAATGTATTTGTTTCTATTGTAATTTCAGTCAAAGACTTTCTCCCTTTTTTCAATTAAATGTATTCAGAGTATTATGAGTTTCTTCTGAGACAGCTCTGTGGAGGTTGATGAAACTCCAGTTTTAATTGTATGTTTAAAATTTTATATTTTTGTTTCAATCCTCCAAAATTGGGTTTTTAAATGTTTTTGACTCTGCCTTTCCTGCTGTTTCATTTGCAACTTGATTTTTTGACATCTTAACTTTTCCTCCACCACAGCAATTCTAAAGCTTGAGTAGCTGAAGGTGAAAATGCTGACCCAGGATGCTGCAAATGCCAGACAATTTCTGGATGACAAACACTTACTAGCAGTCTCTTCTTACCTGTCTCTGTCTTCCTGAATTTTTCTCTCCTGTCTCCACAGAAATAGTACAAGGACAAGACAATATTATTTTCAATGTGTAAAACTATTGCTGTTAGGTTTGAGGCACACTAGAAAAGGCTGTATTTTGGTCACAGTTCCACTGTAGTCACAGGTTTACTACATTAAACTTGTTACTTACCAATATTCCCATTTGTGCAAGGGAAGGTTTACAACTGTTGGAAAGGCATTTTCTGAGATGCAAGTAAACAAAATAATTAGGTGTTGTTATGGCTTGGGTTCTCATTTCCCCTCCCTATCCTGCTCTATAGTAGGGAGAACCATGCTCTTTTGCATAGGAAGTCAGTCTGTATCTAGAATGACTCTCCCTCCGTTTGAGTCTTGGTACCCTCAATGACAGTGACAAAATTTTAGTGTGACAGTCTGCCTCTCTAGGAAGAAAGGTTTATGCATACAAAACGTATGCATGCACTTGTCCATGTTTTTTTATATGAACCTGCCTATGAATGTACATGCACAAGCAGAAGCCACCCAGACTACAAAACTGCACCACTGAAGATATTCCTCAACTGATATGAAGGAGGAGAACATTGTGAAAGCTTTGCCCATGTTCCTCCAGCACCCAAAACAGTCAATATGACTTAAGCGGGACAATTTTAGCTTTTCTGTTAGGAACCACAACAACTCTGGTCTCAGTGGATCTGCACAAGACACCGTCATTATCACCGGATCATTGACACGATAGACCAAAACAGCTCCAGTCTATCGTGTCAATGTGCACTCAGGGAGCCCTTAATCCATGGATCATTGGCATACGATGCTGTAAAATCTCTGTAGGAGACGTTATGGTGTAGCGAGTCAATGCACACCTAGGGACTCCTCCATTTGTGAATCATTTACAGTGCATCATGCCAATTTATACTCAGGGAGCCTTTAATCTGCAGGTTGGCACATTTAGAGTAGCCCTGTATACTGGAAATTCTTGTAGGCTAACTGTTGTACTGTAAACATAAAGTTCACTTTCTTAAATAAATTTCGGGTTCTCCAAAAGGAGCTCCTGAAGGCATATGAATTCCAGTGGCACAATGATGTATCAAGCCATGAAAATTTGTAGCTTGCTGGGGTTCTAGGGAATCTTTCAAAATCTCCGTGTAAGAACAAAGGCCAAAAAATGCTGCTGCTGAAACCTTTGTGGTTCTGACCCTCCTGTAAGTTTTTAAAAAATGCTTGAACCAGTCTTTTCAGCACGCTGCTTACAAAATAAATTAATCCCAGGGGCCTTCTGTGCTAAAGGATCATTGATCATTTTCATAAGAGCACTGAAAGTATCCTTTTCTGCAAATAATGAATGAGTTGCTGATCCAAAAACGAGACTATTGAGGCAGCTAAATATTTACCAGGGTGACAAATTTTTTTTAATGGTCTTCTGTTTCACAATGTGTATTTGACAACCTGCAGATGCCTATTTACCTAGTGACATCTGCCCATCAAACCTAGAAGTTATGATTTGTGACCACAAGTGGGTCCAGTTACTGAAAACAGAGAAAAGACAGCCTTCCTGTTAAGTATCCATCCCCCAAGTCTTCATCCTGGTATAAATCACTGTCATTCCATTGACTTCAGTAGGTTTGCACCAATTAACACCAGCTGACAGCCTAGCCCCATATTTAGTAAAAGCTAGTTTCCAAGGCTAATGGGGTTGATTCAGACCTTTTGCTTACCAGGCAGCTTTGCCACAGGGAATTTTTAAATTCTTTTCCTCCTAAAATGGATGTAAAATTTACCAAAGGCCAGTTCTGACTGCCTTGTTATTTATGATCCTGTGGTTCCTTTTATGAGGACAAGGTATTTCTGCAATGCCCTTTGCCAGCATCCCCTGGATACCAGTGAACACGAATGCTGGGTACCACTTGGATGCTGCCTCTCTCCCAGCTACAGGCACGATTTGCACCACATTCTGCTGCTCCCCAGTGAAATGTCATGGCGGGCACACCAAGCACGAACATGCCACCTTGATTCGAAAATCGACAGAAATGTGAAACCCTTCTTTTCTGTTTCACCACAACAAAAGCACTCCAGACATTCAACCTGGGATTAATGTGGTGTCTTTGGAGCTTTCCCTGCAAGCCAGGACTGCTGCTGCAGGCTCACCGTGGGCAGGGCCATGGCGTGACCGCCCAGGCACTCCAGCGAGCCCATGACACGGTGTGTGCGTGGGCAGTGTGGGAGGGTGGGCAGCGTGGGGGGGTGGGCAGTGGTGCACAGCCAGGCTGTGAGGCTGCCTGCTCCCTGACTTGGAAACAAAAGCACTTGACAGGGGCCAGAGTGCAAGCACAGTCAGAGCCGGGGAACCAGCGAAGCAGTAATGCAGGGAGTCAGTAGATCAGCTGTGGGGATGGGGGGAGAGCGGGGAGCAGAGGGCGGTGGCGAGGAGAAGGGAGAGCTGGCAGGTCTATTTGAATATCAGACTCTGCCACACTCGAGGCTCCGCTGACAACTTCATTACCTCCACATATAAAAATGACTGCAGGGTAATGCAAATGGCTTTTGCGTTGTGCACTCGCCTGCGTTCTGCGTGCTGGCTGCAGGCTGAAAAGACCTGGCAATGGAGCCTGGAGGCAGACGAGCTTTTGTCCAATTTAATAGGATATCTCTTCAAGGCATAATCCTCCCCTCCCACTCCCCATGCATTATGGAGTCCGGTGACCTGGCTCTTCAGGCACGGGGAGAGAAGGGGGGGCTGTCTCCGGCTTGACCTCATCTGTCAATCACAGAAGAAAGAAAGCGAGGGGAGAAGGAGGGAGGGATGCCTATCTATCTATAAGAAATTTCTAATGAATGTTAAGCAAATTTCCTACAGCCTGACACGGTGATCTAATTAATATTATAGAAATGTCGACGGAATATCATTCTGCAGATAGGATTTATCACCTTGAACTGCTGTATAACTGATGGTGAAGGAATGGGCACCCCCGTCCCCCCCGATGCTGATTAAATTAGACATAAGCATCAATATGTTACTTATTGGAGACTGGAATTTCATGCTATTACTCTTCAGTTAATCAGAGAACTGTATCTTTTTTTAAAAGATATCAGACTAACAGTTCTGCTTGTCTGATAAAACAGATGAATGGTTTGACTATACGACACTCACTGTGTGGGGGAAAAATTCAAAAAGAAATCCTACCTAAAGCAGGCCAAAAGGTCCTGCAATGACTTAGGGAAACCTCGTTCTGAATGCACCTGGCCCAAAATTCAGGGTGGCATTGGTTCAGATGAAAGGATCAGAAACATAATATTATTGCCCCTTTATTGAGCATGAAGAGACTATTTAAAAGGAGGTCTGCTCAGGATATATGGAGGTAAGTCTTTTCCTTCTGTACAAGATGCATCCAAGCCTATTTCCTGAAGCAAGGGTGCCTGAGAGTGCCTGAGAGCACTGGGTTGAGGCACAGTTCTGCTGCCTCATTCCTGAACCAGTCACAACCCACTGGGCTCTAGTATTTATCATTTACCTACTTACCAAAACCTGGAAATACAGAGTAAGCCTTAAGCTCTTCCTGTAAGGAGCTTTATCCTAATTATTTGTTGTTATGGGACTCTCATGTGCGAGTAGCAAACTCCTCTTTCCACAGTAGCGTATAACACCTGAAAAGTTGGTATTTTGGGTTTTTTTCCTAGACTTTCTTTTGTTCAGCCTTTATCATCCTTCAAAAGATGTGCACAGAAAACTTTTCCTCTTGGAGCAGATTTGTTCAATACAGAATGATTAGGGCACATCAGCACTGGCACACCACCAATAATGATAACCAGTGGCTGAAATAATTGACTTTTCTGTTATGTGTTTACTGCCTAGGAATCATTATACAAAAAAAGCGAGGTGGGTGGTAACTGTCATTATGTTTTGCAATGATGTGGCTATAAAAGAAGGTAGAGCTGTTCAAGAACATGTAACTATGTAAAAAGGCATGAGTCTAAGCATAGGAAAATTGTGGCAGAATATCAGAAAACATTTCCTCACAGTGAGGCTTTCAATTGTGCAATGGTCACCCCAGGGAAGTGATAGAACTCTTGGCACTTGAGTAATTTAAAATTAGAGTGGGTAAAGCACAGGGGAATATACTGTTGGGAACAATCCTGTATTGATAGTTGAATAGACAGAGTCACCTAATTGGTCTTTTCAGGCAGAAGTGGGAGTCTGTGATGACTGATCTGTCCCTTAGGCATTAGGTTGCAGAATGACCATTTTGCATCACTAAATGCCTGTTCCTGATTTTCTGGTTGGACAGTTTAATGCATTTCTAAGCTTGGCTAGCAGAGATGAATACTGTTGTATCCTACATGGAGCATAAAATGTTAAGCTTGAAAGAAGTTCTTATAGCAAATAAGAGGATTTGCGATTCTGATCCAAAATGTTGTGATTAAAATCTAACAGCAGGATACAAAATTTAATGAATGGGTGTCAGCATCCTTTTGCTCCGGGTTCAATTTCACAATCTGTTTAATTTTGCACCGCCCTCAGCAGCAGCAACCCTGCCACCTCACAACATCGGCAATCACTGCCTTCCCATCCTTCTCCCTTGTGCCAGCACTAGTGACTGTGGGGCTGCATGGTCAGCTAGATCTCTAAAAATGAAAAGTTACACTGTGACACCCCCCAAAGACTTGTGCTCAGCCAAATCAGCTCTCAAAGCAGCTGCCTGCTGTGCTGTGTGGATGCTGAGGCCAGCAGAAGCGAGGGATACAGATATAGCTATGAAGCTTCAGGCTGGGGGCTCTCAGTGACAGCCCAGGCTTAGGTCAGCCTCTGCTGATCAGCAAATCCAGTCCTCTTTATTTTAATGTTTTGGAAAAACAAGGTGCAGCCAGCATAAGCACTTTGCTATGGTTGTGTGGTCAGTCTCCCAGAGCTTCAGTTACCTTAGGGTTATCATTTGATGACCTTCCCTTCAAGATCCTCAGCAGAAGTCAGATCCAGACACATAGTGTGGGATTCAGCTCATCTCATTTAGACTAAAAGTTAGGTTTCCAGTATCAGCTTTCTGCATCCCAAGAAGAAAGCCAGCATCTCCAGAGAGTGATTCACCTCCTGTAACTTAGGCTTAGCCTCGAGCACCAGTTTCAGGCTGGGATGAATCTCAATGACTGTGAATGGAACCCAGATGACTAATTCAGACTAGATATCTAATTTTCCACAGCAAAAGTGAGCTGGGGTGAATGCCTATCCTTGGATATTGAGAATTAGCCCATGAAGTGCTTGTGATAATGATAAGCTTCAAAATGATATTGAAGTATTGTTTTAAATATGCTTTTAGCAATCAAATCTTCTTTCAGAGAGGGAGCTTTGAAAAATACCTTTTGGGATTGTGAAAGATTTTTTGTGGTCCCACAACAACACTTCTCTGTCTCAAACAGGTGTTTCATCTCTCTCACACATTCTTCTCAGACCCCAGAAGGCATAAACTCACAGAGTAATTTTGGTTTGTTTTTTATTAACTAAAACCATTTTCCCCTTAATTTGCAAAAAGCAGAAACAACTTTAAGGAGTGGTAAGAGTGACATGGGAGATAGCCCCACTTTTAAAGCCTATTAGTCTGGCTCATATACTCCTGGGTCCAGGCACAGCCATACAACTCCTTGCTCAGGTATTATCTGCCCTTGGCAATACCTTAAGGTTTGTGTTCGTGTGGATCAACTCACCCATGGCCCAAGGAGTACTCAGATGCACCACTCCACTCAAAATAGATGTCTCGTGGTTGTTACACCTGGCTGTAAACTTGGACCTCTGAAAGCCGAGCTTTTCTAGTACTTGTGTACCCTAGGCAGACGTGCATTGTGTGAAGACTGTGTCTGTGTGACTTCTGCTAAGGCACGAGCAAACACAGACTGCACCACCCACCATTTCATGTCGCCTGTGTCCTACCCCCCGACAAATGTACAGTCAGATTTGTGCTTGTGCATAAGCATTCATTCATCACCTTCAGTCCTAAAGTGCCAGGGGATAAATACAGTGCAGCTCATCCCTTTTAAACACTTGGAAACTCCTGTGTCCTAGGAAAGCAAGAGTGGGGTGTAACATTGTCTTTAAACTAAACAAAGCTGCAAAACCCCTCTGCTTTGACAGCTGTCTGTTTGCAGTGATGACAAAGTGCACCTTCCCAGCACAACTTAAAGACTGCTCTTTCTACACATTTAAAACAAGAGATGAGGAAAATATATAACGGTTTACTAACATTCTGAAATGATGAAATACAGTAGGAGAGGAATGATAACTTTCCTTCCCAGCAACTGCTCAAACCTACACTAATGAGTAGACTGTTAGGAATTTTCTTCACTTAGCATTTTTCATTATTAATAAATTTTGCACTGACAACTATAAAGTGAACACTTTGGATTTATGCACCTAACCTAATTACATATGCTGCATGTACGCATTTCATTATTTACTTGACAGATTCATTCCTTGATACCATAAATAATTAAAGAAGGATCAAATATTAACAATCAGATATATGTTAATTCTCCTCAAATCTGAGGAAACAAACACATTTTATTTTCTGTTCAATAAAAATGGAATAAAATAAAATGCTTTCATTAGAAGGATTACAAAAAAAAAATAGGTAATGTTCTTGAGTGTCATTTTTATTTTGCATAGAGTGAAAATTAAAATGTCCAGCTGCTCTCTAGTCCCTTTACAGGAACACATATAGCAATTTTAATAAGTATAAAAGGTTAGTAATTCCCTTTTGACAGTTTCTAAATGAAGCATTTTGGTTTAGTGTTTGTCAGGCAGTTTGTCAGAGGGAGGTGACTTCAAATGTAAAGTCTGATCCTGTCCCCATGAATGTCAACAACAAATTTGTACTGAACTTCAAGCAGGACAGCATCCATCCCATTATTTCCTATTAGTGGTTCATTGTCCATATTAGTGGTTCATTTTTTTCCCAGACTGAGAACCCGAGCTTGCCCTCTCCCACCAAGCACAATCAGCTGAATAAGGGCCTGATCCTGCTCACTGCGGAGCCCTGCTGCAAATAAAAGCTGAAATTCTGCTCCTGTCCCTTTCTGCTGCTATGTTACATCCTCTCTGGAAGTATCCTGCTCTGGGTTTGGTGGGGTTTTCTGTAGAGGGCATTGCACAGCGGGAACCAGGCAAGGCAAGGAACTATGTGGCCTTTCCTGTGCTGACAGACAGGCCTGGGAACTGCTCAGGGTCTCCAGAGTTAGGGTTCTTCTCAGCAGAGTTACTGCTTAAGCTCTGAGTTATAATTAAATCCATAGGCGAATTATTTGTGACGGAAAGCTGCTCCCAGTCACAAACCCATACAAACTGTCTTGCCTGCTGTGCAATTTAAATTGATGTTTAAATATTTCTCTACACATTATTCAATATCTCCATTTGATCAAAAATATTCTCCAATTTGAACAAATTTACTTTTGGATATCACATTCCACAATTTTATCATTTTAAAGGTGTTAAAAATTCATAGATTGCCACATTATTCATCATGCAAGATTAATGCCAGCCTGACAGGTTTTGCAAAGATGTGGGGGATTTTTTCTAAGTGCATATACCATATCTGTATGAGATGTACCATGGTTGTTGAAT
The DNA here is from genome assembly GCA_032173965.1 of Sitta carolinensis. Lineage (NCBI taxonomy): Eukaryota > Metazoa > Chordata > Aves > Passeriformes > Sittidae > Sitta > Sitta carolinensis. The sequence goes on along the minus strand of CM063284.1, from coordinate 33,527,550 downwards.
ATTGATTATTCACATCTCCTTTCTTATTTCTGATGCTAAAGAGAGAATATTAGGGTGTGATTGTCAGGGTTAGCGTCTCTCTGACCTACACATGTACTATTAATAATTTATGAGTTGATATAAAATAGATCTCTGTGAAATGAGCTGGCAATAAGCAGGGCTGTCTAAGATGACAAAGATTCAGAACAGGCCAACTCATGTACATTAGCTTCCTGGTTTCAATCTGAAAACAAAATGAAACAAACTCTCAGCATGCCTTATGCAGTAGTTAGGGATATATTATTTGAATACACAAAGGTATATCACTGCTTCATGTTAAAATTTATGTCTGGATGATGCAATTGATATATTAGTCAAACTTTTTAAAGTATTACACTTGTTCAACTATATAAATATATCTACATGATGCATAAATGAGCAATACAAAGTATGGCATTCTGTTGGTCAAGCCAATGAACATCTGCTTAAAAATGCAGAGCAAGCTCACAGACTCCTAATTCCACTTAAGAGTTGTCTCCCTGAATCCAAAGAAGAAAAAAACAACAAAGATCAAGACCTGCAAATTCAGTTGCTGGATTGGCTTGAGGTTGCCAGCATCTAATGGGGGCTCTTCAAAGACTAACATTATGGGGTTTCCTACATTAAAAGCCTTCCTTCTTTGCACTTTATCTCTTAATTTAGAAAGCAGCCCTGCTTATGTCCACGGACATACTGAGGATGCCCAGATTGCATTTAAGGGGTGTTCTCAGGAGCAGACCTGGAAAAGGCAGCCTGTCCCCCGAGTGCTGATAGCAGGCACACCCTGCCAAGGTGTCTCTGGTCGGAGCTGCTCATGGAGAGGAAGGTGTCCCCTGGCGAGGGGCAGGGGGACCACAGAGTGTCCCGACGGAGCAGGGCAGGGGCAGCCACCCTCAGCACCTCCCAGCACCAGCTTAGGTGCAATGGCAGCAAGTGAGACACAGCTAAGAGACCACAACAGGGCTGCCCACTGCTTTTCAGAGGGCACTCCTAGAAAGTTCATAGTAACACTGACTTCTGCCAGCTCCCCCAGAAGAAACATTTCTAGTAAACCTCAGGCCTCATCGGCTAATGTTTGGCTTCTCTATGTCTACGTCCTTCTTTTCTTGACTGCTGGGCTACATGTGTTTGTTACACACTGAAGACGGATATTTCTGGTTTCCTTGTCAATCTTGAAATCCTGAACGCTTAACCTGCATGGAAATATGACATATAAGGTTGCTTTTTTTTTTTTTTTTTTTTTTAGTGTGATGCAAAATCAAATGGTAAAATCAAAAATCTAGCTGACCAGAATAGGAAAGAGACATGATGTTATTTAAACAGCAAACAGCCAGCAGTTAGGCATAAGGAAACTAGTTAATCCCTTGTTAATTTTAAAATAAAGATGTTCAACCAAGGAAATTACACTGAACTACAAGAGCTAGGGCAGCACAGAGCAGTGTGTCAGAGTCACAGAGGTGTTGCAGTGACACAGAGACAATGAAATTGGATGACACTAGCTCTTCTTGGTGGAAGGTTTTCTCTGTCTGTCTCCTGGGGGTTTTGCCGCACATTCTTTGCAGGAAACCTTTCCACCCAAAGTGGCAGCAAGCCTTTTGGAAATCTTATTAATATTCTTTCTCAGTCCTGTGAAGTATGCTGCAGACAGGAAATGACAGTTGCCTTACCGTGAGCAAGGGAAGAGCAGGGGACTAACACCAGCAGTGACATACTCCGGTAAAATTGCATTGCTGGTATCTCAGAACAAGAAATTAATCAGGAAGGAGAATTTACTTATAATCCCAAGACCAGCCAGTGGCCAAAGCAGTTCTTTATTATTTGTGGTATGGCACACTGAACACATTCTTCGCAGACAAATCGGAGGGCAAGGTCCTTGCCCTGAAGAACATACAATTTATGGAGCTGACCCTGCTAGATGCTGTGGGCCCTCCAGGGAAGGACAGAGCAATTTCATCTCGGGATGATTTTGGCACATCTTGGGAGGTCTCACCTCTCCTGCTAACACAATTGGTTCTTCTGACCCCAGGGAATGACTTCTGTAAGTGAGGATGGTTTGGTTTTTAATCCGTGACTCGTGAGAAGTAAAATCTTTTATCTGTAGAGTTTCTGCATGTGCACAGTATTAATACCTGCATAACTGAGAGGGAAGCTTGAACTTCTCAGATCTATCAGGGGAGCTGCAAACCATCATGCATTCAAGTGGTAGAGTTCAGCATACATTTCTAAGCAGGCTCCAAAGCACGATTTTCTGTGGTGAGATTTAGGCAGGGCAAAGCCCCATTAAAAAACAGGGAATGAGCAATAGAGATGACTCTCCTGCTGCTGACATCTCTGACACTATCCACAGCCTTTGCTGGGTCAGAAGAGCTTTAGCCAGGGCCCCCTTCACGTCCTCCCTGCTATGGCAGACAGAGAAACTGAGAACTGCCAGAGGAACCTTCTGTAGGAATAGCAATTTGCTTTACAAAGGCAAATCTTTAAGGTCTTCTTTTTGAGTTGTTGCCACAGGGGAATTTGGCTCCTGTCTTCTAAGAAATTTCAGGGGGTGCTGAGGTTGATGGTTGTGAATTAGTGCAAGCACATCACCACCACTGCCATGATCTGTCTCCCCAAATCATGTTTTTCTAAATTTAACATTCAGATCTCTGCTTCCTTGTGTTGCACCCAGAAAAATACAAAGTACTCAGTTCTCAGACCAGCAGAATTCCTTTTCGACTCCTAAGCTCTGAAATAGCCCAGAATACTCTTCTTACAGGATGCAATGCATCAGAAAACATTCAGCTCATCAATCCAAAGCATCAATGAGTTGGCCATCTTCAGAAGGAAACATAAGCCTCATCTTTTTACAATGGCTCCAACATCATCCAGGAACAAAGAGGGACAAACTAAACCAAGGAATTTCCTAATGGCTCTCTTCTGTGGGAAAGAGGAAAGATAACATTGTACTTCTGGCTTTTGGAAAGGACAAAAACTCTCTTATTTACAGGCACTGGCCTGCCCTGATAAATGTGTTGTAGGAAGCCACTGTGATTAGTAAGGAACAAAGTGTGAGGGAAGAGCCAGTCAAACTCCAGGAACAGCACAATGCCCTGGCCTTGGCACAGTCTTCATCTCCTGCTCAGAAGTCATTGTCACTTTTTACACACAATACAGAATTAAGGATAAGCTTGCAGAGCGTTCTGGTGAAGTCACTATCCCAAGAAAAAAATCTGGTCAGAAAGCAAAATATGAACCTTAGAAGATTCTGCTTGGATTTAATTAAATGGGTTGTTGTAATCTAGAAAATTATATTTACCTATAGTGCTTGCATTTTATGTCAATTTTTGAGAATTGTTTTTACTTACGAAAGGCCAGGTCATACATCCCACCAGCAAAATAAACTCACATGGAGAGGAGGTCTGCTGAAGTCAGCTGAACAGGCAACACAACTTTGGAAAATGAAGTTTGCAGTGTTCACTTATACCAATGGTCTTTACTCATGCTAGCAGTCCCAAATTGTTTTAATAATGAGTGTCATGGATGGATGAGTAAAGACTGAAAGATCTGGCGAAAATCAGTCTTTCCTACACATTTTAGTCAACATCATCTCTGCTTCCTTCGGTCCAGTTCCAATGATAACACCAACTAATATCAACAAGACCGCAGCACTTCTGCAAGTGTCTCTCAGTGAAAATATTGTCAGCCCGGCTTATTTAACCAAAGTACCCTAACAAAGTACCCTATTTAACTAAACAGGTACCCTAATTACCTCTCTCTTCTCAATTCCTATTTTTTTAATTAGTGAGAAGAGTGAGTAACTCTCTTTTTCCAAAATAGACATAAATCTCTGTTATGAATGCTGCAACCCAAATGATAATTAGCCCAAAATTTATAAAAGCAATAGATTCCAGAGGGAATTTGGTTTCCCAGTGCCAGAGTGCATAGTGCTGGGAAGCAAAAATCAAATCCCTTTCAGGTGTTTCAAGTCAAACATCAAAAACTGGGAGCCTTCTGCTACCTCATCAGAGTGCTTTGTGCTGATAGCTGGGGTGAGGTTTTCACAAGGAGCGTGGCACTTCTTCCCTCCCAGCAAGTAATGCAGTGGAGCCTATTAGCAGGAGGAACACTGTTCCTCCCTTATCTGAGAGAGATGTCCTGTACATCATTGTGGTCACCTCACTGTTCCTCAGTTTCCTCAGCTGTAAAAAGGTAGATCCTGTTTATTGTAAGGCTGAATTAATTCCTCATTGCAAAAGACTTTGAGGCTCTGGACAGGAAAGCTTTATCATAAACACAGGCAAATTATTAACTTCCTATATCCAGCCCATGATGTGTGGACTCTGGTGCCAAGGTGGACCTTGATCTCCCAGCAAAACTCAAACCATCCAGGAGTCAAACTTGCTTTCAGACTTCTTTTTGTGTGTGCCCAAATTGGCAGCATTTTTATGGATAGATACTCACATCCCACCTCCTCTCCCAATGCTTTAGATCCTTAGAAACAGCAAGAGTCTTGAGCCTTTTAGGGAGAAAGAAATAGTAACAAAAGAGAAGATTCATATAAACAGCACTTTGAGGACATTTCTTGCCAAAAATTAAGAACCCATTATATATAAAGAGGTTACTCTTCCAACAAAGTTATTTCTTGGGGCTACAAGAATATCCCAAGGTGGACATTCATACAGTTGCTTTTCTGTCCTAGGACCAGGTTTCCCAAGGCTCTTGCACATGAGGGGAGTGATGGGCTTCTTCAGGGAGTGAGTCAGAGTAACTAAATTTGTTTAGGAACTAGGTCAGTATTAGCTTCTAAGAAAAGTTCTCCCTGTACTTTTAGTCTCATAATTCAACACACAAAGCCCTCAAATGACCATCAAAAATAAAAAGTGCAGACACATATGGGAACACAGGAACCCTGGACATTGTGGGCGAACTCCTGTCCCACACTGAGGAGTCTAATTAAAGCCCAATTTCATGGGATGGGTGCTAAGTCCAAACCAAGTTCTATGTTACTGCCTGACAGCCAGTGCCTTCGTGAAAAGTAAGAACTGGGTCAAACCAGCAGGTCCTGGGATTCTGAATCTCTTCCTGGATATGGGCTGCCAGCAAATGCTGAAAATAGACTGCAGGGGCAAGACAGGAATAGGGTGGTGCCACTCTCCTAGGAGACCTGCTCAGCTCTCAGGCCTACACTGGCTGTTCTTATCCACAGGGATAAAAACACAAGCCCAAAATTTATCAAAAAACAACCATCTCCAAAAAATAATCACGTGTCCAGAAATGCATAGATCAAAGAATGAGCTGCTAAAATACCTCACTCATCCAGGTGTAAGTGAGGAGTGTTAGGAGTAATTCAGGGCTTCATTTTCAGTTTTTTTAACACCCTCATCTGACCCAGGCTTTTAAGAGGCTTGGCCAGCTATGGCTGTTGACTGCCTTGCAGAAATCTTTTAAGAATGTATTGCTTATATAGGAAATAAAACAGAACAAAGATTTCTGACAGTTGGCCCAGAGGAGTGACTTCAGAAAAATCACAAGTACTCTCTTTCTGAAGCACAAGGCGATACTGTTCTTGTGAAGCCGTTTTCATTAACTGTGAAATAACAGGAAACAAGAACTTATGAGAGGTCTTAGATACTGGAAATATATGGCATTTTGAAAGCATGAACATGAAAAAGGAAAGGATAGACTTTGTAGTCCACTTTATCATCACTATTATTGATCCCACAGGACAAAGAAAATGGCTTTAAACTGAAAGAGGGTGGGTTAAAATTAGGTATTAGGAAGATATTCTTTACTGTGAGATTGGTGAAACACTGGAACAGGTTGCCCAGGGAAGTTGTTGACAACCCATCTATGGGAGTTTTCAAGGCCAGGCTGGAAGGGGCTTTGAGCTACTTGGTCTAGTGGGAGGTATCCCTACACATGGCAGGTGGTTTGGAACTTTAATGTCCCTTCCAACCCATTCTATGAGCCTATGAAGACCCATGACTTAACATAAGTCCACCAAAAATAGGAAATAAATCCAGAAGTTCTATATATTGTCTTTCAGAAACAAACAAAAAAAGCCTCTGTATTTGTAAATTACTGATCTCTATTTTAAAGCAAACGTTTTTCTGTTTACAGGAAATATTTACTACAGCACATTCAAAAAGGCCACCTATAGGTTCCAAGAAGAATGTAATTTTTAATCTCAGTGTCGTTCAGAAAACAGAATTTTTTAACCCCCACACAAGCAAGCACAAAGTTTTTACCATTGACTTCTACTGAATCAGTGCTTGACATGGCTTAACCACTTTTACTGTGAAATTTGCATTTAGTATTTGCAAAAAAACTAAACCAGTCATCTGGTATTGTTCTAAGTAACAAAATATCTGAAGCAAATATATTTTTGTTGAGAAGGCTTAACTGCAGGGCTTTTTTCTGTATAATTCTTTTCCTTGCTTTATGATTAACCATTAAAGAATAAAAATACCGTAAATAAAAATACTGACAGAATATTCATCTGATCTGATGACTGTTTTCTTATCTTCAAGCCAAAAAAAAAAAAAAAAAAAAAAAAAAAAAAAAAAAAAAAAAGGAGCAGACACTAGAAGTGATTTTGCAAGCACTCAAAATCATGGGTATCAGGAAATTTCTACCACTTACACATATTTTAAATATAACCATGGGAAGAAATCAGAGAATGTGCAAATACTCGTAATTACAGTATCCATGTAAACTTTAAAATGCTTTTTTATTGCTGTTTGAAATAATTCTAAACTCAAACATATGCTGGCACATTTAACATGGAAATTAGATGTGCCTGATCAACATTTTAACAAGAGGAACATTTGGACAAAACCTATAGCTGCAGCAGTACCTGGGTGGTTTGCTGCTCCTGATCATCAGAAAAGCAAAGATAAACTGAGTGAGACAATGGTTGAGTTGGGTGTGCTGTTATAAAGGATAAATTATTCCCTACTGTTGGGAAAATATGAGCTAGTTGACATGTGTGAAGACTTTTTAATGTATCAGGAGACAGTAAGACAAAATACATTCTTGGAAGGAGAACAATCCAATTGCAATCTATTGGTCTGGATTTTTGGGGGTTTTTGTTTTTTTGTTTGTTTGGGCTTTTTTTACATCAAAAAGATCAAAGCTATGACCCAGAATATTGGCACAAATTTAGGACTCAATACGTTTTAGTGCCAGGTTTCATTAATTATCCCTACACAATGATGGACATCAAGGCCAAGATGCATATGGTTAAAGATGTCCAGAGGATAAGAGCCACATATGCCTTACTAGCTGTGTTTCATTTTTAATCTGCATTTGACTTTACAGTCTTTGCAAACAATTGTGATTTTACTGTCCATACTCCTGTTTTATGACTTGTCCCTTCTCCACACAGCAGCAAATGGTGGATCTAAGCAATTGTGAAGGGGAAATGTTCAACTGCCAAATGGCATAAAGCAAGGAAAAGATGAGAAAAGGAAAAACACTCCTCCATTTCTGCATGACATTTATCATAAGAATAGGTAAACACTTAGCATGTAGAAATATGATGAGGCCTCATGAAAACCTTTTAATGTCATTGCTAACAACTGTATTCACTACCAGGACAGTCATTAACAGGTTGCCAGGAGAGAAAATATAAGCTCCTAGACTGTTTCCATACAGACTGCACTCAATGTTATTACTACCACATTAATGCCAAGAAATGATAATGGGATGAGGGCACTCCCCAGCCAGACATCATGAAAAACCGAACTGAGAGGTTGTCACAGGACAAGCATCAGGGACTTTTCTTACTCTTTCTTGTCTTTTTACTGGGGAAGTTAAGACATATCATGTGCAGTCACCCTTGCCATGGCTGCAAGGATGCCTGTCCTTGTCCTCGGATCTAGCTCTTACCCACCCTGAGCATCCTTTTCCCCATGAGGGTCACAGTACAGGCTGAACGACAGGTACCTCCCAGTTCTGCTTTCCCCAAAATCATGGCCCAAACGTTTGTTTTCCTATGTCCCTCTGGCTCTTGGCAGCCCAGACCCTGTTGCCAGAACCTCTGACACTGTGCCCCCAAGTGCTCAGTGGCTCCTGGGAGGGTCCATCTGGAGGGCAGCAAGGCCCATGGTGATGGCACAGACCTATCCTCCAGGCACTCTCCCTTTCCATCACCCCAGGGCTGCCTTTGAGGCATTTTCATTGCCATGCAGCTGGGAAAACCCCACTCTGGAGCCTGTGCTGTCCAGGATACATCTCTCTTCTTCCTCCCTTGCTCTGCTCCATACATGAATACATTTCTCCTTTTTATCCTCTCTGTATTTTTTTTTTCCCTTTCCTATTACCCCTTTAATGCAGAGCAGGGCTGCTGATTACAAAAGAGGCAGTTTGACTTGAGCAATAGGTCTTCTTCACTAATCTTCACTGTCATGGAAATTCCAGCTGCTACAAGAATAAGAGGCTCAATCCATATTTGCCAGCTCTAATATGAAATCTGTCAGGGCCCAAATTAATGAGTTCCAAATTCCTTACATCACGATAACAGGTTAAGACTGGTCAATTAATTACATAAATCCTTCCCGATTCATTGTGCATTTTCAGGCGAGATTGTGTCTTACATAACTGGGTGACACAAGGCCTTTTGGCTCTTGCTGCTCCGCGGAAAGGCCTCCATTTAAAAGCAGCCTGCCTGCCACCGAGGCCGGCAAATGTCATGCCTGGGCTCTGCGCCGGGCCCTAACTGCTTTTGTATGAAAATATAAATGAATTAATTAACAAATAGTAACGCGCTCTTTCGAAATACGGCGGAGCCGTGGCGGTCGGTGCGTGGGGGGCGGCGGGGCTTCCCCGGGGGGCGGCAGGTGCAGCTCCCGATACACGCATCCCCAGCGCGGTGGGCGGCTCCCGGTGGATGAGGGAGAGGCTCAGGGATGTGGGGAGCAGGAAGACGCAGAAACATCCCTAAACCGCTCGGCCGCGCCCGCGGAGAGCCGCGCCCGCGGAGCGCGCTCCCAGCGCGGGGCCGCGCCCGCTCCGCCCCGGCCCGGCCCCGCCCCGGCCGGCGGCGCCTCGCGCTGGCGCACAGCGCCCCCTGGCGCCCGGCGCGGGGCGGGCGCGGCTCCTCCTGCCACGGCGGGAGGGAGGGGAGGAGGGGAGGGGAGGGGAGGAGGGAGGCAGCGCTGCGGCAGCGCGGGCGGCCGCCCCCGCCCCGGCTCCCCCTCCGCCGTTGCCATGGGCTGCGGTTGCCAGAGTTACCGGATGACGGCTGGGCGGCCCCGCTCGCCGAGTAGCGGGCGCGGGGCGGAGCGGGGCGGAGAGCGCGGCGGCCCCAGGTAAGGCTCCCGGCCCGCTGCGCTCCGCGGGCCCGGGGCAGGGCAGGGCAGGGCGCGAGGAAGGGCCGGCCGGGGCGCAGCGGGGAGCGCGATCTGGGATGCTGCCGTCCTTGGCCCTTTTTTCCCCCGCTGGTTGTCTTGTTTTTTCCCCCTCTCCCCCTTTTTTTACGTCCTCCCGCAGTGGCGGCGCAGCCCGCGGGCAGCAGCGTCTCTCCGGCGGGCGCACACGCACCCGCAGCCGCGGGGCCCGAAGGGCACGGTCCGCTAGCTGTTTTACAAGGCCACTCGAATTAATTGCTAAGGAGGTTTTTGTTCCAGAAGGCAAACGGCGACTTAACTCGTTGTGGCGCATTTTTAACACCGAAGAGAAGAATAATTGTGTAATTATTTCCTAAAGCGTTTAGGCCTTTCGTGAAAAGAATCAACCTGAGACTGGAAATTGTTATTTACATTTTTGCCACCTTGTAAAAGCTCGGGAAGAATAGTAATGCCCCCGGACCTTAGCCCTGACCCTAGTCCTACATTTGTAGGGAAATGACACAAGACCATACAAGGTTTATTCTTCTTATCCATGCCGTGTATTACAGAGCAAATCACAAACATTTTCTGTTTTAATAATTCATAATAATTATATAAAATTAATCTGGAAAACAAATTCAAAAAAAGATGTGGACACCGAAGTTTGCACTGTTCTACAGTGTGGGATTTAGAGTATAAATTTCCCTCAGCACTTACAGAAATAATAGCGATGTAAGCAACAATTTTCACTCCAAATACACCATCTTTGTGGAATTTCTTTGCTATTATTCTTGTAAAAAATACAAGAATATTGGTGAAAACCCAAACACAACAGAGTGCGTGTGTATACAAAGTGTGTATGTATCTACACATAATATATATGTATATATACATATATATACACTATATATATGTATACAAATATTTATGTATGTATACACATATTACAAAAATAACTGAAGGGTAAATTACACATGGTAAGTCATAAAGTGATTAGGATATTGATACTGAAATAAAGGAAACGTCACTGTCAGGTTTAGATATGAGCTAGAAACTAGTAACTTGTTTTATTTAATTACTTAAAAGCTTTTAAGACATCATCATAAAAATAAGGATGTAAAGCTATAAGCAAAAGATAAAGAAAAGCTTTTGAATGTAGAATTATTGCAATTAGATATAATGTAATCTGATTACTACTTCTAATTTATAAATTAGGTATTATCCTCTTTTTTAAAAAAAAAGCTACCAGGAAATGTGAGCATTATTCAAAACAAAAATGAGAATCAAAATACCAAGTGATATCAAGTGATCAAACTGGATGTCATGGTGTTGAAAAATTACCAAATCATTAAAGTAACAAAATACATTAAAATTATTTTTGTTTAACATTTACATTTGTAAAAGGTACATTTAATGTTCCAATGAAACAAAATGCCTTAAAGCCTTTATATGTCATTATATACAGCTGATACATAAAGGAGACATACTAGAGAGCATGGAGTACTTTCCCTCCCCCATTACTAAGAAAAATTCCAGTAACACGAGCTACACAAACAACATTCAAAAGATAAATATTTGAACAAATTTCTGTCAAAGCTGAGAAGAAAGTTATAGTAGTCTTAGATTTTTTTAACAGAATGACGAAGAAAATAAGAGAATAACAATAGAGCTATTAGAAAACAAATATTTATTTCAGGAACATCTTCATTTGGAAAACACTCACTTGCGTGCTCCTAGAATTAAAAATAAAAATCAGCCACAAAGGCTCTCCAAACCTTGTGTTTCTGTAATTCCAGAACTGTAAAGTGCTTCAAGAGTTTAGCTCAATCTTTTAAAACAAAAGAAAAACCTACCATGACTTAAATAAAAATGGTAAAATTCTTCTCAACATTATTACGGTTTTTGTTTTTAAATCATTCCCACCTTTAAAATAAATTTGCTGAACAAATTTTTTTGTAATGTACCATCTTAAAAAAAAATAGAAAAAAAATCAAAATCTCTGACTGGCAGTAACAGCTATTTTTAAGCTACTTTTAGTGATAACTTGTTGCTTTAATTAAACGTTATCACCTTTTCATTAAAAATAGCATTGCTGCTAACTCACATACAAGCTGAGACAGTAAATAGATACATCTGTGCAATTCAGTAAGACTGAGCAAAAAGAAACACTGATATTTATTTTACAAAGTGCTACCATCAACGAAATACAGTGGCTTAAAGTAGTTACCTAAGAAATGTTATTCTCAGGCTATTTAAACCTGTTTCTAAAATTACACAGATTCCCAGCTGGATGCTTTAAAAAAGCATGCCCACACATGTTTATGCTACCCCTTACTAGCTGTCTGTTTAATAATCTATTGTTTCTGTAATTCACAGGTTTAAAATGCTCCTTCTTTGAAAGTAACCACAGATTCCTAAAAAAAAAAAAAAAAAGAGTGTTTATATCCATTTCTAGGCCAATAACTACCGCACTGAAGTTAATGGGAGCTTTGCTAGGGTGATCAGACCCCCTAGCTCTTTTTAATAGCAGTTAAATGTCAAATATAAATACAACACAGTGAAACATATTCTTTTGACAGAATCTGGGACAAGACACTATGCAGCTGCTGTGAACAATAAAGAGCAAAACTGACATTTAATCAAAATAAGTGTTGGTGGTTAAGAAGTTGTGTTCAAGCCTGCCTTTTGTTTGTGAAAAAGTCAGTACTCCAACGTGGTAACTACACAATTAAATCAGCAGCTCCTGTTACTCACGGAGAGTGGAGAGGGCCACTTCCATGCAGGGTGTTAGAGCTATGTGATTATCATCATCTCACAGAGGGAGATACTCCCCATTTCAGCTGCTGAACTGAAACACCCCTACCAGCACCTTCAAATAGAGATGCCTAAAGTTAAACGTGTTGGGTGAAATCCCAACCCTGGAGAGGTCAGTGCAAACTTCAGCCATTGGTTTTGATGGACCTCATCCAGGATTTTCACTTGCAATGAGTATCCATAATGCCCTGGGAGCTGAGAATCTCCAGCAAGCCTAGAAATGATGTAATTTTTATTTATATTTCTAAACTTCTAAGCAACCATGCTCAAGAATTTTTGCCTTCAGTACTTAACGCATGATAAAACCAGTCTTTCCATAAACATTACAGAAGGACCAGAGGAAGATGTATTTATATCTCAAATTGTCAGCAGCATATAGTTTGTATGAATGTTGTTTTGCTGATGTTGCTGAGCTACTTTAAAAAGAGAGTACCTTGGTGGGGTGTGTAATTTCATCACCAATGTCAAATGACTTCTAAAGATGAAACTTCTCTGATGCAAATGACTAAAAGATGTTTTGAATATGTTTGATACGATATACCAACTTTTAAGATGAGGAATTATGTTATCTTTATTTCTCAAATCTGAGACATATACTCACTGAGGGAATTATTTTAACTGCCACGTATCTCAGAAGAACATGACTTACCCAATACTGAGATTTTAATAGTCACAGAAACATAAATAGGTAGCATGTAGACCTGCACCAAGATACATTAAAAAAAAAAAAAAAATCACCAGAAAGATAGTGTCAAGGTCTGTTTTGAGTATTCTGTAAGGACGTATGGTTGCATTAACGATGGGTCTTTTAGGTACACGTTACCAGACAGCCCTGTTTGTGTGGTACACATAACCAGTAAACAAAGCAGAAACTTCTCTGTACTGTCCTTAAGGTAGCAATACAGGAATAATTTTTCATGATTCTTCAGAAGCTGGGCTTGCTTTACATCCACATGAAATGCTGTCATCACTAGGTCCGAGCCCGGAGGATGAACTGCAGAAAAGGGGAGAGGGGGGGAGGAAAAAAAAAAATAAAAGGAGGAAATTGGTTTTCACAACACACTCAAAGCCTGAGTAACAGAGGAGAACTTTAATTATCTCCAGTCACAAAGAGAGACAGGAAATTTGGACTTTTAATTAGCCATTTGGAGTGCAGTTGGATATTTTTTTAGCAAGATAATTTAAACGCGAATAATTCAAGTCTGACTAAATGAAATTCACATAATCAGAATGCAGATAATTGAATTTCTACTGCATTCATTAATTCAGTGTGGAGGTGTGTGTGAAGACTTCTATGATGAGCTGTCACAGCTCAATAAAATCTCAGTCAATTAATTTTTTCATTATCTTAGTATTACATCAACAAAAAAGTGAGGCATGTGTGTGTGTATGTATGGATATATAATCTCAGAAAGTAAGGATATACAGAAATCACCTCTCTGAATCAGAGTCTGCATCGTTTTTTTCCTTTTTTTCTCTCTTCATCCTCTATAGGAAAACGTCTGTTCAGAGAGGCGAAACTGTGAATCGCATCAGCAACAGAGTATTTGGTCTGTCCAGAGACACAGGCCTCCATATCTTCTGGGCTTAGCTGAGTCTGTAAGAAGAGGTGAAGCCTGCTATCTGAGAGCAGTAATGCATCTTGGAGGATCCTGCAAAAGGAGAAAAAAGACAAATGTTTATATATAAACCTGCACACACACGCATATATATATATATATATATATATATATATATATATATATATATATATACACATTCTAAAATGTTTTCCCAGAACCAGTTATAAATGATGTCCCGCTTTTAAAGATGAATCCTAAATCAGGAACAGAAGGCAATGAACATATTAAAATGATTAGGTGCGTGTTACTTTCTTATTACATTATTTGGAATTTTAGGTGAGTAAAAACATAAAGCTAATAGTTAGGCACATCTGCTATTAGAATAACTTCAAGGACATTTCTTCCATTTAACCATCTGCTATTACCACATGGATCAATTAATGGTTTTTAGGCAGTCAGAGGCATACACTCTTACAAAAATTTGGTCTCTTTTTTTTTAACAGCCAAACTTTTATAAAAATTACAAGTCACCGATTTGTTTGATGGAGTAAAAAGCGTGTAGAGACAGTGTGTAGGCAGAACAGACTTCATATACGTGCAACATCAGGACTTTGGAATAACTATCAACAACTGAGCCAACACTAGCCAAAATTATTTACACTGTTACAGATACACATATATTTAAGCTAGAATGAAAATGTTAATACTGAACGCTGGTTTTAATTTATTTGCAGATAGTTTTCAGGGACTCTTAAATTTTATTTAATTCCAGATATTGTTTTCAAAAATTTGTTTTAAAATTTGGTTCATATATATTTTAAATTAAGTCTCCAAATAAATTTAGCACAGAGTATTTACTTAAAACATGTGACAGTAAACAAAATACAATATATTCCAGTAACACAGAAAGTTGTGGAGAGACTTTTTCCAGAGCTGAGAATTGAGAATCATCACTATTTTTAAAGAAAAAACAGGCAACTTTTCTTCAACATTTCTTTAAAGGAATTCTTTACTATACAAATCCCAGAATGATTAACAAGAAACTTCTTCAATTTGTGTGTGTTGTTTTACTTATGTAATAAAGTCATCAGAGGCTATGACCATGCCAAAGAATGCTCTACAGAAAATTATTAAAATATCTTTAAACAACTCAAAGCTACTTAGAGTCAACACCTATTTATACCCGTTTAGGCTACAGTTTTTATCAAAAAAAGTCATTGCTGTGCAACAGGAAACAAGAGATGACATTAATGTAAGAACTGGTAAGAGCAGAAAGAAATATTGCATTTTAAAGGTACTCTGACTAAAATGAAAAGTGTAACTGATTAGTTCCTTCTCTTGAATAAGATTAATGGTGTGTTTGGACTGTAACATTTTAAACACAAATACGTTCTGAAAACTGTTCTCTAAAGCAGACAAGATTACAATAACATTTAATAAACACATAAAGGGATTTCTGGCTTCATTCAAACCCATAAAAATCTGTCAAATTAAAAGAAGTAGTAAGAGATATCTACATGAAACCACAAGATACTTGTGTGCATGCACATTTCACTTGCGGAGGTGAACAGGCAGTCTCAACCAAACAACTCCAACACGACACGTTCCAACGAGGAAATGTCTGCAATGACCCTACTGATCTACCACGTGCGGGTGAAATTGAGTCTCAGAAAGACCAGATTTTGCTGAAGTTCAAAATAAGCACACTTTCATACACAGAGAAAGCCTTTTTAATCCAAATTCTCACAGTTTTAATAGCAATTAGACATCTGTAAAATCAACGTGTGTAATGTCTTAATAGACAGAAACACTTCTTTGTAGTCTAATATCCAGCAAAGGCTGTGTAAAAATGATTCAAAACAGAATTTACAGGTCCACACACCTTGACAGCAACGACTTCATGATTACAGTTTGAAAAGCCATCATTCAGCAGCCACTAAAAGAGGATTTCAGCCTTGACTCTCGATAAACCCACATTCCAAACAAATGCAAACATTGCAACAAAAAGTAGAGGTATCATTCCAGACAATAAATCCACTTTTATACTTTATGGAATCGGGAGAGTAAATATTCTCCAACTTCTCTTAAAAAGAAAAAACAAAAGAAGAAAAAAAAATGTGCTGGAGTTTCCTGTAAAGCAACTACAGTTACTGTTTTTTCCAGGCAGAGTGAGGGGATGCACATTTCTGCAATTCTAATATTTGCGTGTCTAATGCCAAGCAACACAGAAAAAACCCAAGTCATTAAATTCTGTGAATGGCATTTAGTTTCACTGATTTTCTTCTTGCTGTACCTTCAAAAGTTTCCTGCCAACCAGTGAAAACACGAGTAACTAACTGTTCATGAGATTACACTACACTTACAGCTCTGTTGCTGTTTGAAATGTATTTTATTTTCTTTATAAAATAACGGGTAATCTTTAAAATTGATTTTAGATGGTTTGAGGCATTACACCAGAGAAGTAATGAGCACTAATGTCAATGATATTGGACACAAATTCATTTTAGCTTTATTTCATGTCCAGTACAATTCTGCTAAGCCTTGAACTGCTAAAGCACTGTTATTAACTCGGCAGTAACCTAACACATGGAACAGCAAACAAAAGTGATAAGAGTACAGACTGATCAGGACCTCAAGGCTACTGTCCTTTTTCTGCAGCTATAATTCAATTTCCAATTTTACTTTACATTGGATTCATTATTTCACAGTAATTTTCTTTTCTGCTTTATAGTGCCATCTGGAGGTGAAGGGAGTGAAGAGAAACCAAGGCGCAGAAATGGAAAGACGTTCAAAGCTAATCACACCCACACTCGTATATGCATATATGTGTGTGTTCACTTTGTGTTCACATTGAGACCAAACACTCAATGCGTTTTGCTAGTCATTTAAAACCATCCTGAAAGCAGATACACAAACACCTCTTACTTGGTTGCACCCTTGTAGAATTTCTGTTTTCTCTTAATTAAAAAATAACTGCTGCTTTTCCCGCCCCCTCTGAACCAACAGGCTAGAATGCTTTGTAATTGCGTGCTTCAAGCAATCAAAATGAAAAATAAATTCTGCACTAGCCGTAAGTGTTATGCTTTCCTGTTCAAAATACTCTTTCTTCAAGGGAATACCCATACATTTGTCACCAGATGGTATTTAGTAGTATTAAGTACTGGTTACAGCGGTTGCTTTCTGGGGCTTTAGCTGTCCTGGGGGCTCACTGTGTGAAGGGCTTTACATTTAAAAAGTAGACTTGGCTTCAAGGACTTAAAAAATGAAAATTACAAACCACCACCTAACAAATTGGAAAGGCAAGAGGAAGGGAGGAGTGTCACCACATTAACACTTGGATGTCTTCGCAGAGGCTGGACGCGTGCGCAGTCTCGGCACCACTGGGAGCGCTCCCAGAGCTTCTGCACCGCTTTGGCTGCAGGCAGTGCCAGGCAGGGCTGTGCTTACAGCAATGTAAATCAGCACTCGCTGCCACGGCGCTGCTGGGAGAGTCACGGCTCACGGTAATAATTCCTATAACCGCCTGAGCATATGTAAGAGAACAACAGACCTTCTATGCACGCCTGCAAGAAGAACGAAAGGCTAAACCCTGCAAGTCCTGATCCCATCAGTAGTCATTACTTGTCAGAAATTTCACTCCTCTTGGCCAGATTGCTCACATGCATAATGACTACTTATGTGATTAAGGGGGCTGCAGGATAAAGCTCTACATTAGAATTAGAGATAATAAAATAATTTTTTATTCACAGCCATGTTTGTAAGCTTTCAGTAAATGTTCATGATCCCTAGACCTTTAAAGAACCAGGACTGAAAAACATCGCTTCACAAGCAGAAGAAATGCCATTTTTGAGGAAATGCTGGATACTATATGAGGAATAGTTCTCTTTTGCTGTGTTATGGCAAAAATATTTACAAAAGAAAAACCGTGTTTTTTCTTATTTGGACAAGGTCCAAAATCTGGTTTTCTTCAACATGATTTTATTAGGTATATTATACACTGTTCTACTGGAGAAAAACAACATATGGCTGAACAGTACAGCTTAATCCTAACTAAAGATTTCCTGTATCTACTGTAACCTAATACAATGACAGATGCACACTTGAATGTGTGTGGAAGGTTAACACTCCGATTTTGTTTTCGACAAATTTACTCTGCCCATTTGCATCAGATCACGAGAGCAAGGGAAAAACCCAAGGAGCTGCGAGGCGGGGGATGACAGCCTGTGCTGTGGTGCCCTCTATTGAGCATCCAGCCCCTCAGCCCCAGCCCACACCAAACAAAGCCCCAGTTTCCTCTTTAAAAAAGCTAACTTGTGTTTCCTCCTTCACTTTTTATAAGGGAAGAAATGTTACTGATATCAACCAACTGTGAGGCAACTGTTGGGTATGTGATAATACGTGCAGTTAGGAGAAGATTAAGCCACGTGTGCCTGCTACACGTTATTCCCTCACCAGATAGGAAATACCAGCAAGCTCCACTGGAAAGTAGCAACTTGCCCAAGGTGATTCCACCTGCTCCACAACCACCAATGCTCCTGCCTGAGCCCCTGGCAGGGGCAAGCTGGCATCCATCCCTTTTGGAGCCATTCTCCTGCTTTCCATGTCCCTGAGACAGCACCCAGTGCTCCACCTCCAGAAGAGACCTCTGACCCTGCTCCAGCTGCAGTCTGTGGGACTATAGTGGCAAAAGCAAGGTGGGAGGAAAAGGGCAAAACACCAGACACCTTCAGGTGCCTTAGGCAGATGAATTTTGGGTGGCTCCCTCACTCCAGCACCCACCCAAGCATGGCCCTCTGCAGCAGTGACACTGTGGATGCTCTCTGTTCCCTGTGGATCCAAGCATTTCGTTTCTCAAAACTCTCAGTGTCTTCCACCCCATCATAAACTGCATGTCAGGAAAGTAATTAAGAGTAATCCTCCCTAAATCACATAATTTTTTGGGATCCAACTACATTCAATAAAAGTCATCAATTCAACTCAACTTCATTCAAAATGGCTTTGTTAATTAGTTTTCTCATGAGCAAACCAAATTGATCTTCTGTGAGTATAATCTAAATCCCAAAGTTAGACCTGGACAGGTACAATGGGATGAAAGCAAAGAGGACCTTACAGAAGCTAAAATCATAAGATAGTGTTTTAATTTTGACCTCTAGTTAGGAACAAACTTTTCCAGTGAATTTATAGGCATTCTCAAAAGATGAGGATACTTAGTAGGAAAAACACATAATTTTCCTTATTCTTACAAAGTAATTAATAATTGAAAAGGGGCTAGCTGACTTCCGTTAATGCAAATGGCCTCTTGAAATATTAAACTATGCCCAGACAAGAAGTGAGCTTTACAGCTCTTCATCACTCAGAGATAATAACCTGTAAGACAAGTAGATCTTACCCTGCATTTGTGCAGTAAAACCAAATCAAAATGGGACACCTGTTCCCAGATTTCACCAAAATCTAGTGCTTAACTTCCCAGCTGCTGGCCTAATTCTTACGCTACTGTGCTCAGCACAGAGTGGCTTCACAAAGACTCTAAGTACACACTGTGCCCTGGGCTAACTTGCCCTGGAGTGGGAAGTGAGGAAGGACAACAGAACTCTGTAGCCATCCACATACAGGCAATATGGAAGTGTTCCCAGGGCCAGAAGCTGAGCACCACAGAGCCTGCAGCTGCTCAATCCTGGCTCCTCAGACACGTGGCTCTTGCACAGGCAGGCACTATAGCAATCTGGTCATACTGCACAGGGCACAAACTAAGACTTTAAAAGATCTAAAACCCCTCTTCAGAGATGTCTTGAATCTGATAGCACCTGGGATTCCTGCATCACAGGCAAGCATTTAAAAATGTTACCTGCGACCCTCTCCCCAGACAGGTCCATGCAGGCTCAAATCCCTTTTCTTCCCACTGCCACAAGGAAACACCAGTAGGGTTGTGAGCTTATGCACAGTGCCTGCTGTCATTGCTGGGATGAACGGAGTGCTCAGCTTTAGCAGTTCTGGATTAGGGTCCCTCTTTTCTAATGTATCAGAAAGGTCCTGCTTCACCTGGCACTGCCACCCCACAGAACGTGCAGCATCCAGACCCAGAGCTTTCGTAAAGTCAAGTGTGTATATTACACACAATATCTATGTATATTGTACTTATATGCATATTGTACATATAGAACATACATATATACAGAATATATGTGTATATTTTTCATACGTATGTATATTGTACCTATAAATTTATTATACACAGGTACATATACACTCTCGTTATGGAGTTCCACAAATTCAGTTTCAGAAAATGAATCATAACCTTTGGTTCAGAGTCATAAAATGGGGGTGGGGTGAAAAAGCATCATGGCAGCTGAGCCAATAGGAAGATGCTTTTTTCTGTCAGCAGCAGCACCAGCAGCACAGCGGGGCCAGCCAGCAGAGGGCAATGGTACAGCACATAAGGTGCCAGCCAGTCAGTGCATCTCAACACAACCTCTGAAAATTCCTTCCAACCGCTCCCCAGAGCTGAGAGAAAGCTGACACTTTTCTTGCACTCAGGTTCAAACATTTAAATCATTACCTTACAACTGAGTTGCCTCTTTCACCACAACTGGACTAACAGCAGCATGGTGAAATGCTCCACATGCTGTCATTTTCTGCTGTCGGTACTCATTTAAGCTACAGTCATCCACAAAATTGGAGTATGAGGATGTCTTTTAAGATAATCTACCTTTCTGTTTTGCCTTTGGAAGTGCAGACAGGAGTTGTAAACATTTCTGATGCTGATATACCTTGTTACAAGACTGGCCTATTTGCCGTTTTAAAATGAGGGTGTTTTTTGAAATGCACTAGTCCACGGGGCAGCACAGCTAAGACAGAATTGCTCAGACCCAGGAACCAGAGCTATCACATTCTTCATATTATCACTGACATGCTTCTAGGAGCATAGCCCTTCCACTTCACTGTTTTTCTTTCCTGAGGTGTAAGAATACCCTCTAATCCTTTTCTGCTTTCTCTTCCCTGTCTCACATGCCTTCAAGCCGGTATTTATTGGCTGACCTTTTGGCCACAGATCCTATATAACTGCATGCAGAATATTATTCCTGCAGCAGTTAGCTGTCCCTGCCTTCAGCTGCTAAGCCTAACAAATATACCTCGGGACCAATGATTTGTTGTCTATTAGGAAGGCTTATAATACACTGACTGAAAAGAAGATGAATAGTCTCTACTTGCAGTGTTTCACCATGCCCTTACCCCGAGCAGCAGCTAAAGGCAGCCAGCAGGAGTTTACACAGCTCCTGCCCTGGCAGCTGTGAGCAGCCTGCTCTCACACCAGCAGTGCCAGGGCACGACAAGAATGGCAAAGAAAAAGCAGAAAATTACACCAGTGGGGGCTCAGCCACTGCAGAATGTGAAGTGGTCACAGCAGTGGAACTGAGGGATGCAGTAATGAAACTCATATACTACTTGCTTGTAATGCAGGCCAGGGTCTAGCTAAACCTGATGAATGATTTTATACAGATCGCAGCTACAATGAAAATGGTCACAGCTGCTGGAGCTTGCTTATGTTAGTGGGACTGGTAGAAAAAGTAATTTGCATTATAGGAAAGCTCTGTGTTAGGAGATCTCACTAGAGAATTTTCCCCTGCTCACAAGGGTTTAGCCCACAAAGACACTGATTTTCCGTGAATACAAAGGGGGGGGGCTTTCTTCTTTGTACAAGAATATCCAACTCCTTATTGAAAGCTAGAAATAGACATCACAGTGAAAGATGTCCCAAACTTAGCACGCAATTGCAAAGTGATTTTAATCTAAGCCTATTATCTATAATCAGTGCAATGAGACACAATGGAAAAACCCCAGATGAAGTCTCCTTATAACCAATAGAGCTGAAGTCACGTGTATGAATGATGACAGTGCAAGTAAAAAAGTATAATGTGTAGCATGTACAGATGACCACAGGGTGGCTCTCAAGTACTAGAGATGAGCTATTTTAAACCAGAAATTGATGACCTCATAAAAATTCCAACACCTCTGGATAGGCTGTACTCACTTTTCCAGGAATTCCTGCAGACCCTGACGGCGATGGTCCACATGATTAGGATTGTTCATATTGAAGAATGGAGTTCTGGATGGCAGTTCAGGTAATTGTCTTTATAAACAGAAAAAAATTTGCAGTTAAAACCAAATGTGAAACAGCAGAGAAAAATGCATTAAGCAAATGCCAACCCCAAGCATGTGAAAATCATGGGTTGTGTTCCAGAAGCTTTTGACATCAGTTTGGGAACACGAGGTTGAGAAACTGAAGGGCTTCTCACACACCTCAAAGGGGAAAATTAATCTCATTTTTCTGGTCCAGTTGTTAAGCCTGCATCCATGCCTGGCTGGGTCTCTTACGGTGCTTGCAAGACCTAAGCACACTGAAGAAGAACAAAGAGGAGGTACAAACACCTACACTAGATTGTTATTTTTGCTACTAGATTGCTATCTTTTGCTATTGTGCATAGCAAAAGAAAATACAGATCATGTTTCTTACAAATTAGAGGGGGGCTCACCAAAAAAAAGGCTGTAAGTACGAACCACATTCTTCTGGGTTTAAATGCATTCTACAGAATAAACTTGTGCTAGTAAGAAACACAGGATATTTTCCAGATCTGATTTCTGTAGTTCTCTGAATTAAGATGAGACAATCCTTCCCTCCATGACTGACAGATTATTAAATAGCCATATATAAAGTTGCTCACATAAGCACTGCATTGCTCTGAAGCCTCTGCCGGAGCCAAACAAATTCTCGATAGCGTCGCCTAACACAGGATGTTTTCCTTGTAAAGCATATACTGTTTGTCTGTTGGGAAATAAAATACATTTACTTTGCAAATCAGCTCAAGCTAAAGTGCAGGCATATTATTAACAACACATCCAAGATGTTATACTAATGCCCGAGACACCAATGGAAAGCTTGATATTAATTCAGTTTATGTTAAGGACTCTGATTTACCTCAGGCAGGACTGGTGGCAGTTTCTATTGCTTCTCAGGGAAATATTTTTCATTGCTTTCTTTCAAGAGATTTGGATTACAGTACAACTTACAGTAACAGGAAAAACAGACCTCAGAGAAAGCTGATAGTAGATAATGTCAATCTTTGCAGGGCAAAAAGATCTATAGCTATTCTAGTTACAATCCTGTAGACAGTTACACTGAGTTTTTTCAGTGTGCAGTCCCACTTAAATCAAAGAAAGCAATGTGACTGCTCTCTTCAAGTAGCAGTATTTGGAGATTTTCCCACAGAACACTATTAGTTCACTAGGAAAATGCCAATTCATCAAAAGAGAAACAATTTGTGGAAATTAAACACTTTTGCCAAATTTTCCGTGGAGCGTACATTAGATGAAACCCCACATACTAGACAGGACTCCATTAGAAAACTGCCTGCAGTCCAGCCCACCGTTCCTGCCTGCCAGGAGCCATAACTCCAGACAGCCACAAGATGTAGACTGTAGAGAGCACAAAGATGACAGCCTTCTGGAACAGAGGAGCACACCCAAGATACCGCACAGTTTAACAAGATAAATGCTCTAAGAGCTGCGTGGAAGGGGAACTCAGATGGCCTAAAAGCCAGGCAGACACAATACTTTGAGTCCACTGAGAAGTCTAGATGGTAGGACTGACCTAGGGACTTGGTCTCCAAAAGCCCTGGCATTGTAGCGGAAGGAAGCTGAGTTGATGCTTAATATCTTCAGAGATGCCCAGTGATGGATCATATATCACTGTATGCTGGGTTTGGCTGGGGGAGAGTTAATTTTCTTCACAGTAGCTGGGGCTGTGTTTTGGATCTGTGCTGAAAATAGTGCTGGTAACACAGGGATGTTTTTAGTTACTGCTGAGCAGTGCTTGCACAGAGCCAAGGCCTTTTCTGTTCCTCACCCTGCCCCACCAGTGAGCAGGCTGAGGGTGCATGGGAAACTGGGAGGAAACACAGCTGGGACAGCTGATCCCAACTGACCAAAGGGATATTCCACACCATATGGCATCATGCTCAGCAATAAACTAGGGTGGAGGCTGGCTAGGGACTGCTACTGAGGGACTGGCTGAGCATTGGTTACTTGGTGATGAGCATATGTTTTCATTACCATCACTTGTCTTTCTAGTCTTTATTAGTATTTTATTACTATTGTTATTATTACAATTTAATATTTTTATTTAATATTATTATTTAATGTTATTACTATATCTTAAACTGTTCTTATCTTGAACCTGTGAGTTTTCCTCTTCTCCCCCCCAGTTCTCTTCCCTCCATCCTGCTGGTGGGACAGAGCAGATAGAGCAGATGTGAGCAAGCAGCTGTGTGGTGCTCAGTGGCTGGCTGGAGTTGAATGAAGACACATTGGGTCTAAACAACGTCTCCCCAACTCAGCAGTCACTGAGAAAGCCTTAATATTTATTCAGAGGCACTGATGCCTGTGAAACAGTAAAACAGTACCTACCCTGCCACATCTACAGAATTTCTATTTACCAGAAATGGAAAATATAATTGCTTTGGAAGCAGTACTTAAAGCATATTGTTTCAAGTTTCACAACTCTGATTGCCACACAGGAGATAAGTACTTGTTGCACAGACATTTAATAAGTCATCATTTGACTGCTTGTTCTCATACACTAACTGCTTAACTCTTCCACACAGGAAGGAAATGCTTCTGTTCTTGTGCCATGCATTAACCATGTAAGTTGGTGCCCTCAAATACCTTTATTTTACACTGCAATTAAAATCCTTGGATCTAGATTTGGCAAATTAGGATAATGCCTTCCATGTGTCATCCACCAAGGAACAATCAAGAAAACAAAATTATGTATAGGACAGATTGAAGGCACAAAAGCACCATAATGCCAAGTGCACTCCCATTGACATATGGTGGACTACAATCACAAACCCAAATGCAACTACTTCACACATCCAAGCACCACTAAATTAGCATAATATAAATGTCAAGGTACACTGAAAACAACCACATTGCAGCAACCAAATAACTTGGCAAAAAGAACTGAGGAGAACTTAAAGTACAAATAACCAGATAATTACTTGAAAAGAAAGTTGCTTTCCCATGAATACCTGAACATCAACATTCTTTTACAATGGCAGGATATCACTGTAACAGTGTTCTAGTTGATAAGTAAAGCTAAGAATTGACTATTTCAAGACATTGTGGAATGCACATGTGAACACACTAGTTTCAACCTCAGCTCTGCCAGACATATGACACGGCCATTGGCAAACCCACCATACCTGTTCCACTGCATCCCAGTTGTTAAAAGGAGAATAATAGCCTCCAGCATCCCAGAAGCAGAAATTGCATTTATATCCCAAAGACAACCCTGGCTTGGACAGCAATAGCAGTAAGAGGCCAAAGAATCTGTTCTCATATTTTTATACTTACGTGGATAAATATTTCATAGTCTATGTAAGAATGCCATGAGTCTTCTTTCTGTATCCTGGGGTCTCGCACCAAGACAGTTACAAATTCCTGTAAGTGCATAATAAAAATCAAGCAATTAATTTCAGAAGACAAAGGCAGCCTTAAAGACTCTCTTGATTGTTCTGCTGTTCTCCAAACTACTGAGTCAGATTAAAAGCTGAACTGCTGTTTTATTGAATTTTGCAACCCTATAAATGGAGAAGCATAAAGCAATGAATCATCTGAGCTACACCACATGTCTGGGAAAGTCCCTGCCAAACTGCTAGCTGAAAAGGGAGTATTTCAGATTAAGTAACACTGTGAAAAATCCTACATGTTTCACATATGGGAGATGAGATCTTGGTAGATCTTAAACAAACTAAAACCCTAACATTCAAAGTCACACACGTAAAGAATGAGGCATGTGTTTTAGGCTTTTACCACATTTGTAATCAACACTGACAAAGAGTACAGCTGAAGATGTGGCACTGGGGCATTTATGTCCCAATCTGCCCATCGACCTGCCCAAGGAAGAAATACAGCTACACTGCAGAGCAAAATTCTCCTTTTGAGGGGACAATCAGAGTATTTGTTGTAAAAGTTGTCATATCTAGCTTACTTCCTTGTAATTTCTACATTTATATAATAATTTAGAGGGATCCCAAAAAGAGAGAGAAGGCCTGTGGATGTTACTGTAATGTAATGGGGCATCACTAATTGGAATTGGAAGAGACTGAAGAATTAAATGTTGCTCAGTGCTCTCAGCTAATGATCAAAATTTTGTTGTAGAAAATACAAAACCAAACCAAACCAAAATCCTGATAAATCTGTATATATATTCATGCTAGGATGGAAAATATACCTTTAAATTACAAAGGTCAAAAGTGTGCTTAAATACCTCTTACTTCTGATGCACATGTACAGACTACCCTACTCCAGTTGCTCAAATAAGCTATTCACCCCAAAAGTCAAGCCAGCCACTTAGCTATTTCTTAAAGTAATGTGTATCACTTTAAACTGTAGATATATTCCCCCTGAGAGGAAGGCACTGCGCAAGATCTCCAGGTACAGGAATCAACTGTGGGAGGAATGACAGTGTCTCTGGTAAAAAACATGCTTTTTTTAGTATGTATTTGTATAAATCAAGAAATCTTGAACTAGAAAGCTCTCAAAATGTCTCCCTATGCCCAAACCAAAGACATCAGAAATAAAAGCTTTACTTCAGCCAAGTCTTCTCTCCTAACATACACTTGCATGTACCACTGCAAACCTTCAGTGGACTGGCAGGAGACTGTAACAACCTTGAAAGGTGAATATATGCTTTTTCTGAAGAGCCATTGCACTCTGTACCCAACAGGGAGACATTCAAGGTCTGGATTAAATAATTTTCCTCCCTGATTTCCAGGTAGCCTGATGGCTGGACACAGCTTTTGGTTTTATGTCACTTAGCCCAGCTCCTGGTCCCAGGGGTGTTTTCTGTGTAATTGGTGGCTACCCTTCTGGTATCATGAACACCTTGCCAAAGGAAGCACATTTGAAAGGCTCCTGTCACCTCTGCTGCTTCTTTCCTTGCTGAGGAGCACCAGAGGGCCAATTCTCCCCTGCAGCTTTTTAACCCCATGCCAGCATGACACAAGAGGAACAAATGAACAGGGCTTTAATCATTTCTACCAGCTGAGGGTCATGCCTTTACTTTTACAAAAGCACTAGTGAGACATATGAGGAAGATATTTCTGCTCCAAAGATACTCAGCAGTGTGAGGAACACAGGAGAGGGCACCATTTTCCTGTGTCCCAGTCTTCTCCAAAGCTGCAACCACTTCTCAACACACTTCCTTTCCTTTGCTGAGCACTAAATGCATCAGTGCTGCGAGTGGAAGAAGAGAAATTATGCCAAGAGTCTTTGAACAGGACACTGTACTCCTCTTACCGTCAACTGCTGCAGCACAGGAGTCACAGCCTCAGGCAGCCTGCTTATAACCTGACCTCAGTCTCCTTCCTTCCTCTTATCTACTGCTCTATCAGCTTCTTGTTGACTTTCCTTTGGTTCAGGTTCCCCAAATTACCCCATTTCCCAAAAACCTTCCATAACCCTCTCCCTTTACAGAATCAAAATAGTCTTTGAAGTAAAATAATTCTTTCAAACCTTTATCATACCAAAGTATTGCGACTAAAAGTTGCCATTGGATATGCTGTTGGCTAGCTATGGCTTACCTTGCAAATCATTCCTGACCACAAGATTTACATTGGAAAACTTCTGTACACTTTTAACTTGCAATTAACTAGTCGCTGAGTTTCAAAATGGAAGAAGCTAAAACCCTTCAGACTCTACCTACCAAAGAAATGAGACCTGCTGTATATGGTGTGGCAGGCAGTGTCTAAGCAGTAAAGAACTGAACCAATAGGAAAAATGATCTGCAGAACAGCAGAGCACCTCAGCAAAATGCAGCACTCATACACAGTCACTGTCAGCTTTGATTTGAAACACTAGGATTTCAACAGAAGATGGGGTGTTCCTTATTTTTCCCCCTTGTTTACTGAAAAAATGACACTCTACTGAGTTTAGAATGAAGCAAGTTAAACAGTAAGCAACTGGAAATGCAAAATAAAAATGTACAGCCTTTCTCAAGATTTAGGGTTACTTCCCCTATTCATCTCTTGAATCCAGGAAGTGTTATTCCCATTACAGATTTTGCTGCTCTGAAACAGTGGCACTGCACACATAGACTGGTCTTTCTCCTTTGACCTTAAAGTCTTCTCCAGAATACAAGATCCCCCTGGGAAAACAGCATTGCTTTAATCAAAGCAGATCTAACCACCCAGCATAAGTGATGATCCAGTGCCAGAAAAGGTGCCTATGCTTTTGCATCCCTAGAGTAAAGGCCAATATTCACATACAGGCTATGCTATGGTCCAAGCAGAATTAGGTGGCAGAATACTCCTCTGCAAGATTGCTGTTATATGCTCAGTCCATCTGCAGTCACTGGTCACAAACAATCAGGAGATTACAGCAATACTGGGTAATAACTGCCTTTCTCCTCTGTATGTATTCCACTCCCTTCCCATCTTGCTATAAAAATGAGGCTACTCTCAATAGATATGTCTGTTCCCAAGTAATGCACTGTCCACCTGGGGGAGGTGACACTGACCTCTCCCTCCCACAGACCACTTGAAGACTAACTTAATCATTTGTCACAAAACTGTATTGCAGTCCAGCTGTACAACATGGAAGACCCAGTAGAAAGACAGCTAAGGTTTCAGGGACTTTTTAGTTCTGCCAGCTGCAATCCTGTACAAGGTGTCTTCCTCCCCTGCCCAGTGTTACTTGGTTTTTCCAGAACTGCAGATCTAGCTATTGTGTCACATTACACATATTTTCAGTTTTGGGGGATTTTTTTTTCTTTTTTTTTTTCCCTTAGTTTTGTTGGGTTTTTTTAATTGAAGGGCACAATACATGCATTCATATCAATGCATTCAAGAATACGTGTCCTGTAACGCTTCAGAGCAACAATTCTCTCAAAACCAAAATTTGATGCTGACAATTAATAGTTTCTAGGCTTGGGCAAGGAGGCCTCTTGCACTGGCAACAGTATATACTCAAGAGAAAGCTACTGAAAGATGTGGCATCTCCATTTTTTCCTTCTCTCTGGAAACTGCTAAATTCAGAGACAAATCATATTCTGTCCAAACTTCTAAAGCTATACCTTTGATATGTATGGATCCCAGCAGCCACGCTGGCTTAAACATCCTCTTGAATCTTCAGAATATTCAAATCTGCCCCAAAAGTAATCATAACTACTTAAAAAGCAGGAATTGCAGAGCAGTTTCTCTGGCTAGATATGCCTTTTAATTCCTGGCTTAACCAGGCAGTTTAAGCATGGCACTGGTGGTATTTTGCTACCCTATTCTCAAGGCCAGGAGCAGTCCAAGTAGATAGGGTCACACATAAATGACAAAATGGCCCAAGTGACACCCAAACCTGGATTATACCTACCCCCTCATGTTTACAGGTCTATGCAAAGAACATGAGTGCTGACAGCAGACTAAAAGGACAGCACTGAAGTCACACAGACACAAGCATGAAAAAACAAAATGTTCCATTTGTGTCTGCCTCAAAAGTAAAAACAACTCATAAAGGGAGCTGAAGCAAACACAAGAAATCTTTCTCTTTTCATTTTTCTTTTTCTTTTTTCTTCCCCTTCTCTCTTTTCTTTTGTTGGATATATTTCTTCATAATGCAATGGATTCCTCAGAGAAAAGGATAAGGCAGAAGCCTTACTATATAGAATTTCACCACAGAAAATGTGTCTTTCTCAGAAATCTCTAACATTTTCCTACTAGGAAAATAAGAAATCTGGCATGGAAATAACTATTTTTAAAATGAAGGGAAAAATCTACCACAAGAAGGAGGAATAAAAACAATCTCACATTGGTTGATTATTTGTATTAATCATTTCAGCTGCATTTTAATTCAAATATCTGTGCTCAGGACTCTATCAGGTGATGAGCTTGTGCTCCTATTACACATATGATTAGTCAATAGCCTCTGAAGAGTGATTTTCCACAAAGCTTCCAAGAAAAACAGCATATCCCATGAAGTTGCCTGTTAGTAGAAGGATTAGCCCCAAAGGACATGGGACTTTTCATGCTGTGTGTGCTGGCATCTTCACTCCACACATTCTATGTAGTAAGGCTAATAAGAGACTAAGAGCTGAGACAAAATGATGTGTTGAAACTTTTAATGCTCATTGAACTGAGTGGAAGACAACGTGCAAGTGGGATTCTTGTGGTCCATGCAGCTGGCAATCAGAGTTCAGACCCAGATCCAACCATCAGTCCTATAAAATATCTGAAGACTGATAAAAAGAAGACTTCATCCAAATCCTTCTCTCCTGTCTCAGTGTCTGAACCCCTTATGCACAGTCACTTACTCTGAATGCATATCTGATTCTTCTATCAGACTTTAACAGAAGGAACTGGCACTGAATCATTCCAGAATATTCTGTATCCTGGCAACTAGAAGTATGAAGAATACAACCAAGCTCCCTGATGCACATGAAACTTAATGAAATTCAATCCACAGCTGCCAAACTTGAATCCTTTTTTATTAAAGCTTAGATACAACTTACCTGTTTTTCATGTTTTGGCGTCATCTTCACTGGTTTGTAGTAAAAAGAAATCAACCTGAAAAAAGAACCAGAATAGGAATCAGATTGGTATTTAGTAGTTATTTAAAGGTCATTATCACTTTTTCTCTTTATTAGTAGACAGTGGAAAAAGCCAGGGTAAGTGCCATATATAGCAGAAAACATATTTGCATTACCTGTATCTCAGAATTTATTGCTTTTAAAAATCCCACTTTAGAAGCATTGGGCTAGTCCCCTTCTCTGTATATAATTTGTTGTACTTGACAGTCCAGCTTGTTCATCTCTGGAAGTCAGTGCTTTTATTCTCTGGTCCAAGAGCCACCTCAGGGTTCATCCTTGTACCCAGCTCCCAACAGCTCCACTCAGCCAGCATTCCCAGTGTACGAACTCAGCCAAGGCACTGTTGCCTGTGTCTCACTCCCAGGTGCCCAAGCACAGGTCTGCCTGATTGCAGCTGAACTCCAGAGACTCTAAAACATCTGAGTCCAAAGAATCAAATGCCCATCTCTACCATTTTTCTGAAACTCAGAGGAGACACAAACTGCTTGGATCCTGCAGGAGAGCTAAAACTCAGGCTAAATTTCACAGCATCCACGTTCTCAAACCTCCATGAAGGGAAGGGTGTAATTAGGCCAAATTGAAATATCTTGTCATTAACTTACATTTTAAATCTACTCTTTCACTGAAAATCCCAATAAATTTTTAACTGTGTCTGCAGTCCAATAAACTGGACAGTTTTCTTAGGACAGGTACCCACATGGGAAGAGTAGGACAGCTTTATTTACTTGCCAGCTTATATACACACCACCTACTGTTTAGTGATACAGAGCTTGAGGCTGCTCTTGTTATTATACAACTACATATTTAGGTCAAGCCCAGCCAAGGAGTACTGAACACCCCTCTCCTACCCAATGCTTCTTACAAACATTTTCAAATTACAAACTCCACCCATTTTAATAAATCAGGGCACAAAGATAAGCACACATATATTTCTTTGACCAGGAAATTATTCTGGAACAAACACCTTGTTGTCAAATTTCTATAGGGTCAGTCATATCAAAATAGGAAACTCTGTCTCCAAATAAAAATGACCATACATAAGACTTCATCCTAAAGGGTGCCATTGCACAGTTCCTAGCTCCATAAAGATAAAGCAATCATTTCACTTCTATAGCTGGAATGGTACTGATAAAATAGGAATATCAAAAACACACTCAAGTTTTCTTTTTTTTTTTTTTTTTTTTAACTCATTTATGTATGCTTAACTAGCATGTACATTCTGAGCTGAAGTTATAGAAGAGCACTCAAACACTTCTTGCAGCACAGTCTCAGCTGTGTCAAGCATCTCTGCAAGGTGGGGTAAACATTTGGCTCACCCCTGGTAACTGCTGTTAATGCAAAAGTATATTCAGAACTTTCCTTTTAGGGAGATAAACAGCTTTGACCTCACAGGAGAGCCCAAGCACAGATCACAGAACTTTCACAGAATTGCATAATCGTTCAGGTTGTTCCCAAGATCAAGTCCAACCTTTGACTGACCACCACCTCGTCCACTAGACCATGGCACTAAAGCCCAAGTATAGCTGTTTCCTGAACATCTCCATGGTGTCTCCACCACCACCCTGGGTAGTCCATTCCACTGCTTAACAAGCTTTTCAGTGAAGAAATTCTTCCTCAGGTGTCCAACCTGCCTCTCCCCTGGAGCAGCTTGAGGCCATGTCCTCTCCTCCTGTCACTGGCTGCCTGGAGAACAGGCTGCCCCCCACCTGGCTGCAGCCTCCTTTCAGGCACTTGTAGGGAGCAATAAGGTCTCCCCTGAGCCTCCTTTTCTCCAGGCTGAACACCCACAGCTCCCTCAGCTGCTCCTCATAGGACTCATTGCCCAGACCCTTCCCCAGCTCCGCTGCCCTTCTCTGGACTGGCTCCGGCACCTCAATGTCCTCCTCCAAGTGAGGGGCCCAGAACTCGAGGGACACTCACAAGTACTGAGGACAGACAAAAAACCACTGTGTTGGGCTTGGGCTGTCTGAAGAAAATTCTTACTGCTATCTCTCCCCACTGAGTATAGTTGTAAACCTATGTAGTTTGATGTTATTTCCCCCCTTTCTGATCTTACTGAATGTGTTGTGGTTTTTTTCCAAAATGGCAATTCAATTTCTTTTTTCCAGTTATATATCTTTATTCCATCAAATTCTGCAGTGTGTTTCTCTCCTCTCTCTAAGCTGATTTAAGTGAGAAATTATGCAAGCCCAAAATATCTCATCCCTAACACTGCTAGCAAATGACAAGGCTGAAATAGCACATTTTGTTTTGTCATCTGTTTTTCTAATGACCGAGTTATGTATTGGTGCAGGTTAGCAAGAACAACTTAAACTCCAAACAGCCACCACAATTTTAAACATTTAATGGCAAAAATTTAATATTTCAATACCAGAAAGCTTCCTAAAATATTTAAAATACATCAGTTTTTCATCAAGTAATTTAGAAAATAAAATCAATAATGGAAACACAAGCCCCCCACATCTGCCTTTTTTCACTGATTTCAGTGAGATTGCCCAGTCATGCTGCAGCCATTTGCAAATATACTGAATGCAATATTCTGTCTGGTAACAAGATATATATTTGGGGACTTCTGCAACACATAGAGAAGCCAGTGAAGCAGGCCACACAGTGAAACCAGTGAAACTTCTGCTTAAGAAGTTATATTTTTATCTTGACAGAAAACTACCCAAAATACCAGTGATGGAGAAAAGCAGCCATCAGAAGACAAGCAGAAGGCTTTTGGTCTTTTTACTCTAAACAAAATTTCCTCTGACAGGGAAATGAACAAGTGCTGGGAAACAGAATCAAAAAAGCCAGTGGTCATTCTGTAGTTTTGATAAAACACTTCCTGTTGACACTGGGAAATCCTCACACACACACACACTGCTTTGAATAAGTTTTTGTTCTGCTTCTGATCCATTATCAATCTGAAGACTTCTTTCTTCTTTTATTAGTTTCTTACATTTACTATATCAACTGCTTCTCGCAGTACTTATTTTTTATGGTTCTTAATTGCATAACCAACAAAACTGCCAGGGAACGGCTCCACAACTGCTAACAACAACCACTCAAAAGCAAAAAGATTGCCATACTTCCTTTGCCTGAAAAAGAATCAGAGAGAACAGGGAGGAAATAACACAAGTACTGCAGTACTTTTCTTAGGGAAAACAGATAAACTGCAGTGCTCTTCTTAAGCGTAATAGATAAATAATATCAACTATTCTATTTTATTTAATATTTTAGAGATTAGTTTCTATTTTAAAATCTAAATTAAAATAGACAATGTAACATTACTAGGGTAACACCCTTTTATCATGTAGATGGACTGCTCCTAAAGGAGGAAGTGATTTCTCCCCAGTGTTCCCAAACTGAAAGATGAAAACTCAAGCAGTAGCACAGACAAAAACCACATCAACCATGAACAAACACAAGCTCTCCTGGCTGCCTCACCAGCAGCTGAATCTAGCTGCACTGAAAATTAATGATTTCACTTCTTACTGGGCAGTGGCCTATGCAATATCCTTATTATCCTTATCCATATAGCACTGGGAGTGCTCAGTCATTCCATGTGGTCAGTTTTCTTTCAATGCTGGTAGTCCGTCCGTCCGTCCGTCCGTCCGTCCGTCCGTCCCACCACCATCCATCCATCCATCCATCCATCCATCCATCCATCCATCCATCCATCCATCCATCCGTCCGTCCGTCTGTCCGTCCGTCCGTCCGTCCGTCCGTCCACCACCATCCATCCATCCATCCATCCATCCATCCATCCATCCATCCATCCATCCATCCATCCATCCATCCATCCCATCCATCCATCCATCCATCCATCCATCCATCCATCCATCCATCCATCCATCCATCCATCCATCCATCCATCCATCCATCCATCCATCCATCCATCCATCCATCCATCCATCCATCCATCCATCCATCCATCCATCCATCCATCCATCCATCCATCCATCCATCCATCCATCCATCCATCCATCCATCCATCCATCCATCATCCATCTTTGGTTATTTCTAATCATATAACTAAATGACCACCTCCACGCTTCAATGGGGAAATGTGATTTAGTTTTAGACCTTGATGATGATTGAAAGTACTATCCAGTCATAAGCAAAGTCCTCAGCTGTGCTTTCAAGGTTGTTCCCACCATCAGTATCAAATGAAACTTTAATTCAAGGCTTCAATATAACTGAGAGAGAAAAATTGAATCTCTAAATGCTTACAAGTCTTTCCTGCATTTTATGTTTTGCATACCTTAAGACTCAAAGTCATACTTTTCATTTACAGCCTCTAGAAAGTTCAGCTGCATCTATGCATGGAGTTCACTATCAATGAACATGCCCATGTGGACCTGACCACACTATGTTCCCTAAAAGCAAGTGATCTGTGTGGATTTGTAAGGAAAATATACATGCAGGGGTGATGGTGGAAAAGGGAGGAACAGGAAGAATAAATAAGAGCAGCTGTCTTGTTTTGAACTCTGTAGAGTTCAAAAAACACCTAAACCTATAAAACCACACCATTCTGTGTCGCCAAACTGACCACATCCTAACACAGCTTGGCATTTACAGTAATTGGGTACATGGTTATCACAGAACTTCTGCTCTCGTTGATGGGAAAAATCTTATTCAAATGCTGTTCCTCAAGCAGGGATTTTCAGTCAATCCAGAATAACTCAAACTAAGCGTAAGCCAATGCCTTCTACTCCACCTGTTCTACCTTAACTCCTGGGGTCAACCCAACTGTACTGATCATAGTCATGAGTTCATTTCTGTTCCTCACTGTCCATGAACCAGATGGTGAGGACTGAAACTGCAGACCATGCAGGTCAGAGAGCATGTTCCTCCTTTCATCTATCCTGATGGTTATTTGCCTCACCCTCCCTCAGCAAATTACTATAAGGATCTGTTGCTCAGGAGTGAAAAGAGTAGGAAAGACATCAGCATTTTTATCTGAACTCTACACAACAGTCAGGAGTCCACAGCCTGCTTAGTGAAGTCAACAAAATAAAGTACCCCTTGAGCAAATCCTTCTTACTTCCCAGGTTCAAGGTACCTGTTTCATCAGTGTTGTATCACAGTAGGAGCAGAATTACTTCACTGCTGAGCAAAAAACAATCACACTGTCTAAAGAGCTTTTAAAAGAACAAGAGCTTTCCAAACCGCTAACAGAATTCACACACCTTCCCTTCCACCACAATGCAATGTAGAAAAGCACTGCCAAATATCATGCCTTTGAGGTTACACTTGAAATTCCCAGGCACTGCAGCCAAGATGCTTAGTTAACTACTCCTTTCTATGGAATTTCATTCCATTTGGTTTCTAAACACTTGTTTATGGCCACGAAGTAGAAGACAGCTTCTCCTTAACCATTACATTAGCATTTCTCCCCATTCAGCCATTCCCTTGTCCTGCAATCTTCCTATCTTCCTGGCTATTTAGACGTGTTTTACCAGAGGAATGAAACTCAATTATTACAATAAATTAAAAAAAAAAAAAAAACCAAACAAACCGACAACATAGAAGAAATTTTCATTTGTTTCAGAGGAACCTGAGAATCAAAGAGTTAATGGAAAACACTAATTTCCCTCTACCCCTCCAAAATAAATATATCACAAGGATTACAGCGTCAGGTGTGGATCACAGATTTCCAATTACAGTGGTATTATACCACACTTTGAATTGCTTCAAGTTAATACCATATAGCTGAACAGCAGCACGACTTACATGCCAAGCCCTTCTGAAATGTCTAAAAGCTTAAAGATAAACAAGGAAGAAGTACTAAGAAATCTATTCAGACCAGGAGAGAGGATCAGATGTTGCCCCGTTCTCCTCTTTTTGTTATTGTTGGGTTAGTTTGGGTTTTTCAGGAGGGGGTTTTGTTTGTTTTGGGTTTTGTTTTTCAGGCTCAAATTGCAGACATACACACAACCAAAGGACTTCATGGATATTCTGCAGTTTCAATGGGCTGATTTCAGAGCAACTATTACATTGGTTTTCTCATAATAGAATCTACTGGTAAGGCTAACACTGGCATTTTTGGATTTTCAGCAATAACTACAGAACAGTAATTGCAGGTCAAGTCACTGAAAGAACAGCATGTGCCAGAGCTGGTCATGGTAACTATTTATTACTCGGGGCAAATGCTTGCCACTGCTTCTGCAGACAACCAGGGGACCACTCAAAATTCTCCTGCAGCTCCAGCTCATGTGTTTTCCAGGCAGCCTGTCAAGGTGGTCTGCCATGTAAGCCTGCCTTTGCTACTCTTTCCAATTCTTATGCTGTGTAAGAACTAGATTAAACTACACAAAATGATTTTGTGGCATACACAACCACAGGTTTAGTTGCTAGGGCATTTTCAGAAGGCTGACAAAGAGATAAGGCAGTCTTTGAAGGAAGCATTGGTGGCCTTCAAGGTAAAGTTTCAGGAAACATGCTTGCTCGAGAGAGCTTTTGAGATCTCTTGAGCTAGGAGAAATCAATTTCACAAGAAACAGCAATCTTGGCAAGCCAGCAAATTCAACGATCTTTTCAGCTGTACTCAACATGGAGAACACTGGATAGGCACTAGTCTTCTTACTGATACTAACATACCACTGACATTGGAACTACCTCTGAGAAGGGAAACAAGCAAGTAATTTCCAGGCTAAACCACTTGCTCAATAGCACTGTGTACTTTGCAAGTGACAGTTCCGTTCAGTTGCAGAAGTGATGAGTGAGGACGTTCACACTGTGCACTCATAAACCATACACAAATCTCCCGAGGTACACCAGCACAGACAGATAAGCCACCCCTAGGTATTTTTACATGATTCGAGTAACAAACACATCAGACAGCTGTTACTTTTAGAAACCAACAAGGTGGGGGTTGTAAAGAGAGACTAATGTCTCAGCATTTCAGAACACTCATTAAATTCCTAGGAAAACTATTACATGTTGCTTCTGAAGGAAGGTTCAGAGAATGTATTATGTCTTTCTTTCAAAAATTCACGTTTTTTCTCAGGAATTAAGTACTTTATTGCATTAAATTAAATTAAGTTGCCTTAAAAATAGTATCTTTCTCAAGGTATCTCTGTAATAATTTTTACTTTACAGGAAAAGAAGGGCTGATGGAAGCTGTATCTTTGCTTATGAGTAAGCAGAGCAAAAGTCAGCAAATGCAGTCTTATTTCCTGCTCTGTCTCTCAGATGCAGAGGCTGCCATCACCTGACCCTTTCCTTCCTGACTCACCCACTGGAACACTGTGAATCTCACGTGCCAGAAATTTCTCACTTTTTGCTTATTTAAAAATATTTTAATTTATGATACATTTTTTGTCTGCTGCTTGAATTTCTGTTACTTAGCACTACATGGTTTAGCTTGACTTTTTTCCTTTTGTGGATTTCCTCATGCTATCAAAACACCTATTTTTGTGATGTGCTACCTGCTCCAATCCAGGAAGTGTGAGTGTTTGATCTTGTGCCCAGAGAGGAAAGTAAAGCAAAAGTTATAGTTTTGCCACAACCATAGAATTAGAAGTCCCAGTCTCATGACGTGTCTGGGAAGATGGCTGGGAAAGACCCAGCACAGATATAGTAAAAAAATAAAATGAACAGCTAAGCAGTAACATTCTGAGACAGACTGATCCTAAGAAGTCTGTATAACTGCAGCTTGGAACAGTGGGTAAGACAGGAAATATTGCAGTCAATACAGTGTGCCCACAAAGTATTTTGATCAGCTCTCTTCAAACTGTTGTATCTCTTGGCTCTTTTAAGTCGACCAAACCCATTACAATAGGTCAGCTGGATCAGAGCCCAATCTTTCACTCTATGGCGATTCACTCTTTGGGCTCTCTTCCCCTGAAGAATGCATCAGATGACCATCATTGTCACAAAATCTTACCGTTGTCACATTTATGTAGCTGCATACACATATTGCACTAGTTTGTGGGGTGGGTCAATCAACCATCAAATTAGCCATTTAAGAATGTATTAACAGTGAATTTGACTGGGCAGTTCACTTGTTCAACAGGCTTTGTTATCTTTCTAGATGCTAGACTGTGCCAGTGGCATGGAAACAGTATTTTGGAAGCAAATAGCTTCTAAACAGCGTTACTTACTACTAAAGCAGGCAATTCAGAAAAGCAAACAGCGTTTGGCAGGAGAAACTTTTCATGAGACTGACAAGTAAGAAACACAAGCCGAAAATCAGTGATTCATCCATATACCTGAATTTTCTACTTCTCATTTATTTTGTGCATACTGAATATTAAGATGTGATTTTGATTGCTTAGACCCCACTGCTGCACCCTGACTTTGTAAGACTGATATCAGCTTTTGGCCAACTCCCAGCACAGGAGACTCGTCTGTGATGTGGCAAACTTCTTTATGAAGTTGTGAGAGAACAGCAGGAGGCATAGCAAATATACAAAAATGGGAGGGAGAGAAGGAAGCCAGCACTTAGGTTTGACTGTTCTGCCATCGCAGCCCAGTCAAGGAAGTTGGTGGTCAGCCTGGAACAAACACTGTTCAAGACAAAGTCATAAGAGAAGCAAAGGTAGAAAACAGTGCTTGCAGGACAAGTATGGCTCACAGCTTGCTTCCACAGTGCCCAAACCCTTGTGATATTTTTTGCAACAATAAATTTAAGTAGAACACTAAGTGGTCTGAACAACAACCTCTGTCTTCAGTAGGAGAAAGATTTTACACTCACAGAGCAGGTGCTGCTGAAATGAGCAGAATGCACAGATCTGTATGGCAAACCTATGGGAAAACAGTGGATCGAGATGAAAGTGGTTTGTGTTAAATAATGCTTATTCCAAGTTCACTTAAATAAATTTACTTCAGCCCAAAAACCAGATCCAATCTTAAACCAGAACAAATGTCAACTATTATAACCAGACCTTTAACTAACCCAGCTGAAACCTAGGCATTACGTATGACGTTTTAGAAGTACTACTCTGTGGTCCTACAGTTAAATCCATACTAAATGTCCATCACATGGCTGGCAGGATCTGATCACCACCAGAGATGCTCTCCAGCACTGCTGGTTTGTAGAAACACAGTGATGTTGCAGGGACAATGGCTTTTCGGCCCAGGGCTACACCCAGATCTCAGAACGGAACCGCAACCACGGCACCTCAACGAACCCAACGGCCCAGACCACGCAGGAGCAGAAGGTACCAGCTGCCACAGGAGCAGAAGGTACCAGCTGCCACACAACCCCTGCAGCTGGAAGCCCACAGAGGAGAGCCCCACTGCAGGTACACAGCCTCCTCCTCACTGCCTCTAACTGTTCTGCAGAACAGACACAATTAGGTCACTTAGTGCCACCAGAGATGTAAACAACCATTACTGAGGATGCATTTCTTCCCCTCTATAGGTGAGCTTCAAATCCTGCACCTCATTATGCACAGCAAGTGTTTTATATACTCGGAAAGCACTCTGTAAAGATAGTACTGTCCTTGACAGGGTGTGTATTATTGTTCTAGCAGGAGAAGAGGAAGGAGAATGGTTAGAGGTTTTAGTCATCTAGACTAAAAACAACATGGCTTTTGCAATTGTAAAAGCTAGTTATTAAGTGACCACCGAAATCCAGAATTTCATCCACATTAAAGAGAGAATAAAGCTATTCAAGGCTGGAAAGTTATCTAGCTTAGCCAAGTTTACCAAGAAAAGACAACACTCCTTAGAATTAAGCTTTGCTAGAAACCCAGTGAAAGGGCAATCATATATACATGAACCCACTTATGATTTTTCCACACTGCTAACAAACTTTTTGTCTAGGACATGTCAATTACCACCCAGTAATTGGAGTGACAGAAGCTCTAGTGATCCTCAGGTGGTCAAAATCATTCTGGAGTGTCAATTAGTGTTTGCACAGTGTTGTTCAGATGCTGTAAATCCCAAAGCCTTATTTTTTCAAGCAAACCTATTAGAAAATATTTAAGGTGTACAACTTGCCTTGGTCCAAAGGATCTGTGACTCTGGAAACCCTGGGGAAAATAAAATAATCCTTTTTTGAAAGAAAATCATTGCTTATGCACATATGCCATACATAGGTACAGGATATTATCTTCCCAGTCTAACTGAAGCCTAAAGATTGACTCATGTTTTCTTAAAAATAGTCCACAGGACCCCAAATTATCTTTACAGTTATCTTGCATTAATTACAGGTTTGATGAAAATACTGATGGATAGTTTTCCTGAGAAAATCAAGATGCTTTCTTTGCAAGCTGGTCTGGACTATTAACGCCAACCTACCATGCTTTTCATTAAACCCCTGAAATTCGGCTGTGCAAAACTCACAAAAAAAGACATCAGATGGGAGAGGATCTTGCATTTCTACTCTAAGGTTAAGCACTGGATTACATACCTACTGCTTGACACCTTTTTCCCAGCCAGCAGGTCAAACAGATCTTCCAACTTGTCACATTCTGTGATTCATGTTCATCCAGAAGAGAGGGGGAAACAAGGGGCTTTCTCTCATCTGGAATGAGTGATTTGCCTTCCTGCCTCCCCAACTCCAAAAGTCATACCTGCAACCAGTAGCCAGACAGATCTAACAAATGCCATGTAGTCTTAAACCCTCGGGGAGCACAACAACTCATGTCTCAGCCACTCAAAACCAGTCTTACTATTTCACATGTCTGAAGACATGTGAGGGTGTCTTTGGGCTGTGCATGAGAGACAAGGCTGTTAGACTCAGCTGTTCTCAAAGCACGATTGCAATGACACTACATGCCAACGTGACTATTTATACACAAGTGCCTGGCACGTCATAGGCTCTGGCATTATCAAGATGTTCCTCAGTGCCTGAGACTTGCAGATATGTCCCTTCTCCCCATAATCACTCCCCAACACCTCCACCGCCACCTCACCTTTTCATATGTCATTAGTAGAAATTCATTTCTGGGAAAAAACACACTGCTCTTGAGAAAACAAAGCCTTCCCCTCTGGGAAGACAACTGAAGACCTCATTAAAACAGAAGCTAAAGTTATGACTAATTTAAAACCACACATCACCATTACACAATTAAAACAATGAGACTATTAGAAGGCAAAACTTACAACCTGGTGACTGCTGCTGTACACAAGAAGCAAGGTAGGCGAGCAGCTAGGGCCTCCCTGAGGGAAAGGAGGCACAGGAACTTGAAGGATGTGTGGGCAGCACACAAACAGAGGTCAGAGTAAATTACTAATTGTCAATTCTATAGTAAAACATATGCTTTATTACAGGAGTAGAACATTTGGCTTTGAAATGTAGTTTTAGCTATAAGTGAGTGCATCTTCCTAGGCATGTCTGGTAGAGAAGAAAGGGATAGAAAGAAGTAATTTTCGTAAGCCATGAATCCTTTCAATATCAGGAAACAGGAATTCCTTCACACCACAAAAAGGCAGGCATGGAGGGTAAGTTGCTTCCTCTTTTTATGCACAAGATCCATAATGAAATCATTGCTGGATTACCTGTTCTCAAACAAATGGAACTTGCTGGTGTGCATCCTGCCCCTCATCTCTGTGACAATCTGTAACACCAGGCACAGGAAGATGCTGGAGCAAAGAGAAACTCCCTTCAATCTTTCAAGTACTTACTTTCAGGGCAGGCCCACAGGGTGATGCTTTTCATAATAGTTTTTCAAGGTTCATATCTATTGGTGAATTCACCTGCCATACTGGGACACAGTTTGACCAACATAAGTCATGCTGAGGTGCCAGTGGGACAACCTGCAGCACTGGTGTACTGTGGACACCTTGAGCAACACCTGCACAGCATCGATTCAGAGACATACCCTATTTAACTGCAGACTTTCAGCAAAGCAGAAGAAAACAAGCAAGAACGTAGTATGTATGTTATTTATGTCCGTCCCCTAAGTACTGAAGTATTAAGTGCACCAAAGAGCAAGTCAAAGGCCAGCAAAAAGGCAGAAGACAGTGTGGGCTCCTTTCTCTGTGGA
This sequence comes from Sitta carolinensis, assembly GCA_032173965.1. Lineage (NCBI taxonomy): Eukaryota > Metazoa > Chordata > Aves > Passeriformes > Sittidae > Sitta > Sitta carolinensis. Next base: position 33,485,288 of record CM063284.1, on the reverse strand, counting down.
GAATAGGCCCAACAAAATCAGAAACGAAACTGAAACCACGAGCCCTGAGGACATTTAAGGGCTCTGTGAAGATGTTTCACTAATTAGGCCTTGAGAAGAAAAATACTGGTTTGAATTTCTCCAAGTTGAAAAACGATCCCCGGAGGAGCACTGAATTGCAGAACCATTTGTGATTTCATCATTGGATTATGTTCCATTAAAACTCCCACTGTTCCCCCTGGTCTACAGAAATCTGGACAAGCAGGATTCAAACAGCTAAACTTAGATGTTCAGTGTCTTTGTGAATGCTCACAAGGTGCCCTACTTACTCTTCAGCTGCTGCTCAAGAAGAGAGTGGATCAACTGTAGGTCAGGTGCCAGCCTCATACAAGTGTTTTGGATCACTCGGGCAGTCACCCTGAAAGGCACCAGGCACATACACCAGGGCATTGACCTGTGCCCAATCTGCTGGATGCTGCACAGGCAGCACTTGGGTGCTACATGCAGTGTAGACAGATTCCTCAGGAGACCCTGCTCCTTCTGCAACATCTCACCGTGAGGGTTTGTCTGTGCCAGGGCTGCTGCAAAGTGGTTTCAGCTCCGAGCTGTCTTTGCAGTCTCTCTGCTTCTTCCTTCCCTCCCACAGATGCTTGATTTTAAAAGCACTGAGAGCTGTTGACCAAGCGTGTGATTCAGCTGGAGTTTCTGCCAACAAGGAAATCGTGACGGCAGTCCGCTTTCTGTGGGTGGAGAGGTCACACCTGCAGCCACCAATGAAGTGGCATGACCGGCTTTTTATTTTTGCCTTCCTGTCTTTCAATGTCTATATACAAAACATGAATGTTTTGTAAACATACTAAACAAGGATTCTTCTGGGTTTCTTTCTTTCCCCTCCAGGCTGGGGAAGAAGAATGCTTACAAAAGGTGTCTCTAAAGTTCTGTGCAGAGATTTAGCAGTCAATGACACAAAGATCCAGAGCCAAACACTATGCAGCAAACTTGTGCATGTAGCTCCCTGTAGACATGAAGCATGATTTGCTTCTCTTTTCCAAGACTTATCTTGCTAAGAAGTCAGGAAATTCCTGTGGGACACATAGCTGTACTTTTCTCTTTGTATCTTTATCAGAAGAAGAAAAAAGTTGCTGAGGGTTTGGTTTTTTTAGATAATAAAAATATGCAAAATGTTTAATGAGAAGAATGAAAAACACAGTATCCTAAATTATTGAGATCTCTTTTACTTCTCTGTTTACAAAAGCATACTACACACTACACGCATGGAAATAAGATCTGTGACACATTGCAGAGACATGACACAAAGTTGTCACCTGTCTTATACTACCTACCTACTCCCAGGAAGCAAGAAAGAGCCCCAGCAGTCCATGCTTCTGAGCAAACGTTCACAACTTTTTTGCTTTGTGATTTATCATTTATCATAGTGTGGGTTTTGTTCTTTTTAGGTTTTTTGTTTGCATTTTCTTTTTAAATCAGCCTGCCAGAGTGCTTCCTTCTTTCACATGGAGAAGTTACAAAATTGCATGATAAAAGCAGAGAAGGTTGCAGTTGCCTGAAATGATGGCAATTAGGAAACATACCGACCAAAAATTGACTAAAATGAGGCCACAAGACTGATGCAGCCCTTTATGGTCAGAAAGGCCCCAACTTCTGCCTTGGTACCCTTGACAGTATCTCACCAGGAGAAGGGTGGGCAGAGGGGAACACCACACTGAAACAAGTGCCTGATCTGCAGGCTCAGCCCAGCAGGCCAAAGGCAGCGCTGCTCTGTGGCAGGGCAATAATAAGCTGCCAGGGAAGAAAGGAGGGAAGCATCAAGGGAAGGTGCTCTAGGGTTAACTAGTGAGGCCACATCTTGAGTGCTGTGTCCAGTTCTGGGCCCCTCAGTTTAGGAAGGACGTTGAGATGCTTGAGCACTTCCAGAGGAGGCAGCGAGCCTGGTGAGGGGCTGGGAACACAAGCCCTGGGAGGAATGACTGAGGGAGCTGGGGCTGTTTAGCCTGGAGAAAAGGAGACTCAGAGGTGACCTTATCACCCTCTACAAATTCCTGAAAGGCGGCTGTAGTCAGGTGGGGTTGGTCTCTTTCACCAGGCAGCAAATGACAGAACCAGAGGGCAGAATCTCAAGCTCCAAGGGAAATATAGGCTGGATATCAGGAAGAAGTTTTTCACAGAAAGAGAAATAAAAGTATTGGAATGCTTTGCCTGGGCAGGTGGTGGAGTCACCATCCCTGGATGCATCTTAAAAAAGAATGGATGTGGCACTTGGTGCTAAGGCCTACTTGAGATGTTAAGGCATGGGTTGGACTTGATGATCCTGGAGGTCTCTTCCAACCTAGTGATTCTGTGAAACTGATGACTGCCATGGTCTGTGTCTGGGTGGAAAAAGTTATTATGTAAGAGATACATGGGTGCAGCAGCACAATGGATCTAAAATTTCTGTGAACAGAGCCTTCACCCTTACTCTGTTCTATTCTTCATCTGTTCAGTGGCAGTAGCACTGAACTGCCTTGCATCAGTCACGTCACCAGTCCTGGCTCAATGGCGACAGTCCACCAAGAGGTCACTTCATGTCTGCCAACTGATGGCTTGATTCAATGCTCCACTTGTTCTTATGCCTGAGACTCACTCAGTTTGACCCAAATCCTCAGTAGTTTTTGCTCAGAATGGCATAGTGCTTGGGAAGGGAAATCCCAGGATACTTGGAGCCTCAGTGCACAGCAGGGCACCACTCACGTGTGACCTGTATGCTGCACCTATGCTAAAAGCATCTCATCACTGTGGGCATGCAGAGATCACAGCATTAGCTCAAGCACCCACACCAGGGCTGGCTAACCTCCAGAACAGCTGTTCTTCAGGAGTTAATGTGGAAAAGCATAGGTGTTTTGCAATGGTAGAACAGCACAAATCCTTAGTTGAATATTTTCAAAGCATTTCACTCCTTTTAAAAAAATAATTAAGTATAATTATTTTCCTAATAAAATTTAAAATAATTATCATCATCATCATAATCTATTATAAAGGCATAAGTATTTCTATGAATACAACCATGGTTGTACCAATGCAATATCTTTAAATTCATTAAAAGGCAAATACTCAGATTCAATACAAAATATACATTATAAACAAGAGATTTCTGGATTTCAAGTCAAGCATTGTAAATAATATCCTAGGCTGAGTCAGGCATAATTATTATTTGCATCTTCTACACACAGAAAACATTGGTATTTCCACTATTCTAAAGGAAGTCCAGTATTATGTCATTCAGGAAAGCCCTGCCTTGCATTACTTTCAGTTTCAGTTGTCCCTGGCACAAATAGGAAAACCTTTCCCTTCACTTGAGCTATTTCTGTCAATGTGAGAAGTGGGGTGGGCAATGAAAACTGCAGCTGTAGTTTCGCTTGGGTCCTGGGTGATGTGGTCAGGTGCCAGGTGGGTGCCTCAAACACTCCCGAGCGGGCCAGACCCTGATCCTCAAGAGCCTGGCTCCACATTTCCGCCTGCCTTTGTCCCCAGACGCTGCTAGCCGAATGAGGCAGCATTTACTTAGAAATGCCGTGTCCTTGAAGGCGGTGAGAAGCCCCAGCCAGTTGTCCCGGTCTGATGGGGACTGTCTCTAGGGGTGTGATCCCAGCAAGCTGAGACGAGCAAACACCGGCGCCTGGAGGAAAAGCACGGGCAGCTGCCCCCGTGCCTTTGTGCCCAGCTCCAGAACATGACCCAAGGCAAACCCAGCCACCCTCAGTCACTGGAATTTCCCTCGCTTTACAAATCAGTTCGTTTTAATTGCACACCGTGTTTTCATAGGCTGTCTCCATATGTACCTGAACATTCCTCATGCTGTTTAACTTAGAAAACACAGAATTTAAAAATAACATAAGGCAGTCTCCTGACTATCAGAAAAGTACTTCGAGTATGATGTATTTAATACAAAAGCATGCTATGATATACATTATGTATTTGTATAGTATACGTATATTGCATATTATATAATGTATAACACAACAATAACTACGTGTGTGTGTGTATATATAATTTATTTATATATATATATATATATACACACAGAGATTTTGCACATCCCTGTGATCTTTAGACCACAGTTGCCAAAGGCGATGGATTTACTACAGCAAAACAAAGAGGAGCGGACCAAAACAAGATTAGCAGTTGCTTAAACCAAATCTTCTCCCTGCCGGGCTAATCATTGTTATTCATTGCTAAGGGCAGTCCATTGCCGTGGCGGAGCCTTCCACCAAAGCCCAGCGGGGAGCACGCACTCCAGAGGGCCGGGAGGAGCCTGGCGCCAGGGCCGGCCGCCGGGCCAGGGCTCCCCGAGCCCCGGAGCGCGGCCGGTGCCCCCGAGCCCGGCAGCGCCCGCCGCCCCCCGCAGCCCGGGGCACGGCCCGCGCTCCCAGCTCCACACACACCGCCCCGCCGCCCGCCCCGCCGCCCGCTCCCCTCAGCCGTCCGGAGGGTCTGACAGCGCCCGATCCCCATCCCGATCCCGATCCCACACGGCTCACCCGCCGCCGCCGCCGCTGCCGCCGCCGCCCAGAGCCGGGAGCAGCCTGCGCGTCACCGAGAGCGGGCGGGGCCGCGCTGCCCGCCCCGCCCGGGCCCTGGAGAGCCGGGCGTGCAGAGGTGGATCCCCTCGCACGGGGGGTTTGTCCGTCCCGGACACCTGGAGCGGGAGGAGGCTGAGTCCCGGGGTCCTGTGACCCGCATCCTGATCAGATCTGCGTCCCGTGATCGAGTCACCTGGAGCGAGCTGGGCTCTGCGGTGTTCGCCCCTCAGTTGTAGGCACCCCATGTGCTTTATGAGATTGCATCCTAAGTACGCATCTTGCTCAGGCTGAAAAGATTTCACCAGGAGTTTCACCACGAGTTTTTTAGAAGCCTTTTAGTTAGGAAGGGGAAAAAAAATAAAGGAATTAAAATTATCCCTGGAATTTTACAAGAAGTGACTGGACGCAGGAGTTAAGGCTATGGTCTAGTTGACAACGTGGTGATAGGTCAAAGGTTGAATTTGATTATATTGGTGGTATTTTCCAACTGTCAGGAAAATTAATCCGCAAACACCAGAGGTTTATGTCCAAAGAGGAGGCAGAGGAGTCCTTTTATTTTATTCGAATAAAAGGAGAGGTCACGGGGCATTCCCCTGGGGTCTCTCAAATTTTTGGAGGACGCAGCCTCCTTTTTATCCTAATTTCCCGGCCGCTTTTCCCTCTCTATTTCCCCATTGGCTGAGGTACTTGAGAGGTACACACTCCCCGGAACGCCTGATACTTAAGATTCCCCTCTAATGTATAACCCTCCCTTTTAATTTTTAATTCATTAAAATGAATTAAATGAAAACGGGGAATTTATGCTTTTCCCCATTGTTTCTTTCACCTTTCAATAACCACTTTAATTTATCAGCAAACCTACAGTTTGTCTGTAAAGGCAAATATCTTTTTTCCATTCATCAATCAGTGGAATCCTTCTCATTGTTTCTTTTATCTCTCAGTGCTATCAGTTTTATCTACGAGCAGACCCACAGCTTGTTTGTAAAGACAAATCCTCCGTCATTCCTCTCACAATCTAAATGATTCTGTTGTTCTGCGATTGATAAAACAAATTAACTATTTTTTAAAAGCTGAATAAAAGATCTCCTGATGGTTAATTTTCAGCTTTACTTGGTTTCTCAGGAAATCAATGTTCTAGTAATTTTGTTTCCTCACTGGCTAGGTGTTAAAATTCCAAGAGGGATTTGAAATACATGATTAATGCTATGTGCCATCACTTGGAGATTTTCTTTGTAGTAGTGTTTATGCCACAACTCTGAAACCTTGGATTCCTGGGTTTTGTAATCTGTCTTCTGAAAAAGAGCTTATCAATTTGGGGAAAATCATTTATCTGTGACAGTGCTTGTCTTTTGCTGTTGCAGCTGGTTTTTTGTCCTGAAATTTGTTTAAGAGTAATAAATGAAAGCACCTTGGAAAATATTCATTGCTGAGAGTGGAAAGAAAAGAGTTAATTTTCTGTTGCAATAAGAAGGGGTAAGGGTTTCTGCTTCTGAAGAGCTTGAATGATCTTTACTTATCTCAGTACTGATAAGAATCCTCAGGGGATCTTAGCAACTTCTCCCATTTTGAAAAAGAGAAGTAATTCTATTCATTATACCTATTTACTTCATTTCTAAATGCTGAAAAGGTTATAATCTCTTCTTTTCTTAGCTTTTTTTCCATCAAGTGTGGACTAATTTTTCCCATAATACATCAAAATATGAAGCAAGTTCTAGGATAAAAATTCTCAAAGAAAATAATAATTGATTTGTCTTGGGTACTCCAAAACTTTTATCCAATGAGAGCTCGTAAGCAAAACACTGCAGAGACAGGTAGAGATCAAGATGAACAACTTCTGGGACACAGTAGCAGAGTACAGAGAATTACAGGGAAGTTACATGAAGAGTGTGCACCAGTCTTTTCCACAAACTATCTGGCAATGGTGGTTCACCATCTCTGGCAGTGGAGACTCCACGTGGGTGTAGAAGTGCCACTTCTGTAGTGGCAAATTTTGTGGTAGGATGGTGAAGGTACCTAAAGGCTGACCATCACCTTTTTTGCTATTGCTGTCAGATGTTGTGCTGAGTGGTGTCTTTGAGCAGCCACCCTGTTCAAGGATTCACAAATGATGGCCAGAAGAGGAAAAGGCTTAAATGAAAGGAAAGAATGAGACTAACATAATTAAATAGCTCTCTGTGCGATTGCCATTATGAGCTTATTTTCAGAAATCAAGTTTTTCTTATATTCTAGCATTCAAAAATTAATATCAGTAAGATTTATAAACCTTGGTTATCTCTGCATAAATGTGAAATAGTGCTACCTATAAGCCACACAATTTTGTCACCAAAAAAAAAAAAAAAGTCATAATTAGCTATAGTTAAATTTAGTAAAAAGGGACTATACAGGCAAGTGTTCTTAATGGAATAAAAACAATTATGAGGGAACAGTTTTTTCTTTTGGAGAAGGCCTGTTTGAACTTAAAACCTGCTTATTTGTAGGATTTTAATCCTTCATTCACTTTTCAGACTTTTTTGTTGTTCTGTCCCACTTCAGTGTTGTGCACTGAATAATAACCTTTCATAAGGCTGTGGTGTGCAGATATATTCCCGGAAAGAATGGAAAATGAAAGACCTTACTAAGATGACTGCGACAAGCAGCAGAATGAAGATGTGAATGATGCCCCTACGGAATTTTTCTTCCTTCCTATTTTTATAGGAAAGCTTGCATCAGGAAGACCAGATGCCAATCATCATAATAGTCACATTTTCTGGTTCTGAAGTGGAAGATCTGTCCAAGCCCTTCTTGATGGATTTCCTCACAGGGGTGGGCTTCTCTTTCCATAACCTAGTTTGGTCAATGTACACAGTTTTTGTTAGCATGGACAAAATTTTCCTAATCTAAGTCACTTTCATGATGCTTCTTATTTTATGTTCTTCTCTGCATTTATTCATGGATGAGGAGAGCTGTATACTCCAACTGCTTTTCCTCCTTGCATTTGCCAGCAAAACAGGCTCTCAGTTTGCCTTGATCTATATAAAGCTGTCTGGTGAAAGATTCAGAGGGACCAGTCGGTTACTGCTTAGAGCATCTACCTTCTTCCACAACTGAATTGGAAACAGTTTTCAGCTCAACAGCAAACTTAATCATTATTACAGCTGATAAATAAATAAAAAGTGTAACTTCCTAGGAAAAAAAACAGGAAAGATGAAGGAGAAAAAGATGAAAGGACTGGAAAAAGGAGATTGATTTCCTGAGGAAAGGGATAGAAATCAGGGCAAGGGGGAGCATTAGAAAACTGGTGTTGCCAATTTAGTTTTGTTGACAGATGAGTATTTGCATCAAGGAAATTCCTGTGCATTTTCTGTGAAGTCCTCATGGTATTTTTGTACCGTTTTCTTCTGCCAGTGGCATTGTGTCCTGATGTGATGTCCAAGTGTTTCTCAGAGTGCAGCTGTAGTTCTCGAATGGTTGATGGGGCTTGCTGGTGGCACTGGCTGACCCACTGGTCTCAGGAGGCTTCTTTCCCTACACCAAGAACTTGCCTCTCAATGCTATGATAAACTAATTGCACTTCAAGGAGTTATTGGATCTATGTAAAGTATCTTTTCAACAACAAAGTTTCAACAACAAAAAGAAGAGGGAACTTTATTCCATAACAGCTCTTTCTTAAAATTTCTACAGAAAAAAATATTTATTCTGCTATTTTTCCATCAGTTTGATTTATTTCAGATTAAATCTGCCAGAAATACGGCCATCCATTTATTCATTAGGGTAAACTTAAGTGTGCATTCATCTACACTGACCTTTTGTTTTAGGAGATGTATGTATTTTTTGAAGCAAATCTCTGGTTGCCCTCCCTCCCTGCTCTTTGGTTCATTTTGTGAAGCAGCCCCAAAAGACAAAGCAAGAAATGTTCCACCTGAAGCATAACAAAAAGCTGCATTCCAGCCACTGATGGAGCCAGCCTGGAGCAAATCTTCCAGAGCACTCAGAGGGAGAAGGTTACATCCTCCACATAAGCTGGTTTGCTCTGCAGAGCTTTTCCTGTTGGACTCCTGCTGCTTGCTAACATAGACCTAGCCTAAGTCACAGAGTGATTACAATGCTGGTTTTGTTACCCCATGTTTATAATCCCTCAATTATTTGAGTTGAATACATTTCTGCTTCCAGAGAATGTTACAGGACTGGATCCTGACTGCTTGATCGTATAATGAAAAATTCCAGATAAAAAGGAAGATTCTTAAATTTGCAAAATACTCTGCTTTGGACTAAATAATTAGAGTTAAAGAACAAAAAATATGGGCTATTATGAAGGCAAAACATTATTTTTAAGATTTTCCCATAATTTCCTTTTCACGGCTGAAGAGGAGGAAATCATGCAGCTTTAGGCTGCAGTGGGATTCTTAGGCATTATTCTCAGAAAGGATTAATAAAGAATGAGAGGAGTTGTGTCAATGATTGCAGTTCTGAAAAATGCTTGGTAAAGATGCTCAGTGTTTTCATCTTGTGGAAGGTGTATGGATTAAGAAAAGAGTGAGATGAACAAAAGAAATAACTCTGCAAATGTTTCCCCTTACTGGTTTGTGTTCTGTGGTGGAAAACAAAAATTGTCCCTCAACTATGGTGTTGTGTTTGGCAAGGAGGGATTTCTTTGTAGCTTATTTGCAATAGAGCATGAAATCGACACATTTTTCAGTGCCCTGCTACTAATTTGTATCCATTTTCCAAGTATGAATGGCAATAAACTGATGAATATATTTAAATACTGCCACCTGCAAATAGGATGCTCCCTCATGCAGCTTGGACAAATGTTCTCCTACCTAAAACTACTGAAGGAATGAAACTCTTGACTTTAGCTTGTCCATTTAGGTGACCATGGCTAAGGGAGGACTTTTGGTTAGAACATGCAAGTTGCCATGACAATGGACATTTTAGTGCAATGAGTGCAGTAGCTTTAGACTCCGTTTTGCAAGTGCTGTGCTCTCACATTTAGTGGTATCTGCTAAATTGCAGTCTCAAAAGTGCCGGGCTTAGAAGCACAAAATCTGCCCAAGCAAAATTGGGTCAGAGAGGATTATTTGGATTTGCATGTAATATGAAAAAGGACTGTTTATTGTGTTTTTCTTTTTTTTCTTTTTTTTTTTACCAAGAAGTAATTCCAGTTTTCCATATTATATCTGATCTGAAGACAAGGTCAAATGGAAGGCCTTGATGTTTTTAGTCTGAAGAAGAAGAAAATTATCAACAGACAAGAAAAGGATTATTAATTAAATTCCTTTTCCATCTTTTCAACTTGAGCTGAAGCCAAGAGCCTTATTAAAAACTTAAAACCATCAGAAAGAGCTATGGTTCATTGCCACACACTTGATTTTGCACAACGTTGTCTAGTCAACCTGCTGGACTTACATGATACTCCGCAAGAAAAAAAATAAACATGGATTAAAGAAACATGAATATTTTTAAAGAGAATTCTCCTTTGCATGTTTGATGGAAGCAAAGTAATACAGATTTTATTTTCCTTTTTCTTCCCTAAATTTGCTTCTTACAAGGTTTTTATTATTTCTTCCCTCTCTTTCTAGGCAATTTTTATTCTGCCTAGTTTTGTTTCTCAAAATCAGGTTTAATAAAATAGGATAGAGCCACTGTTTATTTGCATGAATACACTAGACTGACCAATTAAAATCAACATCCAGGGCAAATTCGAAGGTAACAATAGCTACAGCCCTAAAAAATGGCTTGATATTTATGACTATTTCAGAGAAGGTTTTAATAGTGTAAAGCAGTGGTTGGCTGGAAGAGCCTCATACACTGGTTTTCAATCTGCAGTTTCTTATTGGATGTGTGCTGGTTTCTTGCAGAATGTGGGACCAGAACAATCTTGTTCTTGAAGGGGCTCCAGATAAGTGGGTTTTTTTCCATCTTTCCCATCCTCCCTTTCTATTTGTGTCCCTTTCTACTGGGATGCAAGACACAAAAGCCAAGCAGCTGGCTGCCCTATTTTCCCTGCTTACAATACAAGGTAATTAGATGTTTGTAGTCCAGGCAGATACAAACATCTTCTTCAGACAATTCAGATTGCCCAGGATTTAATTGGTCCTCCAAAAACACCTGTGCCCCCTGGGTCCAGAGTGGTAGCCGATGGCAATTCAATACCTCAAGTGGGAGATGTCTGGGTCAGACTGGCTATAAAGTGGGAGCTTTTTCTTTAAGTTTCAAGAGGCTTGGCTGTGAGATGCCGTTTAGTTAGCACAGAAAATATGCATGTCATATGAAAGGCAGTGACTATGTGGATTTCTGTGTACTGCCCACTGTTGTCCTCATACATTCGTAAAAAGATGTAGAATAAAAAGATGCATGTGATATTTTCAGTCTAAATAGTCTCAGTTGGTAGAAATTTTCTGGATTTTTTCTTTTTGACAAGAAGAAACCAGTAATAAACTGTCATGTGCCATTTTTTCCACATCTGGAAAAAATAAAATAAAACTTTTAAAATAAGCAGTTCTTCATTTACTTTAGACAGAGCCCTGCTTTAAGCAGGTTGCACATGTGAATTCTCTTTCCTTTGGCAGATTACCCCGCTGTTCTCACCACACTCCTGAATCCTTGAAAACTTGTTTCTTCTGCTGATGGGACCCCAAACCTGAGGGGCAGGTGGGTCTCACCTGGTGAGGTGGGTAAGACTTCTGCAGTTGACTTCTAGACAGTGTCTGTGCAATGGCTTGATAAGGTAACTTTTTGTTCCCTCAGGCAGAAGGAAGTTGGAGTACCGGAAATGGGAAGCAGGTATGACAATAAAGAAGCTGGGAAGAATTAGTAATTTTGAAAGGTATTTGGATTGATAGTTTTTGTCTGAGACTAGCACAGATGGGAGGGGTCAAGTTAGTGGTGAATATTTTAAGACAAGCTGCAGCTAGGTGGCTACCAATGGAGTTAGAAGATCTAGAACAGCAGAGATGCAATTAGGAGAAGCAGGCTTGGAAACAAGAAGGTTTATAGGGTCTGGCATTATTGACAGTGGTTAGGGTACTGGGGAACAGACTCCTTTTCCTAACATCCAAAGACACCCTAACATTCTAGTCACACCCAGAGCAAGCCTCTCCCACCAGTACTTTCACAGCAAAGTCTCAGGGCTTACAGCTCTGCTGAAGATGTGGCAACCAAACAAGTTACTGTGCACCAGCTGAGTTTCAATGATTCTGCTGTTGGTTCATGTAAAAGCCACATCATCCAATCTCATTTAGCAGGAAACAAGAGATGTTTAGGCTAAAGGCTGTCACCTTGCTTTCCCAGTGCTCTGAGATGCTGCCTGTGGACAGATCTCACCAGGCTGAGGAATGGGGGAGCTTGCTCCTGTGGTAGACTCCTGCCATTACCTCTGCCTTGGCTGTGTGGCCTGGTTACCTGCAGGGTTTGTGCTGGTGTAGGAGCCATTTAGGGTGGTATATTTTTGCCAGAACAAATATACTGGTACAATTCCTTGTATGAATGTATTAAGTTGATTTAAAGCTACGTTACCTCAGTGTAACTTAGTCTCTTCCTGAGACCAGGCTTAAGCATGCACCCTCCAAATTCACCAATTTGTTGAACTCTTCGACAAGGCTTTGTTATTTTAGGCAAACCTGCATAATTAGACTGAGACTACTCTCATGTCGTGATAACATTCCCATAGGCAACCTGTACCTACAACACTTAACATGTCCATGGCTGTCACTTTTAGTTATATCAATACCAGTTATATTTGCTGCAAATAAATTTTATAAGTACGTGTGGTTGAAATCTACTGAACCATCTGGTATGTTCGCCAAAGGAGATGGACAAGCAAAACTATCAGTTGTTCAGAATCATGTGTTTTAGGATGTTTTTCTTAGTTCTTTTAATAGTAAGTCAGATGCATCGGATGCCTCCTGCTGCCTGGCACAGCCACATCAGACAGGTTTTGCTTTCCCTGTTTCCCACATATTCTGTTCCTTTCAGAAGCGTGTATCCATTGTCTTAAAGTTATTACAGTGAAGAAAAGCTGCTGCTTTTTTCAGACTAAGTCTAAAATCTACATGGAATAAACAGTCACATCTGTGTAATATTTGAACTTACAATATGAATTACACTGTATGCACTGGTATATTTGAAACAGCTTCTTGATTGTCTGAGAAACATCTGCAATGCCATTTACAGCCAAAGAAACATGTTGTAGGGTGTGAGTGATGTTGGGCTATTGTTGCTTCTTTGTAGTTGGCAGCCTGAGCTTTGTGAGACTACATGTGTGAGTTGCAGCAGTAGCTCATCACCACAAGCAGCTTCTGACTATTACCTCATCATGAATCCATGTGGTCTATTGTTCCATTTCCTTAATTTTGTACATTTACAGTGAAGTAGTAGTGCACTTTGGATTGATCCATGTAAGGTGGTTACTGGGAAACAATCTGAAGTGCAGAATTGAGAGGCCAGACTAGTTCCTAAAGAAGATGCTCTTATTTTTCATGATGGATGCTTTTGTTTGCTTTTAACACAGCTCACTTCTCATGGTCAGCTAAACCACACAAATGCATACTTAGTGCAAAAAAAAAAAAATTGTCCCCATGTAAAAGTGTTGCAGAACAGGTACTCTGCAGTGATTATTCTTAGCTCTTTCCTGTGTAGACAAGTCCTGTGATGTAGAGCATTGCTTTGTCTGCCCTTAATGTCCTCATGTGAGGTTTTTAAATTATATTATATGGCCAAAGAAAGCTAATGCCAAGATCTATCTGAAATGTGTTATTTAATTAGACATGGCTTTAGGCATTTTATTGACTCTAGTTCCCACCTGTGGCTTGATTTCCTCTTTCTGACTCCAAATTTTAAAACATTTGGGTTTGGTTTTTAATTACCTTGTAAATTACCAATGTTGGATAATAACATGATGTGGGAAGAGTGGTAAGAACTTCTTAGTTAAATTTTTACAAAACTCATTGGTCTGACCTTCAGATTTGTTGACATTGCAATATTCCTGGGGAGATTTGTAATGCCTGCTGTCTCTTCTGAGGATGTGGGTGTCACTACACACTTGCTGTGATTTCATGTAATTATTTCCATGCTGTACGTTACTGCATTCTCTTGCTTCATTAGCACAGTTAAGCAAGAAACCAGAAGCAATTATTTATCCATTTTCCTATAAAGGTTTTGTATTACTAAGCCAAAACAAAATAATAAAGAAGCATTTTCCCTGTGTGAATGGAGAGTGTGGTAGTTGGGCTTGCTGTTGCCGATACAGCGATTGTACTCTGATTAGAGAAACATTGTGTGATGCCTAGGGAACAGGGAGAACTGAGATTTCAAGGGACTACATAAGCAATTCTTCTTTACCTGTAGCACTCACCTGCCTTTGCAGAGCCTGTATTCATTCATATCTGCAATGTCCAGGCCTTGATATACTGACCTCCACTCAGACCAGCCTTAGCAACTACAGAATTGATTTCTTAGTAAGTACAGGAAAGAAGCATGCGAATTTCAAATAAGACACTGCCAAATTGTCTTAATAATAGCATGGGGCTGGGTCATACACAAAAAGATGAAGTTGGATCTGGTTTTGTGCTTATTCAAAATAGACACAAGCAGTGGGCTGTCTGTAGCCATTGTAACTGAGCAGCTTCAGACGGCAAAGAATATGAAGGGTGATAAGCAAGAGAATGATGTTTGAACCTCAGTTTTTGGTTCAAATTTTTGAATCTCATGTCTTCAATAAGAGAGAGTATCTCTTAAAATTTTAACTGTCTTTGAAATCTACTTCAGTGCTGATGTCTTTAGGTACATACATTGTCCTCTGCTAATTAAAGCTTTAGTATTACCTTACACTTCAATTCTGCTTTTTCAAAGCACTATCAAATAAACTTGCCTCTTTTTTAAAAATGCAGCATTGCTTATTTTGAGAGAAGTTTATATTCATCACTTCAAGAGTGAAGGACTAGGAATTGAGCCTGTGATGGCATTGTTATAGGTTTCTGGCAATTGTGTAAAAAAATAAAATGTTCCATGTCTTTTGTTTTCACGTAACATCCTCAGTATATACTCAATCATTCTATCTGTATGGGTAAAGTGGTCTCATTTATTTTTCACTGTTCTTCTTCAGGTACTTTGTTGTATCCTCAGTCTTGCATTGGCAGGTCGGCTCTGTGAGTCTAGACCAGCATTTACATGTTGTAGGTGTGAGGAGTGTTACAGCAAAAGGAACAGGAATGTTTTGGTAGGTGCTGCTTCAAGGGCTGTTGTAGCACTACAGCTTTCTTGGAAAGATAGTGATTTATCAATGCACAGTCTTTTAACCAATTTGAAATATTAGCATTTTGCAGAGGCAACACTTCCAACCGTTGAGAAGTTTCCCAAATCTCCGTTTATCACCATTTGCTCTGGTTCTTTTGTTGCTCTTGCACACATGCACAGCAGGCAAACTGCGCATTGCTGCATACAGCTGGTCTTGCATTCTTCCATATCTTCTCTCTCCTGCCACTCCACACCTACCCTGGATGAAGTTAAACAACTTCTGCCTCCTGCCCAAATGTTCAATAAGGACATCTGTAAGCCAATGAAGCAAATAGTAAGTTGTAAATTTAGGACATCACACCACCACCAGTGTGACACGCAGCCATGAAATCACAAGAAGGAAGGCAACCACCATGCCCCCAAAATCAGCCTGAGAAGCTGTTCTTTTTCATCAGAATTGCTGGTAGTTTAAAATAGTCCTTTACAATGCCTTTTGTAAGGAACTTTAATCTTCTAATCCATGTCCTTTTACATATCTATTGAATTTAAGTTTAATATTTAGTTGTCATTTATCTTAAAAATGCATTTGCAAGCTTCAGCATGGATCATGCATATCTGTCATGAGATAAAGAAAATCAAAATCTCATTATTCAAGCCTTGGCCCATACTTAAGCAGTTAATATCGAAGACTTATGTTACTATCTTTATTCCCCTGGTTCACTTACTTCCCTCTAAATGATCACAACATCCTCTTAATGGAGGCACTAATCTTCATGACAGGAGCTCTGACTGCTGATCTACTGGCAGCAAATAGATCAGTCACTAGAAAGCAATAAACATAATTAGATTCCTGGATGAGTTGTCAATATCTGGAACCATCTTGAGGGAAGTCACCATTCATCTCTGAAATTCTTTGCCACCACTTGCCATTCCATTCTTGGGACTAACACATCCTGAGTGGGTCTCCACAAGGACATGGCCATACAAAACCAGCTGCTTTCATCGTCCCCTTCTCCATATGTTATGGCATAGAATCATAGAATCACAGAGTGGTTTGGTCTGGAAGGGACCTTAAAGATCACCTAATTCATCCTCCTGCCACAGGCAGGGACGCTTTCCATTAGACCATGTTGCTCAAAGCCCCATCTTCCAAATCTTTGAAGTCATCCACCAAGCTAAGGGCTAATATGGCTGAAGAAGAGTATTAGTGTCTGTCAGAAAAGATGGTGCACAGTATTTTGAATATGGCACCCAGAACATTAGCAGCAAATTTACTCTGGAACACTGAATGGGGAAAAAGGTTACATTGCTAGTTTGACCCCAATCCTTACTATTCTGGTATGTTGTAAAACACACTGCAAAGGGCAGACAAAAGGTATTTCTGTGCAGAGTAGCACACAGGCTATGGATTCTTTACAGTTATGTGGGGAAACCCAAACATCACCTCTCAGCAACACCTTTCTGAAAGGGGAGGAACAGACTTCAGCAATCTGCTGTTAAAACACAACACCTTAGGGTCCCCTTAGCCATGAAACCTGTGGAAGAGTCAACAGCAGGATGGCACAGGGGTGACTGCCTCCCTGCAAGACCACAGCATGCACAACCACCAGGTGTTTTCAGAGGTCCCCTGTGGCTCCCCATCATCTCCTGGTAGGTGGCCACTCCACCTGCTGGGGACTGACAGGGCTGGGTGCAGGCAACAGTGTGACTCCCAGGCTGGAGTGCCATCTACTGAATCACCACCACTGCTATCCAAGGCAAGTTGGTGATCTAGCCACAGAAGTTGAAATAAAAGCAGTGATACCTGAGATGTTTAAATTATGTCTTATATCTAGCCACATGTTTACATGCTTAAACATTTGGCTAAAACATAACAAAAAAAAAAGCAGTTATGTTCTCCATTGCCCCTGGAGTAAAATCAGCTGTAGCTCAACAACCCATTCAGGAAAAGGATAGATTTAACTAATTCTTTTAGTTAGGATTTAACTAGTTCTTTTCTAAACTGAGGGGATAACATACATTTTCTAAGCTTTGATGTGCAGAATACCGAGTCCTGCGATCTGTACGTCTGTGACAGTTCAGAGAAATAGCAGAATTTCAATGGGAGGCACATGAATTCTGCTATTTATCTGAGAACTAACAGGTATTATTCCATAAAAGCAAAAGTTTTAAGCACTTCCACCTGGATCATTAATACAATGGTTTATTATTATTAACACTGTCAGGACACAAGCTTTTCTCAGGTTACTGGAAGCATGCTGCCTGCCCACTGTTTCACCTGGCTTTTGTTCAACAGACGTGTTGTGTCCTGTCCAGGTTTCTTGTGGTGCTTGCAGGAGTAATTAGGTTTTCAGTTCTTCACCTTCCCAATACATTTAGTACAAAGAGCATTTGGTGGTTCTGGGAAGACCAAAGTCACAATTCATTGCCTCCCTTTTGATCAGTAATTTAAAAGGTGGAGTAAAGAAGTTCAAGCAGCCTTTGAGTTGCAGACAGTGGAAGACTCAAATGCATTTAGCAGCCTGCTGATGTCCAACTTGTGTGAACACACTGGCTCCTGTAGAGTAGCCTCCATAACTGTATTTATCTTGATTGGTGACATTCTCTTGGCTTCTTTTGAAACAGATTGTTCACAAAAATGAGAGTTATTTTTAGCTTGCTGACCATAGCATGTGCACACTAAGGAGAAATTGCTATTGCCTATGGGACTGCAAAAGACAGTACAAATCAATATTGTAGTAGTAAGTGTTATTGTTCTCTGTAGCTGAGAACTGGTTTTATGTATTTCTCAGTATTTTCCTGTTTTATTTGTGTTTAACTGTAATTATCTAGTTTAAATTAGCTTTTGGTTGTCATTAAAGGAAGAGATCTGACTTTCTAACATCATTTATGGAATACTTGAAAATTTGCAACTTAGTCTATAAGGGCCAAAATCACTGAGAATTATATTGAAAATCAAAATTTGTAACTCATAATTTCTTAAGGAAGCAAGTACTCTTTATTCACCTTTAAATACATTTCAGATGTTTCTTTGTAGTAGCTCTTGCATTAAATTTCCTCATCCAGAGAGTTGCACTGACCTATTTCTTTGTCAGATTTTACACTGCAGTGAGAGAAATGGGGAGTTGCCAAATATAAGATGCTGAATTCTTAGAAATGCACTGTCTTGGGTTGCAGTATATATTCTATCATCATCTGTTGAAACCAAGACGACCAGCGTTCTTTATCTCTTCCATGACCCATCCCTCATAACTCCTGGGGTGGGGGGTTAATCCTCTGTTAATGGGTCAGCTGTTAAAAAACATGTGGGGCAGTTTCCTTTATCTCTTCCAGGACCCATCCTCTGCCCAGGGAGATATCTTTTGTTAATGGGCCATTGAGTCTCAAGGCATGACTGGTAAAATCACATCATCCCATTGGGAGATGCTCCATCCAGGGTTAGGAGCCAAGCATTTCCTTCCTAGATAAAATCTGAGATTTGGAACACCAAGGCAGCCTTTTCCACTTGATTCCCAGAGGAAGATGAGACCCATCTACACCACCACTGGACCTTCAGAGGAAATCTACACCCTTCTACAGGATCACTGCTTCAACAGAACCACATCTGCCACTTCAGACAGACTGCAGCCACCATTTAATGGGACTGCTACCATCATACTCACAGGGTGTCAGGTTGTACTCTGACTCTCTAAGTGGGTTTGTTTTTCTTGTATTACTGCATTTTTATTTTAATTTTCCTAATAAAGAACTGTTGTTCCTATTCCCATATCTTTGCCTGAGAGCTCCTTATTTCAAAATTGCAATAATTTGAAGGGAGGGGGGTTACGTTCTTCATTCCAGGGGAGGCTCCTGGCTTCCTTAGCAGACACCTGTCGTTCAAACCAAGACATGCATTTACTAGAAAATTGACCCTGCTGTGACTTGCTAAAATCAATAAATATTTAGCAACAACATCCAAAACTGAGGATAAATCAGCTGCAGTAGATGGAATCATAGAGAATAATCAGAAATGCTGCTCAGTAACAGTCAGTGATGTTCCTGCAACAGCTGCAGAATGTCTGACAACAGTGTGAGATGCTTTCTCCCCTGAATCTCTGATTTTACTGCCTTCACAGGATACATAGTTTAGTACAACTGTTGAAGTATCAAGTTTAAAGATTCAGCATGTAAGTTGATTGCCTTCCTTGACCTGGTGAAAAATTTCTCCTTTCTAGTTTTACAGGTCTATGTCTGGGTTTGTTTTTTTTTTTTCAATTAATCAAATAAATGAAAATTAACTGAAACCTCAACTGCAACTCTGTTCATATGATAAAAGATAATTAATAAAACTACAATTTCTTTGTTCTGCAAATAAGATTCCTTTGTGTATCTATGATTTCACCAATAGAAGATTTTCTGAAACACTAAGACCTTCTTTTCCGAGGTTTTTTGGTTTCAGGTCAGTAATTTCAAATGATGGTAAACAATCCACTGAACACAAAGTCTTGAATTACAGTAGGGTCTGGTAGAATCGTTAGACCTCACCCAATTTTCTGTAACAGCTCCTTTCCTGTGGCAATGTAAAACTGGTGTGCAGCTCTATGTTCAAAACTGATTCAGTACCTGCAAAAATTTTTTTTTTTTCTCATTTTCCCTAAGAATCAGCTCAGGATATAGCATGAATCAGCAACATGTCCTTTCATGGCTTCTCCTGTTACCTGCTTTTAATTATGTTCCTCTCTTGCAATAGCATTGGTGCTGCAGTTCCATCCAGCTTGTCTCCCCCTGCCTTGGCTGCGGTGATGGTGTGTTGAACTGGTGTCCTCAGCACACACCTTCAACTGGACGTACCAGTACTGCTGTAATGTCAGGGTTTATTTGCACTAACCCAGCAGATGGGTATAGATACATACATACATACATACTATACATACATACATACATAATAATATATATATATATATATATACACACAGATATAGATACGTAGATCTTTCTACATTGATATCGATGCATGCAGTTGTGTGTACATATCTTTTTCCTGGTGGTTTCTGAGAGGTGACTCTGCTGATTTTGTTCCAGCAGTGGGCAGAGACAGCAGCATTTTCTACTGTTGCTTTGAATGTGAATAAGAGTGCTGTGCCTAAAAGAACAGTTTGTTCAAACAAGCACGAAAATTTTCTCATTTCAGATAGGAGCTCAGCTGGGGCTGTCTTCTGCAGCTTACAGCAACACCTCCAACAACAAACACAGCGATTCTCCCATTTCCTCTGAGGACCACTCAAGACATAAGCCTTACTGGGGGAGAGATCAACAGTCATTCTGCATTTCAAGGTTGTGAAAAACATTGCAGAGTGATTTGTTATTAGTCTCTAAATATCTGCCTTCTATACTGTACCCTTAGGTGATCCTTAGCTGAGGTTTTTTAAACTCTTGTTTTTCCTAAGTTTTGCAGGGGAAGCCTGCATGCGTTGACCAACCTGATCTGTGACCTTGTGACCCACTTAATGAAGAAGGAAAAGCTGTGGATTTTGTCATCTGCACTTTAGCAAAGTCTTTGACACCCTTCACACAGTATTCTCCTGGAGAAACTGTGTGCTCATGGCTTGGACAGGTGCACTGTTCACTGGGTTAAATACTGGTTGGATGGCTGATCCCAGAGAGTGGTGGTGAATGGTGCTACATCCAGTTGTTGGTCAGTCACAAGAGGTTCAGCATTGGGGCCAGTCCTGTTCCATATCTTTACTGATGATGCAGATGAGGGGATCAAGTGTGCCCTCAGTCAACCCTCATGGACAACACTAAGGTAAGCAGGAGTGTTGATCTGCAGGAGGGTAGGAAGGCTCTGCAGGGGTATCTGGACAGGCTGGATTGATGGGCCAAGGCCCATGGTCTGAGGTTCAACAAGGCAAAATGTTGGGTCCTGCGTTTGGGTCACAACAATCTCATGCAACACTACAGGCTGGGGCAGAGTGGCTGAAAAGTGGCCAGCAGAAAAGGACTTGTGGGTGCTGTTCAACAGCAGGTGAACATGGGCCCAGCATGTGCCCAGGTGGTCAAGAAGGCCAATGGCAGCCTGGCTTGGATCAAGGACAGTGTGGCTGGCAGGACCAGGGCAGTGATTGTCACTCTGTTCTGGGCACTGGTGAGGCCACACCTCAAATCCTGTGTCCAGTTTTGGGCCCCTCATGACAAGAAAGATATTGAAGGGCTGGAGCGAGTTCAGAGAAGGGCATGCAGCTGGGGAAGGGTCTGGAGAGTAAGTCCTATGTGGAGTGTATAAGGGAGCTGGGATTGCTTATCCAGGAGAAGAGGAGGCTCAGAGGGGCCTTGTCACTCTCTTTTTTTTTTTTTTTTCTGAAAGGCTTGTCAGTCATTGGGAACAGGCTGTCCATAGGAGTAGTAGATTCACCATCCTTAGAGGTATTTAAAAGACGTGTATATGTGACACTTAGGGGCATAGTTTAGCAATGGACTTAGCACTGCTGAAATAATGTTGGACTCAATGACCTTGAAGGTCTTTTCCAACCTAAATGATTCTTGATTCTAAGTTTCTTTAACATGCCTATTCTTTATAAAGACAAAGCTTCCTGATAGTTCATCCTGCTTGTAGAAGCTCAGGCAACAAGGCCCAGTGCTTTTCAACAAAAATTCTGGAGCAAAACTGCATACACATTTCAAATTGTAACTCTGTGCAGAGCAATGGACCTGGACAACATTTCTGGGAAGGAGGAAATTGTATATAGAAGCCAATGATGCCTCCTCTGGTCTAAGCAAATCTGAGGGATTTGTACATTCAATCAAGGAAAAAAAAGAAACCACAATCTGCCATACCATCCCCAGAAGGGTGACCTTTTCACCAGGTTAAAATATTTTGGCAGTCACTGCACTGCATGCAAGTACTTGACCACCTACTTTATCTAGTAAGAAAATCCATCACAAAAGGTTATTGCATTCTCAAACACCATGCCATCAATGCCAGCATCTTAAGACAATACGAGCTTCCATCTGGCAGGTGCCATCTGGAGCCCTGGGAATCATACCCAATTCTCTCACCAAGTTAAAAAGTGCTATAGCACTCTACAAGGAAGAAAAGCACCCTTTCTACTTGCATCACACTGGAACAATGGCAGGCTCTTTTTTGGGACAAGTGTTTCACTTTTGCTTGGCATAATTTATTAATTTTTCTAGCTTAAACCATCTATCATTTATTTGAAATCAGAGCCCAGAATGCTTTCATAGGAGTCCCTGACAGGCATGTTTGGACAAGGAAGTTTTCCATTTAAACTTCAAAACGATGTGGTACTACCCAAACTGGTGGCTGGGATTGTGCCAGCAAGAGGCAGCAGAAATGAAGCACAAAGCCTCTGCAACTCTCTCCTGGTCCTGCTGAGATTAAGGTACTACCAAACACTTGTAGCTGCACTGCTGCATGCCCTCAAGTGTTGTCACAACTAAAGGCTAGGAGAATAGGAAAACACGGTCAGGTTGAAACTGCCTGTGAAAGTATAGATCAGTCAGGTAAACCCCACAAGAGCTAGTCTGGATATTCATGCTGCAAAACAAAACACAACAGCTGGTAGAGACACAGCTTTATAAACCTAGAGGGAAAAACATGGTGCTGCTTGATCCTGTGACATTATTGCACTTCATCTTCTGAGGTGCAGTGGGTCTGTGCAGCAACTTTTCATTTCAGGAGAGGCACCTCAGAAACAAATTTGGGGTCATTTGGCTTGGCTCCTAGTCCAAGCTGAGAAGCCTCTGTCAGCAGAGGTGACATGTCAACATAAGCAGCTAAATTCAAGAGCTGAATAAAAAGCATTTTGAGAAGACATATTAAGCAGAAAGAGGAGGACAGCAATGGCAAGGAGAATATTGGAGAAAGGTCTTAGAAAAGGAAAGGAGTACAATCTTTTATGCTGCAAGAGCCCAGTTCAGGTAAGCAAGTAAGATAATTTGCAGTTAAAGGAAAAATGTAGCTCTAGTTACATTTCACGTTATGATAACATATGTTAAGTCCTAAACACAATAAAATCTATTGCTAAGAAACTGTCAAATAGTTTTAAGGAGAACTGCACCATAAATCTAGAATTACCACAAAGCGTGCAGAATCCATTTGTGCTGTACTGATAAAAATCTCTTGCAATGCTACTAGTTTTTTTTGCATGTACTGTATTTGTTCTATTCAATTTAACAGCAATTACTCCGATTAATTTGTGATTAATACAATACTAATTAACAAAGTAGTTTTTTTCTTTCTTAGCAAAGAAGCAGGAACCAGGCTATAAGAAGATGATGTCGTAACTGATCATGATCTCAATTTTACAATATATAGCACTACCTGGTTACATTTAACCTGAGTATTTTCTTCAGTCAGAGTGAGAAGCATTGGAGCAAGCACAACTGGGATTTTTGTGGTTTGTGTGAGGTTTTTTTCAGGACAGCAGCGTTAACAGAGAGCATTCACAAAATGACAGCCTGAAACCTGTTTGGTATGAGAAAGGAGACAATGATGAGAAACCTCCGCACAACTCAACTAACTACAGAAGATATCTCATTTATTTAATCAGTTAATTTTAAATTAATAACATTTGTTAACTTTTTGCCTATGTATGCAGCACATTCAGCATAACTTTACATAACTTATAACTTCAAAGTGTTGCATTTCATTACTAGAAAAACTCAGTTTGACACAAAGTGAGGAGGAAAAAGAAAGGAAACAAATACCAGTCAGCATATTTACCACCATAATATAAAAAATCAGCAATCTAAAGAACTGTCTAACAAGCTGCAAAGTTGTTTAAAAGAGAATACAGTGTATTTTTATTAAGTCAAAAGGAAGAACCAAATGTAATGTAAAAAACTGTATCTAGTTACAAATCTGTATTTTAAGGGTTACAAATTGAGAACGAATTTCTCAACAAAAATCTTTGTCTACCACTAACAATAACCAATAATTAAAAACAACTGTTTAACCTGTATCGCTTCAAATCAGCAACTTCACACAGACTCGATATCCACACTTGAAATGTGTTACAGAAACTGCAAAGTTTCAGACAATAAAATGCAACTTGTACAGTAACAGTTTTAAGACTCTTTACAAAGCACTCCATACTGAAGAAACTGGCAGAACACAAGCTGCTTTGGAATTCCTCTTTAGCCTGTGTTTATCAAGCTACTGGATAAAAAAAGCAAGGATTTCAGAATCCTATATACTAGGTGTATAAATATTCCTATTACAGGCCTCCCAAAAATTAAGCCATGGACTCTGTAGAAGGCTAGGGTGATTTGTCTAAGGAACAGGCAAGAGAGGCTAGTTAACTGCTGAAATTATCATTATCTGGTGCAAGGGAACCCCATGCCAAGGACAGCCCAAGGGGTATCAGATTTTTCCTAGAGCCACAAATAGAGACTGAATTCTGCCCAAAATAAAATATCTTTAGGAAAAAGTTCACATAGCAAGTTTAGCCACTGCTGTTTAACTATAAGTAGGTGTTCTACAGTGACAGGTTTTGTTTCACAATATAAATGGTTTTTGAAACTATTGAAAGGACATTTAATTACAGTAATGATTTGTGAAACAGTGTCAAAAGAACATCAAGCACATACTGGATTCCTTCCTTCACTCTTCAGGCTATGCACACTGGGTTTCCAGGAATATCCATCTTTTTTTCATCTTCTGAAAAACATACCCAGGCAATCCCAACTGTCTCACCTTTGAGAAGGGCCACAAAGATGCTACGAGGGTTGTAGCATCCCTCCTGTGAAGACAGGCTGAGAAAGTCATGATTGTTTAGCCTGAAGAAGGCTCCAGTGAGACCTCAGAGAACCTTCTAGGACCTAAACAAGGCTGGAGAGGAATTACAAAGGCATGTAGCAACAGGATGAGGGGAAATGGCTTCAAACCAAGAGTAGGGTTTGGAATTTTTTACTCTGAGGGTGGTGAGGCACTGGAACAGGTTGCCCAGAGAAGTTGTTGACAACCCATCCCTGGAAGTGTTCAAGGCCAGGCTGGATGGGGCTCTGAGCAACCTGGTCTAGTGAAAGGCCTCCCTCCCTACAGCAGGCAGGTTGGAACCGGATATCTTCAAGGTCCCTTTCAACCCAAACCATTCTAAGAGTCTATTGACACGGACAGTGTACTACAGGATTGTATTTTTTAGTCAAAACCCTAAATTAAGGATAATTTTGAAATAATCTTGGCCATCAACAGCTTAAGGTATAGTTTATACTATGGTAGTCAAAACACAAGCAAGAAAAGATGGTATGTAGATAAAAAGCAAGTGAAAAAATGAATGGCAACTTTAGTCTTCCTGAGCTCCCAGCCCTTTACTTCTGCCCTTCTGAAGGTATTCTACAGGCAGCTGATTATAGGACTAATTTTAAAATCCCATCTGAAAAAGAAAGGAAGTCTTTTGTTCCAAGTATATGACTTAAGTATCTTCATTTAAAGATTCCACTTTAAAAACTGAGCTATGTAAGTATTCTTCAGGTGATGGCCTGAAGAATAATTCTGTCTGAATTCCTGCCCTAGAGTACACTATAGCCTTTTATTATGACCTGAAATTAAAGCAAGGGCAAATACTGCCAATACATGTCAATACATATTTCCTAGCATGCCTGCAGAGGCTACTTGGCCTTGTGACTAACTGCTGTACTTAAGTTGTGTGGTTGCCATCTGTGACTTACAGGAGTACCCAAAGTACATTAATTTTACAGGCCCTTCCTGACTGAAAAAAACCCGTGTCTCAGGCAGAATTCACAAAACCGCCCAACTAATAATCAAAGCCTGGTACTTGTCTGCTATTGTGGTAAGAGTAGCAGTGGGGTAATATTAATAATCAACCTACCCCCCAAGAAAACAACTTACAGTTAAATATATTACAAATTGAGTTTAACATATCAAAAGTTGAGAAATACCCCGCTTCAAAAGAGTCACAGCCTATCAGTATAAAGGAAGAATATAAAACTATTTTATTGACCACTGCTCACCAGTATTTACAATAAAGTAAACAATATACAGTCTGATAACATTCAAATTACTACAAAGTTAGTTTTCACCTGGTCTTCTTAAGACCAAGTGATACCAAATACTAAAAAGAATGACCCTACAGGTTTAAAGGGCTAGGTTTGGGTAAAGAAGATACATGCACATCAATAGTATAGAAGACTACAAAACATCTGTGAGTTTGTTTAGACATTCATTATGATTCTGTAGTAACTATGGAAGTTTATCAATGTTTTAAAAAAGCTTTTACCTAATATGGAGGAAGTAGTATCAAATGCTCTCTTGTGATAAATGAAACAAGTTGCAGAAAGCTTTTATTTACTTGCTGTTGATGCAAAACATACTACTTCAAAAAATATCAAATTTGAAACTTGTTAGAATGTATGCTTCTCACAATGCTAATAAATCAAATTTCGGGGTTTAATATTCTTATATATAAAAAAAAGCAATGCAAACAATTATTGTGCTTCATCTTCTGGGCATGAATGCCAAGTTAGCCGTTCTTCATAAAAAGCAATTACGATCTGAGGACACTTCACATTAGCTTCTTTGGCCAGCACCAGATCTGCCTCATCAGAGTCTTTCCTGAGGTACAAGAGAGCAGGATTTAATAAAATTAATAACAATTATTTCAAGACATTTAGCAGCTCTTGTTAAGTCCTAAGTTCTGAAAAGAATGTCAGCTAGTAATCAGTTTTCAGTATACCTTTCACTTAAGCTACCAAGACTTTCCATGCTAATGCTTATGACGAGGTTTCATAGCTCCCTTGTTCTTCCCTTCCTATGTTTTTTTTCTGTTTGAAAGGAAAATGTTATTCAAAGGGAATCAGTTACAAGGTTACATACTGCAGTATGTAATGAAAGAAGTAAAACTTGGTTAATTTTAAAAACTAATCAACACTTCAAAGTAAGATCTAAAAATCAGTAAGACCAATCTAAAGAGCTGGTACTTACATGCAAATTACATTTACTGTTTATGCAAGTAAATTCCTGTATTGCATACCGTTATTCTTGATGCTGTCTTGGGGTAACAAACCAAGCTTGCTAGTCTGACATGCTTCAGATTCCATTTTAAAGTGTATGCTGCCTTTAAAAGTCAGCTTTGTGCATACAAACTCACTTCTATGTTTGTTACCTAAGACCAATTATGAAAAACTAATCAACTGCAACTGAATTAAACAAAAAAAAGTCCTCTGTGTTTGATTTTGTCAATTACCGCTAAAGAAATTCAAGCACTCATGATCTTTGTTATACAACTTTTCTAAGTTTCACATAAAATTTATAAAGAATCTGAAAAGGCAGAAGGGAGACAATCTTCCACAGCACTAATCTTCATCCATCTAGGCACATCCCAAGACAAGTCATTTCTCAGGCGATCATTCAGTTTGACTCCATTCTGAAAATCTGCCCTGCTCAGAGGCTGTGGAAAGCCATCCTTCTTATCCCATCACGTTCACTGAGAAATCTGACTCTCAGCAATTGTCAATTCAATCTCTTGATTTCTCAACACTGGGAAAAAGCACCAATTTTATCCCATTTGTTCACAAAGCAAATCCTTCTCCCAACACTGTAGCTAATGAAGCTGGTCCCCACCTACCCTCCCAAAAACATAAACTCCCCACATCAATCTCCTTTCTTACTAGCCCATAACATTAAGCCTCTCCTTATTGTCCATTCTTCACCTCCACCTCTGCTTTCTCCCCTGATTGCTTCCAATTCCACTTTGATGCATGCAGAACAGCTGGCACTATGCTTGGTTAAACAGCTGGCTATCCAGCAGCTGGTTTCTGCTTATTGAAACATGTAAAACTGGATTTCTGCCTGCCATTCCCTCTGCAAGAGCATTAACCAAGATCCAGTTTTTCCATATAAATGCCAATTTCTCCCTATTTCATCAGGAATTACCTTTCAAAGTAAAACTGAACCAACAGAAATGAAAGATATTTTGGGTTTTGAAGTCCTAACTGAATATAGAAGGTTTGTTTTTCTAAGAATACAAGGTTAACATGGAGACAACCAGCTTCTGTGTCTTACTCCTGAAATGAAGTTGTCTCTTTAGCCTAAGTGCAGCTGCCTGCCCTCCCTTTATGGACAAGAACTACGGATTTAAGACTTACCATTTCATGAGGAACATAAGCTCTCCACTGCTATCCGTAGCCCCAATTATCCGCTCAGGATCAAGACCCCTTGCAAATCCTCTTGGTTTATCAACCTAGTAAGTTAGAAGATGGTTATCTAGTTTAAGACAAAATTCTATTATGGTACTAGATACACAAATTTTTGTACATACATGTATGTGTGTGCCTGTGTATCAGAACGAAAAAATACAGCCTTAAAAACCCATCAAATCTATAATTAAATATTATTTTTTCATGATTAATCTTCAGGCCAAGTCATTTAGAGGTAGGGTAATAATAAAGGATTTTATATCAATGTTTTCAGCATTTATTTCTGAAAACACAACAGAGTAAACAAATGGTCTAAAATAATTTCAGTATGTAAACAAACAAGCATGGTCAGTAAAAATAACAAAAGCGGCAAAGTAAAAATGTACGCCTGGAAGTAGAAAAACCACATCCTTTTAAGCAAAACAAAAGGCTTGGGTTGGCTAAGCCAACAATGAAACTGCACCCTTGGGGAACACCTCAACTCTTCTTGGCTCACTGACATCACACTGGTGACAAAAAATATCACAACTATTTCCTGTATTAGCTCCTTTACAGGTTCACAATATCCTTTTAGAGACAGTGGCCACTACTGTACAAGATGAAGCCAAACAACTGATGCTACACAGAAAGTAAAATATTCTTTGTATATTATTCATGAACTATTCTTTCTAATGCCTTCCAACCTTTTTGACAGTAACCTCATGTCCAACTGCTTGCTGTCTTCAGGGAAAATGACTGGCAGTGTCTCAAGTTTCAAACTGCTAGTCCCAAAGTTTACACAAGTTTACAGAAGAAAACGTGAACTATTGAACACATTACTATGTGTGCATTATTCTGTACTTATCAGCACTAAATGTGTCAAGACGTTTACACATTTAAACTGAAGGAGAAATCAAGACCTTTCAGGAAGGGTAACTCACCATTTCTATTCCTTTTCCACCATCATGTCTGGTCCTAGTCTAAGTAACTGACTGGTTTTCACATTTTACCATCTTGCTACTCACCTATTCAAAATGATATACTAAATATGGCAAATAAATAAAGCAAACCAGAACTTCATCTTTGTTTCATTCATGGACCTTTTACTCTAATATAAACCTATCACTTAATAATTAATTAATTAACCATTAATTAATAACTCTTAACCAGTCTTACTTTCAATTATTCAGTAAGTGTTATGGGACAATGTAAGAACTTTTAATCATCATGACAGTCAATCATCCTTTACTAACCATTTGGACAGTCTCATTAACCACAGTGAATGCATATCCTTTTCAAACTACAGATTCAGATGCTATGAAAGTTTTTACAGTTTTAAATCAGTGTCCAGTCTCATTCTCAAAGTCACAAGATGATTTTTGGGGAATGGAGAGGTAGGGGAGAGATGCAGTGAAACAAAAGCTTAACATATACTTACAGAATCACGCTTTTTCTTGATTTACTATCATCAGATTCGCTATCTGACAAAGACTTTCTTTTGGCACCATCCGTTTTTTCTTTACCAGCTTTCTGAGAGTTCAGAAAAGCTTCAATTAGCTCTGGACAATCTAAATTCTCTTCAGGTTCCCATGTGTTGTCAGCACTGAAACATACACACATTTATGTAAAACTAGGTATAGAAGAAACATGTAAAATTAGTACCACAGTTCCCCTTAAAATAAACAACTTAATTTTTGTCTCACTATATAAGGTAGGTTTTTTAAACACTAAGAATGTTTATCTTGCCACCTTTAGTCGCCTTCATGTACTGAATTTGATGACTGAAAGGATGCTCCACAAGTATTGAAAAACAATGTTCTTAACCTGAAGGTAACACAAAAAGCAGCTCTATTAATACATGTGTTCTCAGTGGGGTATGAGAGTTGAAACAAGCAATCCCTACCCTACCAAAACTTACCTGCCCATTTAAACTGACTCACTTTCCTGGTTCCTCTAAAGACTGTCCATGAAAACAAACAATATGATATGAGCACTAAGACTTACAGAGAACAGAGTACAGAGCAGTCATTACAAACAGCCTAAGTATAAATACATACGTACATATTTATTTATTTATGTAAGCTTGTAGATATGAGGAACACTATAAAGTTGTCTCCAAGCACTGAACACAACTATACCTAGAACTATCTGCTTCATTCAGTTGACTGAAGGTGGGTAAAGCTGGGCACACTGCATATGTTTCAGTGAGTATGCATTTTGCTAACTAAAATTTTAAGAAGTCCATGAATGTTCCCGCAACCACTACGCATCTCACCCGCAAATACTGGCACAGCACTACTGCACCAGCAGGGTACCTACAAATTGTTTTCCATTACAATAACACATTATTGCAAGTTCAAATCAGACCCTCAAATACTAAACACACTGTGCTTTGTGTTTGTGCACACATCACTACATGCATTTCAGGTTGCCAGAGTGTGCAATGTTGCAAAGCACTCACTCTGGGAGGTAGGCAACAATAACATCACTGCATACACGACCATTTATGTGCGAATTCAAAGTGCATAATCTCTTGCAGCTGGTACAGTAAGCTGCCACAGAGTGGCACTGGATGGAGGCACAACTACATTCCTTCTTAAACAATCAGCTTCCTAAGTCTACAGTAGAGTTTTCACGTAAGTCCTGGGAAAGACAGGCCTAACGAAGGCAACCATTCCAGAGACAAATTCAGTTAATTTGAGAGCAGTTCAGGAAAATTAATAATAAGCCAACTATCTGCTTCAGAGCAGCCTGCAATTTACATTCCTCCATTATTTGTTACTCAGAAGTACCATTCATTCTGCTACATATATGATACCTGTCAGTCTATCTTACCTTGATAGCTATCAACACAAGCTCTGTTTACCACACATCAGAGTGGTAAAAGAACAATTACTAAGAACTTGGCAAAAGTCCTCAAATATTTTATATAGCACGAACAATGAACTACATTATCTTCATTTTATTTTCATATTTGACTGTCCCACTTGACTATGCACTTATGGATGTCCTTCCCTCAAGGTTCTTTAAAGTGGATGCCCATCATCCAATCTCCTCTTTGCACAGTTGTTTCAAATCAATGGTGTTTATCATTCTATCAGAAAAACAAAACAAAAAAGGGAATGCCTTACTCTGTAAATCCTTTCCACTTCAAGTAGTATTCCACCTTTCCATTTACAACACGTCTGTCCAGGACTTTCTCCACAACAAATTCTTCAGGCTCTGCCTCTTCAACCTTTTTACCTTTGCCATTCTGTTTCTTTCCCATTTTGTGCTACAAAAGAAATTCAGAATGACATTATTCTTTTTTTTTAATTATTCTTTACACAGTTACTTCACTGGCTTATTGACACTAAAGCCAGAAGGTCAGACTCCTTTCATGTTAGTGCATGTGGTCAGGTAACCTGAGCAAGACATGTTAATCTTTTGGGTTTTTTTCAGTTGCTTAATGAGATACCCAACACCAGTTTTTAAAAAGGTGACTTTTTTGGTCCACTTACTCAATGACTATACTCCCCTTAAAAATTTAATTCTCAGTGTTACATGCTCAAAACATCAGGAAGCTTATAAAAGTTAACTCTATGCCTGTGAAAAGGCAGAGGGCAAGGCAGAAGTAAAGAGAATAAGGGAACTGTGAAAATGCATAAAATAGAAAAGGAATGGTACTGAAAAATGTGGTTTCTACCTTTTTCAAAAAGAAAACAAGGAAAAACTAATGGCAGCAAAGTTTATGATGTACTGCTACAATAAGCAAAATACTCAACAATAAACCGCAACTATTGAACCGCACACATGCTAGGAGTACATCATTACTGCAGTCCCTTCTCATTCTTAGCCATGCACCCATGTAACTTACAAAGAGATGTCACAAAGGTGCATAAATTTAAGACTGCTACACTTAAGTACAGCACTTAACACATAAATGGAATTTCACTAACTTACAAAATTTTTTATGTGTTTTAAAGTTTGCATTTAGATAATTCAGGTAATATTCTTTAAGTTCTTAAAACAATTATTACATCCACATCATCCTCAAGGCATTCCCAGTTTAATAAGGCACAATTAAATAGCAGTAGAAGGACACATTTCAGAATTTCCTTGTTTGTATTCTTAAAAAAGTCAGAAGAAGCCTATCATGTTGCATCATATTTCTGGAGGACTAGCAGACCAAAAGCAGTTTGTTTGCCATTCTGGACTGCACTTCATAGAAAATTGTCAAGTGGCAGTCATAAACTAAGTATTAAGCTCCTAAAACATAGAGTTATGCAGCACTCTAAATTAAAGTGAACAGAACTAATTTGTCACTAAAGTACTTCCTACACAACGGAACACAGACAAGCAAATATCACAAAGCACCTCTATTTGCTTGACAGCCATTCTCTAGTCCTCTCTGATGTAGGTTAGTTTGACAATACTGCAATTTTGAAATCTTCAAACTTTTAGACTTACTAAAATTTTGTCTTGATGTGGTGAAAGGTAAAAAAAAAAAAAAAAAAAAAAAAAAAAAGAAGCATGCTAGACAGAACAAAAACTGTCTTCTTTTAGTGAAGACTAGAAGATGATTCTCTTGCCAAAGCCCTGTCTTTCTACCCTTATTTTCATAAATAATTTTCCCCTCCCTCCCCGAAATACTTTACTCTTTATGGTTAGCAACCAATAAACTGAAGGTTCAAACAACAGAGGAGAAAAAAATTCCAGTTTCTCATTTAAACATCAAGTTTCTGTATATATCTCACATGGCAATTGTTTTGATTTGAGAGCACAGAAGAGAGAACAGAGCATGTATTTCCAATTAGATTTTAAGTGCCTGCATATCCCAGGTGTATTTTGACCACAGCATTCATGTCTGAAAAGTGTTAACTTAAGCATATTGGCTTTTTTTGCCTCCACAGGAAAAAGAATGCAAGACTGATATTGAAGGGAAATACAACATGAAGATGTCCAAGGCTTCTATGAGGGCAGCTTCTTTCAAGAAATGGATGCGTGAAATAGAAAGGGGTAGATATGAGGAAAATAAACAAACAATAAAAATAGCAAAGGGGAAAACAACAACACAGAAAAAGACAGACTCACTATACCATAGTAATAACATTATAATTACTGGTGATGAGGCAAGCAGGCTACAAGTGGGGAACATCTCCATCTGTATTCTCCGTTGGACTAAAATTCTTTGATTCAATGGAAGACTGTTTTCTGGTACTCTTTTCGGCTTCACTAATTCTTGTCACTTAAAGATCAATGTTTTGGATTTCTGTATCAAAGCAACAATTTGGTTTTTTACTTACTAAGACTTAAGTATCTTCCACAGAGGAAAATGAATGTCATGGGGGGGGGGGGGGGGTGTGTCTGTATTTTTTTCTTGAAGCGCAATAAGAAATAGCAAAATAGAATATGCTGCTTCTGTTTTAAATATTAGAGATTTATTAGTTGTTGTGCATCAGCACTGCTCTTCAAACTCTTGAGCCTATTAAAATAACACTTGATTGCAGAGCCTGCAGAAATACTGAACATGTTAAAAACCTGTACATTCTGGGATTATACAAGCCCATGCAAATCTCAGCCCACAAGTGAATTGTGACACCTGACTGAACTTAAAGCATACTAAATATGTCCACTTGACCCCTGAAGCTCTCTTCTCTAGGGCTGCATGTTGTATGCTGTAACTTGGGCATTTTACCATTGAAGGCTCATGTATAGCTCATTTCTCTGTCTGCATTCAGAAGTCATTATGACACCACATTTGACAGATGCAGATCTAGGGATAATCACTCTTTCTTTCAGGGACAAGCTTAAAACACTGATGTGACACTGTGGTGTAGAATTTTAACATACAAGATGTAAGAAGATCGGAATTAAAGCTCTAGAGCTACCCTATCCCTTAACACATTTAAGTTTTTCATGCAAATATATAATGAAGCAGAATTAGTTATGGTTCCCATGGGAACCATAACTGATTTTCCTGACCTGTGCAGCACAATTCTCAACAACATCAAAAGATTAAAAATACTGCATTTTTAAGATTTTTTCCTCTCTTCAAAGCACCCCTCCCCAGGCTGGCTAACTCCTCTTCTTCAAATTAGGGATAAGTGGGCAATCAATTACTAACAGAAACTTTAAACATTCACCTTGGTGAAATATTTTAAAACAGTACAACACAGAGGAAGCACTCCATTGCTCTTCTAAGCCAGAAGTTAATACAAGTTTTGAATACATTTTGAGCTGATTAATCATTTCTGTAAATTTAAGAACAGGCCTTTTGAGTGTACTATAAACCAGTTGTTCTGCTATTCAAGTGTTGAATTGTGCACATATATTTTTTGCTAACTTCCTCATCACAACTTCATATATATCTCACATAATACTTCTACAGGTCTGTCTTTCATGAAACTATGTATCATTATTAGTTGAATTGTAACCAGCAACCAACTGCCTTTAGGAGTCCATATTTTAATGTCAAGCAAAGCTTTAGAGGACTTGAGATCCATGAATGCATCATTAAAATGGTCCAGGAGAGGTTGACATCTGATAATCTCTGCTCCTATGAAATTCAAAGAAACTGTTATTTGTTAAAAATCATTTCAAAAGGCATCTTAATTATGCCACATAATTTCTCAATAATGTTACTTTTCATCTGTAAAGACTGCCTTTTGTCAGGCAAGTAAGTTTTCTCCATATACATTGGGAGAAATTAAATGAGTGCATGATTTGGATTTTATTTTTTACATGTATGATGAATTACATGGTATGCTGAAAGGGGGCTGAAAAAATTCTTAGTGTTTTCTATTGTAGGATAGATGAAATAGTGCAGAGTCCTTTCACACTTTTTTCCCAACAAGTTTCTCTTTAGAAATGGCAGATTTATTAAAACCAAACACAATGTCCTTTTTAGTAGCCTTACTTTCTGGATCTGAAATTTTGGTCAGAATAATGCTGGGGAGGGGAGATGTGGATGTATCTTTTAAATGGAGATGCCAGTTATAAGTTTGAAGAAAAATATGTTGATTAAATCCTTATATACTTTAGGTGTGCATGAACTTACCAATGTAGTTTTATTGGAGGCCATTTTTATTGCAGACTTGCAGAGCTTTTACTAGAAAAATGCATGACAATTAAAAGGAAGTTTGCATTACTCGAAGAAAGGCATCCCAAGACAAGCATGGTCCTTTTTCCAACCCCCATGTATTCACTGCATACAACATTTCTTACACGGATTAAATCCAGAACAAAAAGTAGGTTACTACTTTGTCCGGCATAACCCAGTAATGCACCATTAGGCTAGCCAGGATAAATGATACTGACAAGGTGATATATAGGGTTGAAAAATGCTATTTCCCAAGGCCTTCAGAAGCATAGACATGTTTCTAGGGAAAAGGGGGAGGACCAATCAGGGATGCTTATTTCCTTAAACCAAATGGAACAAGAGTTCAGATTCTAGCAGTTGAAGATATACCTAAGGTATATTAACTGCAAATCTGATGGGGGACAGATACATATTTGAGGTGTAATGAATCACCCATTACTCTTACACGGTAGCAAATTCTTATAGACAGCAAATATTTATCTTAATGCAACTATAACGTTGCCATCTGATTTTCAAGTTTGAAAGAGTTAAAGTCCTAGAATAATATTAACTCAGCTAAGATGTACATACTACATATTTAACCTACGCAAATTACGTTGAACACAATCCATCCCCTTTTCCATGTCATTTCTCACACCGACCAGCTCCAAAGGCATGTATTGTCCCCGCCCCGCAGCGAGCTATAGAACTGCTAGAATTCCCCATATGCCTGGGAAAGGCAGAAAAGTCCTTTAAGGCCAGAAAGCCTCCCGGACTCAGCAATCCCGCCCAATCCTCCCCTAACAGGGGAGGTGGGTTTTGGCAATCCCATGGGCGGTGGGGTAGGCAAGGTGGGAGAAGGACCGGGGCCAGGGCGCCAGTGCCGAAGGTCATGTCTTGTGTCCCCCCGCTTGACAGGTAGCAGAAAAGGGGAACACCCACCACCCCCACCCCTCCAAACCCAGTAACAAGCCCTCCACCAGAAAAGAGAGGCAGCCCTGCGGAGGCCTACTGGGGGCGGCTGCGCCTCGGGCCTGCGCCGGGCGCACATGCGGCCGGCGGGGCCGCCCCGGGCGAGGTAACGGGGACGCAGGCCCCGGGCCGCTTCCGCCGCCGCTGACAGGGCCCGTTCCACGCCGTCTTCCCCCCGCCCCTTCACGTTTCTCCCGGGCCGGGCACACGCAGGGACCGACGGCGGGCCGGCTTTGTCTGCCGCGCGGGTGACGCTGCCCCCGCCCCCGGCGCTGCTCCTCTTTCCCGGGGCGACAGCGCCCGCGGGTCCGGGGGTCCCCCCTCCCTCCCTCCCTGTGCGGGTGCCGAGGCCCCGATCTCCCGAGAGCCCCGCTCCGCCCGCCACCGCCAAGGAAGCGGGGGTGGGGAAGAAGCGCGGTGGGGGGAGGCGGGCGGGCTGCGCTCCGCATCTCCCCGCGGCGGCCCGCAGCCAGCCGCATAGGAAAGGGGAGTCAGGGAAGGGGACTCGAGGGTGAGTGGGGTGAAAGGAGGCGGCTGGAGCGAGAGAAAAGAGGGAGAGAGAGAGAGAGAAGGATACAGACTTCAATGGTGCCCAGCCGCTTGGCTCTCCCGTCTCCTCCTGGCTCCCGCCCTGCGCGCACTGAGCGGCGGCGGCAGCAACAGCGACATCCGCGGGGGGCTGAGGAGGGGGGTGGGGGAGGGAGGGAGAGAGAGAGGAGGGCGGGAGGCGGAGGGCGGGGAGCGGCGCGGCGGTGGCTGGTGGGGCTGGGCTGGGCGAGCACTGCGCGCCGGCGGCTGTGACGGGGCAGAGCGCACGACGCCGCCGCCGCCTACGCGCGAGCCGCTACAACCTCCGACCGTCGTCGCCGCCGGCACAGGAGGGGGGCCAAGACGTCTCTCCAACGCGGGGCGAGCGCAGGACCGCGCCAGGCGTCCAAAAGAAGGAAGATGCCTCGCGGCGACAGGGAAAGCGACTGGGTAAGCCTGGGGGAGCGGACGGGTTGGCGGACCCCGGGAGCCGCGGCCGCCATCATGGCCGCCGCTGCGAATGCGCGTCGGGCCGATGCTGCCCGCCGCCGCGGAGCGAGGCCCTCGGTCGGTGCGGTCGGGCGGGTCCCGGGCGCGGGGAGGGCGGGCGAGGAGCGCTGGGGTGGGTTCGAAGCTCGTTTGGAGGGGCGCCCCTTGGAGGGCGGCCATTTCCCGCGTTGCGGCGGGGAGGCCCGGGCGTGAGCGAGGGGCGGGGGGAGGAAAGTGGGCTCGGAAAGCAGCGGGGTTCTGGGGCCCGAGAACTCATTCATTAAAAATGAAAGGGGAGAAGGAATCGGGAGAGTCGGCTGGGGAGGCTTTGCTGCGGGCGGGAGATCCGCGGGTGGATCCGCGATGAATCTGAAAGGGAGGGGGAGCAGAGGGGGCGGGAAGAAAGAAGCCGCTCCAGCGCCATTCTTTTGGCGCGCGGGGCGGCAGCACTCACCCTTTGTCGCGGTGCGTGCAGGGCCGCCGGAGAGAGAAAAAGGGAGGGAGAGGATGAAGGAGGGGAGAACAGAGCGGCGGAGCGGGCGGCACGCCCGATGCCGACGGTGCGGGGTAGAGCGGAGCGGGCTGCAGCGAAGTCCGCCTCTCTCCGCCGGGGCCCCGCGATGTGTCGCGCTCGTGCCAGAATCTATGTAGTTCTCACTTCCTCCTGCCTGGGCGGAGGGGGAAGGGGGCCAGGGTGAGGTTTCGGGGGGCGATGAGCGGCCGGCCCCGACTAATATTAACGCCGAAGTTTGAGCCTTCGGGGCTTTTTGTCAATTTCCGGAAAAAACAAACGAAAACAAATGACACGGTGCCAGCAGCGTTCGAGACCGCTTCGGCTGCGCTCGGGCACATCTCGCGAGCCTGTCGGTTGTCGGAAATTAACGAGCTGCCTGAAGTAGTCGGTGAATTGCTGCGTTTTTCTGTCCGGAAATTGCCGAGCTGGAGCCGAGCGCCATTTTCGCGTGCTGCGGCAGATTCCGGAAATTACCGAAGCGACCCGAATGGGCTTCCATTCCTGGTTCGGCTTTTTCCGGCGTCTGTCGAAGTGGATAAGCCCGACGTCGACAGCTCCTTCGGCTCAGTTCGGAGACGGCCATTACTAACGGAGTCGATGACTTTTTCATTACACGATAAAAACACGTAGGGGCCTTATTCAGAACTGCAGCCCCTTTGGAGATATTTAAACTCCAGATCCTGGCTTTTTTTTTTTTTTTTTTTTTTTTTGGGCTTTTTTTTTTTTTTTTTTTTTAATTAATTAAACCTCCGAAGCGAGCCTGCGCTGGAGTAGGAGGGCGCTAACACTACGCGGAGCTGAATTTCAAATTACGTAACAGCTCAGGCAGCCATTACCGACCGGTTGTACAGAACTCTCGAGCAGGAATACGTAAACCATGAAGAACATGGTACGTGGAATGCGTGGATTTAGAGTTTGCTTTTAAGGAGGGAGACGCGTTTGCTTGTGCAAATGGAGTGAATTTTTTTCGGGGCTGGGAATTACAAGCAAGCTTGAGTCGTCCGCGCAAGTCCGGGCGGTGCTGCCGGGTCGCAGCGCGGGGCGGATACTGGATGTCTTTGCGCTGAGGAAGGTTCTGGAATCGGCGGCTGGGGCTGGTGCGCAGCCAGGCCAGGTGGCGGAAGCTGCGGTAACCGCGCATGGCGGACAGCGCGTTCTTGAGCCCGTGGCCATGGCTATTAGCTACGCTGCTGGTGAGGTGGGGAGGAGGGGGGAATCGGAACTCCGCGGGCCGGGGGCCGTCTTGGCCCCGCGAGGCGCGGAGCGGCCGAGGCGGCGCTGCGGGTAATGGCGGTGGCGAGGGGGAGGGGTAAAATGGCGGCTTGGCCGAGACTCGCGGCTGCGAGGGGCAGTGGGGATCGCTCCGGCAGGGCGGGGGCCAGCTGTAGTCGTCTGGTATCCACGGGGGCGAGAAGAAGCGCTGGCGAGGTCTTAGTACCGTGTGTGTAGGTGCACGCTGGAAGCACTTCTAAGCGGTCTCCCTTGGAGGCGGCGGCTGCTCCCGGGCGCCATTTTCCCCGCCCGGCTCGGGGCCTCGGTGTTCCCGCTGCCGCCACATGGCGGAGCCGGCGCGGCCGCTGCGACCCGGCCGCCACGGGGGCGGGCGAGCAGCCGCTGCGGGATTGAGGAGCCCTGGAGTTCAGGAATCCCCCTCGCTTGTGTCCGTTAAACATTCTTATTACCCGATTTCCTAATTCCGCAGTTCGCGTGCGTTGTGTGTGCGCACGTTATTGCTATATAAGACAACTTTCCCTGGTCTGATGATTAATTTTTCAGTAAAGGCTATGCGTTTTCCAGTCCTTTCAAGTTGCTTTAAGCCTACGAAGGAAAGCTTAAAGTACATACGGATGAAGATACTACAAGAGGTTGTAAAAATTTGCTCTGGCGCTTGGTTCCTGTCACGGGGTGTACTGTGGAAATCTCGAAAGAGGTGCTACCTCCAGCTTTTATAGTGTGGAGGTGTCTGCCTTCGTAGGTATGATGTGTCTGTGTCTTTACCAAAAGAGTATTTCCCTCAGGATTCTAAGAGGTACTGCCATGTTGTTAGTTACTGTTGTACGTTTTACACCTTCAGCACAAACTTCAGATGGACAGAACTCTTTGGACTCCGGTGGGAGGTTATTGTTAAGCTAACCAGAGCTTCTTAAAACTGGCTCATTTAAAACGAATAGCTTCTCTGCATCTAGAGATTGTCCGCATGTCAGTGGAGCAGCACGTGTGGTGCTGTTTTCGCACAGTGGTTTTAGATTTTGTTATTGCTGTTTTCTGACTTGGGGTGCCTAGATGTTCTGGGTAGGACATGACCCTAAATACATCTGTAAAATGCAATACTATTCAATGTCAGTTAGTTACGTGCAGTATATTTTTTTATTGTTACAGTTGATAAGACTCCATTCTTTCCTTGAGTTCCGTTTACAAGTTAATAGCTGTTTTTGGTGGTAAAGGTAACACTTACTGGAAATATCCTACCTGCCTACTAAATTTTCTTGATTCTCATATTTTTATAATAATGTCCATTATTAAATGCATGACAATTGGTTATATAGGGAAAAAGTGTCTTTTGTAGATCTACGAAACTATAAGCAAGTGGTCCCTAATCCTCTAGCAGCAGAACTGAATGGAGGATTTTTATTTTTGTAGTATTGTTGCTTAAAAATTCTTTTGTTTGTTCTTTTATGCAGTGAGTTGAAATTACTTAAAACATCTGCTGCATTTGAACACTTGTCTTCTTTTGCCTGTCTGTGCAAGGAGGAGACAGTACTAGCTTTCTTTGTGTTCCTAGAACAAAAAAACTAGACCCAACAGATTCCCAATATTTTCAAGACAAATTTGAACTGAGCAGTCTTTAAATAGAGAATGTATTTGGAAGAAGGAGGGGAGAAAGTTCACTTCATACTTCAGACTGCAGTATGTCAAGCTGCTGTAATACAGAGGTGTATTTTGAAGGAAAAAAAAAGGTTTATTACTGCCTACAGTAATTGTCTTCTGCTATATGCATCTCAATACAGGCCTGCCTTGGACAGCATCAGAAAACATGTTGGCCTATATGCAAATTGGCTTAATAATTCTAAACATGCATGCACTGAAGTATTTTGCTCATTTTCTTAGTCTCATTATTTTTCTAGTTTGCTTTTTAATTTTTTCTTAATGCCCACTGCACGGTTATATTGAGTTTGTCAGTTACACCTACTGCTGCAATGTTTGAGTTGTATAAAATACTACCACCACAGTAAGGAAAGCAAACAACCAAACACCCAAGCAGATCTTGATTTTTAAAGTTAGCAGTAAAAGCTGAAGTGATTTGGTTTGAGTTCTCTCGGCCCTTGCAGAACAGTTCTCTTCAAAACAACATTCTGAAATAACAAATTTGCGGAAGGGGATTACTTTTTAGTGCATTTTTAAAACTGTTTGGCATGCGGTTTTTGCATATATGAACTAGTGATGCTTTTTTATTTAGAACCCGGCAATTAAAAGCCCTGTTTTGTATTAAAAGTTACTGTAAAAGCGTTTTGAACTGGTAGAAGTTGGAAGGTTGTCCTTTCTGCTTTAGTTTACCACTAAAAAGAAAAAAGGAAAAGCAATACCTGGTCCTGTTTTTTGTTGAGTTTGTTTGGGGTTTTTTTTATGATGCATTTGTCATTGCATAAGAGATCTCTGCTGAACAAGTGCAGTGATAATTTCTCTGCAAGGAAATAAAGTCTTATAGAAAACATGATATGGATATGTATTATTTACATTTCTACTTTAAAAGGGTATTATTTTAGTAGTGCTCCTGTTGAGGATGTATTGCTTTGTTGCTAATTCCAGCTGTGTGGGATCCTAGATTACTTTTACAGATGCTTGACTTTCATTTGTTTTAGTAATTATGGAGAAAATATGAATTGTTAATCTGTTACAGAATATAGTTTGATGTATTTAATTTATTTTTACTTAACAGTGCCTTGGATGAATAGTACGGTAGTATTCATGTAAAACAATTTAAGCCAGAATCATTTTTAGAATGAATGTTACCTGGGATAGAATCAGACAGTATAAATTAATTCATATTTTCTGTAATAGGAACAAATCCCAGAATTCTCATTTTCACTTTCTTTAGAAAGCATCTCATGGGTCTTTGAGAGGAATATTCTGGAAGTCTTCAAGTGTGGTCCCTTGTTGTTGATATCTAAAGAGAGAGACAGGAATAAGGACTTTTAGAAGAGCCAGGTCTTATTTTGAAAATAAATCTTACTGAAAGTCTTTGACACTTTTGGAAAATCTTGGTTAGTGTCTGATTTGCTGTGCAAATTATTCTATTATTCTATTCTATTATTATATTAAATTATTCGTGTAATTTTTTTTCTGTGGCAGAGGGAAAAGGAGCAGTTCCGCAAACTGTTTATTGGCGGCTTAAGCTTTGAAACCACAGAAGAAAGCTTGAGGAGTTACTATGAGCAATGGGGAAAGCTTACAGACTGTGTGGTAAGTTTAGCATACCAATACATAGCAATGGCATGGAATGTGTAGGGATTTTACATGGGGGGTTTGTTTTCTGGATAGCTTAGATAAGACGGAGTATGAGATTTCAGTGATGCAGTTGGTTGGTTTATACACAGTTCAGTCCATGTGTTTTTCTCATGCAAACTTGATAGAGTTAGGGAGCGTTCACAGTCTTATTTTCTGTAAAATTCTCCCAGATTATCTCTAACCCCTGATTTCAACAGTTCAACTTTAGCACCATTGGCTGAAGTGCATTAGGAAGTGCTTATGCAAAGCACTGGTACATCTGTGTGGTCAGTAACATATGGCAAAATGCTAGTATTGTGGTAAGCAGTAAGCAGCCTCAGTAAAGCTGGAGAAGAGGATGCCTTTCTCGGTGATGTTTTCATAGCGTCATTACGGTTGGAAGAAATCATTTAGGTTATGGACTGTTAATCCAGCAGTAACAAGTTCATCACTAAACCATGTCTGGAAACACCAAGTTTGTGTGTATGTTTTAAATACTGAGGATGGTGGCTCTGTTGGAAGTTCTCTGCTGAATGGTCTTGGGAGTAGTAAATCATAACACAGATTTGAAAGCTGTGGTCATCATGAAAAGATGAAAAGAAATTATGTGTATGGGTTTTGGGGTTTTTTTTGCAGAAAGGAACATAAATATAAGTGCACCTCACTGATCTAGCAGCATTTCTGTATTAACTGAGTCTTGGAGGTTAACAGTGGTATGAATTTCTTTGATCCCAAGCAGTGTCACTTGTGCATTAAATCAAGAGTCTGCTACTTTACTATAATTGTGGTTTGAAATCAAATCAAGGTAAATTTAAACTAAGTTTACAGTCTAAATACTGTTAGCAAAAAGCTTAACATGAGACAGATATAAATAGTCTAAATGTCTTTATTGATTTTAGGTAATGCGGGATCCTGCAAGCAAAAGATCGAGGGGGTTTGGTTTTGTAACATTCTCTTCAATGGCTGAAGTTGATGCAGCTATGGCTGCAAGACCTCACACAATTGATGGAAGGGTGGTTGAGCCTAAGAGAGCTGTGGCTAGAGAGGTAAGTATGGCTTTGAAAGCAGGTGCTTCTCATGCTTTGAAAAATACCTGTTTTGGTCAGACAGTTAGGCTTTGTTCTTTTTTGAAATTGCCTGGGTTTAAATTACCTGGTTAAAAGCCTGTAGTTGGGGCACTGATTCTCACACTTGTGGTCTCTTACATAAATGTCTGTTATTACAGTGAATTACTATGTTATTCTAGTTGTGGAATCATGCCTGCAAGGGACACATCTAGGGTCTGAAAACTGATCTAGCAAAAACCTGTTATGTTTGTAATTATGCAAATTCCAAAGTAATTCTTCTCTGGAATAGATCTGTTACAAGCCTCAAATTAATAAACTACTGTTAGCCTTTTTGGGGTATTTCTAAAAGATACAGAATGTTGCAGGGAAACTTTTCTGGTGGTGATGTACAGCATCATTTGTGGACTTGTGCTGATTTTAGCCTCATGCATACTTGATTTCCACTTCAGGCTACACATTAGGGGTATGTGTACAGGAAGGAGATGAACCTGTAAGCTAGGTTACTGTGACACAAAGGTACTTGAGGAGAGACAAGGGTGGATTATAAGGCAAGTTCTGTTCACCATACAGAAGTTCTGGGAGGGTTTACCAGATTAAGGTTGGACTGAGGTGTTAAATACATTTGGACTGATGAACTGGATTTGAATGAGCTTTCCCAAAGGTATGGGCAAATGGAAATTGTAATCACTGGTACCCCTGTTTAGCTATCCCAATTCTCTTTTCATTCTCTGCAGAATGCAGGGTTGGTTAGCATTTGGAAGAAGGTACAGCAGTGTGTGAATATACTGTTTAATGGGGTTAAAATGCATAGTTGTGAATTTGCTGAGGTTGAAGAACCTTGATGCAAGTAGAATGTGGGTTCACTGCTGTTGGGGAATTAGGCAGAAGAAGTTAATGCATCTTTATTTAAACAGTTGAAAAATCGTGCTCCAGCTTATTAAATACTTGCAGTTCTTTCAAACAGTTGATCTGTATTGTTTTTCAGTGCTTTTACAGCTTT
Organism: Sitta carolinensis; assembly: GCA_032173965.1. Classification (NCBI taxonomy): domain Eukaryota; kingdom Metazoa; phylum Chordata; class Aves; order Passeriformes; family Sittidae; genus Sitta; species Sitta carolinensis. The sequence goes on along the minus strand of CM063284.1, from coordinate 33,441,271 downwards.
GACATAAAGGGGGGAAGCAAAAACCTCCAAGTAACCAACCCTGTGTTTCTTTCCTCTCAGAAGGCTGCTGAGATGAGCTTGCAAGGTCATGCCTCCTTAAAGGGCTGTACCTTAGTGCTTGAAAAATCCTAATTTTAACTGAATTCTGTTCCTGAAATCCTGGTGAAATAGTGCTTTGTGAGATGGTTTTTCTTTATGCTAATTTTTAAAGTTCTTTTAACAGGAATCTGGAAAACCTGGTGCTCATGTTACTGTGAAAAAATTATTTGTTGGAGGTATTAAAGAGGACACTGAAGAGCACCACCTTCGTGACTACTTTGAGGAATATGGAAAAATCGACACTATTGAAATCATTACTGACAGACAGTCTGGTAAAAAGAGAGGGTTTGGATTTGTTACATTTGATGACCATGATCCTGTGGATAAAATTGTATGTAAGTAATTTTACTCTTTCCTTGGATAGTATTAATTCTTTCAGTCTCAGTGGTTGTGTAAAGCTAAACTTAAAGGTAATGGGATTAGTTACATGTCCGTATGCTACGTCATAGGTTGGGGAATTGTGTGGGAACATGTATTTCAAATAAGTACTGTCATCCTTGCTTAAAAATTGTATGGTATTTTGTGTTCTTTTATATGATTCAGAATGTGTTTGGATTGGAACTCTGATATTTTGACTTGCTGCCAGTTAAATGCTGATAGCCTCTTATTTGATATGATTACAGTGCAGAAGTACCACACCATCAATGGCCATAATGCAGAAGTAAGAAAAGCTCTCTCTAGACAGGAAATGCAGGAGGTTCAAAATTCTAGGAGCGGGAGAGGAGGTATGTTCAAGTAATGGTTAATGGTTTGTGGTGGATTTTTGTGTTCGCTCTCCACAATTTCACTACTTTTAAATGTTAAACTGATACAGGGAACTTCGGTTTTGGTGATGCTCGTGGAGGTGGTGGCAACTTTGGTCCAGGACCTGGCAGCAATTTCAGAGGGGGAGCTGGTAAGACAGGCATGTTTGTAGCATTTACATTTTTTACTTTATTAATACTGTCCTTCTGGTTCTCGATAACTTTGTTTGCTGTGGCGCTGTTTAACTTAAATGCATCTGTAGCAGTTGAGAGAATTGGTGGGAAAAGTAATTTGCAAAAGTGAAGTTGTGTTTTTGGTTTTGGTTTTTTTGAGCTTTTATTGAAAGCCAAAAATAACCTAAATTATCTGTTAAGAAGGTGAGAGATTTCTCTGATTCTATGCAGTGCTTGCCTGACCTTTTAAAACTGGGCACCATACAAATGCAAGAAAAGGAAAAATGTAGGGTGATGATTGGATGTTTCACTTCTGTTTTTCTGAAGTTAATTGTACATGTTCTTACTTGATAATTTCTGAGATTTAGTTTTTAAGGTTGTAAGGGTTTGAGAATCTGGCTAGTTTGCTACAGGTAAATTAAAATCCTTTGGGGTTTTTTCTCCCGATAGATGGATATGGAAGTGGCCGTGGATTTGGTGATGGATATAATGGATATGGTGGAGGACCTGGAGGTTAGTTTGCTTTTTTGGTGGTGATTTATTTTTCTCTCATTAAGAAACTTTTCCGTATTTATTCCATATGTATAGAACTTACCTGAATAATCTGAGCCGTTTTCTTGGCTTTAAGAAGTGTACATGGTTGTTGGCTTATGTCAGATTTCTAGATGGCAAATTATATGGTTATTTCTTGGACAAGCATTCTTTTCTTTAGGACATGAGTGGGTCTTAAATTTCCTAGAAAATTAAGATTTTAATTAAACTTTTCAGTTGAGGTCTTTAGGCCGTCTGACTGGTGGCGTTTGGTCATAGTTCAGTTAGGGTGGGAGTTGGTATGTGCTTTAAAAAACACTGTACATAGAAATTTCTTTACAAAATAACTATCTTTTCCTTTGTTCTTCTAAATGGAAAAATATCCTTTGTGTATAATTTGAGTGCATTCCATGTTGAAAAGTTTGTTTAAAAGGATTATTTTCTTACAGGTGGCAACTTTGGTGGCAGTCCTGGTTACGGAGGAGGAAGAGGAGGCTATGGTGGAGGAGGACCTGGATATGGCAACCAGGGTGGAGGCTATGGAGGTGGTTATGACAACTATGGAGGAGGTAACATTTATGCTTAAAGTGTTCAAGCATTTCAGTTACAAATTACTGCGAGTCTTTTGAGGCTGGGGGGAGGGGTGTTTGTAAATGTTGTGTAAGGAAGCTGTTGTTTTTCAAGTAGTATGAAATAGAATAAAAACGTTGGTGCATGCACTGCTGGAATACATGTGTGATTTTGTACTTTATTTTACAATTTTTAGAATGGGGTCTCTTTGAGTGTTGTATCCATTTTAGCTCATCTAGGTATTTCTCCACTTTTGTGTTGATAATACAGGCAATTATGGAAGTGGAAACTATAATGATTTTGGCAATTACAACCAACAACCTTCAAATTATGGTCCGATGAAGAGTGGAAATTTTGGTGGCAGCCGGAACATGGGGGGACCATATGGTGGAGGTATTGTATATATCCTGTATGTTTCCTTGTAGCTGGAGTGGCTGGACTTCTAGGACTTTGGGGGAAATAGAAGAGAAGATATGGGGGGGGGGGGGGGTAACTGTTTTGAACTAAAAAAATGGTAGACTGAGATATTAGGGAAAAATTTACTGTGAGGGCGATGAGGCACTGGAACAGGTTGCTCAGAGGTGGTGTGAGTGCCCCATTGCTGGCAGTATTGAAGGCAGGGTTAGATGGGGCTTTGAGCATCCTGGTCTAGTGACAGATAACCCTGCCCATGGCGGAAGGGTTGGAATGAGATGACCTTGAAAGGTCCTCCCAACCCAGGTCATTCTGATTCCAAGATGGCTATGTAGAAATTGGATAACTTCTCAAATAGATGGACTGCACTGCCTGTGTGCTTTCTGCAAGTTTGCTTCAGTGTCTTGAGATTAGATTGTAAAGCTTGTCTCAGTGAAAATTATTTTTATTACTTTGAAACAGATAAAATGTATTAACTTCACAGTGTTTTGCAATTTTTAGTTTAACGATCTATTTCATTTTCTTTGCTGTCAGCTCATACTATTTGTGGAGAGTCTAGTTACCTAATTTCCAGCATATTTTCTGTGATTTCTTCTTCTTCTCCTCTTGTCTTTTTTTTCTGATGCTTCCTGTATTTTGTTTTCTAAATGTTACTTAATATGGAATGTCAGGCTTGTGAAATGGAAACAGAAACATGAAGCCCTTTCTTTTGACGTTTAGCCTGCAAGCAAATTCAGCCCTCGCAGGCTCAAGACAGCACGGTGTATGAAATTACATGTGGCACTGTTGAGTCTTCTAAGATGTCAGCATGTAGTTGCTTCCTGTGGCAGATTTTGGAGGTTCTTTAGAGGAAGACAGTGAAGTGTTAGAAGTCTGTGTTGTATATGCTGTCACTGGAAGTAAAATAGATGTTACTCTTCATTCAGTCAAACTTTGATTGATTGTTTCAGTCAAAAACTTTCCTAGATTAAAAAATGTACTGATGGGACCATTCTATATCTTGTTCTGCCACTCCAGGAAACTATGGTCCAGGAGGCAGTGGAGGAAGTGGTGGATATGGAGGGAGGAGCCGTTACTGAGTTTCTTCAAGCATGCCATGGGTAAGTATGTTTTTAAGTGTTAAAATTGCAGTGATTCTTGAGAGTAGCTGCAGGAGTTAAAAGCTTTTTAGGATATTATCTTTCCTTTAAAAAATGGTTAGATGAATAATTTCATAACCTATTTTTTTACTCTTTACTTCTGTTGAAACAGGCTTCACTGTATAAATAGGAGAGGATGAGAGCCCAGAGGTAACAGAACAGCTTCAGGTTATCGAAATAACAATGTTAAGGAAACACTTATCTCAGTCATGCATAAATATGCAGTGATATGGCAGAAGACACCAGAGCAGATGCAGAGAGCCATTTTGTGAATGGATTTGGATTATTTAATAACATTACCTTACTGTGGAGGAAGGATTGTAAAAATGCCTTTGAGACAGTTTCTTAGCTTTTTAATTGTTGTTTCTTTCTAGTGGTCTTTGTAAGTGTAGAAGCATTCCTTTGATAATGTTAAATTTGTAAGTTTCAGGTGACATGTGAAACCTTTTTTAAGATTTTTCTCAAAGTTTTGAAAAGCTTTTAGCCAGGATCATGGTGTAATAAGACATAACGTTTTCCTTTTAAAAATTTAAGTGCGTGTGTAGAGTTAAGAAGCTGTTGTACATTTATGATTTTAATAAAATAATTCTAAAGGAAATATTGTGTAATTTTAGATTTTTTTTTTAATACTGTAAAATAAGGCAAGGAGTGGGTAGTATAAGGTCCCACAAATAATACAAAGCTATTGTTGTACGTGTAAAATTTAATGCTGGTGAGAAAAAGAATGTTGTCTGTAAATTACCAGGTTTAAAATATCTAGGTAACTTAAGGGGTATCTCTGCAAGGAGAAACACCTTTCTAGATTTTTTAGATGCTGCTTCTTCAATGGCAAGGAAAGGAAAAAACCCCAGCAAGGTACTCTTCCCAGGGATGCAGGTCTAGTACAAAAGAACTCTTGAAAACGTCACTAAACGTTCAGCCAGTCTTAAAAAGCTGTGCTGTATCTCTGCAAAGCTTTAACTACGGTAGATTGTTTATAAGGATGGCAACGAAGGCTGAGGGTGTAGAGCAAAATAGTTCTAAGCTTCAGTTAAACTTCTTTAGGTAAGATCTTATTTACTTTTCCTTTCCTACTGTTTCAAAACCAAGAAACTAATAATGTATGACAGTATTCTTTCAGTATAGATATTATCATTACGTAGTTTAACATAGCAATGAATTGAGTTAACAATTACAAATTGAAAAGAAACTTGTGAATCCTGTTTTCTTGTATTATTAAATTTTTTTTACAAAAAAATTGTTAATTTCAGCTACTTAACATATTTTTTTCCTACTGGAATCTAGCTATGATATGAACCCTGGACAAGCATAGACTGCTGCCACTGTACAGTGCTACAGTTGAACAAATGAGACCTGCAAGTGTCCATTAGTAAAGCTTTGCAAGGGTTCCATCCCTGGTGTTGGTAGTTAAAATGGTAGGTCACAAGTTAATTAAATCATACAACTTTATTTTTGCATCCTGCAACATTTTCTTTTTTCTTGGGAGTCTATGCATTATGGTGGTTGCAAGGTAATGCAATGAAGGAGTTCTGTGCTGTTGAAAATGAACTATGTTGTTACGTGTCTTGTCTGCTGTAATCTATTCTATATAACACATTTCATCCTGAAGGTTCCCAAGTAACTGTAGACTGTTTACGTGTAAGGAAAAATTGCACCACAGAATACATCTGCCTCTGTGAAGGAATGTGTCGTCCATTCTTTTAACAACTGCATAAGCAGTTCTTTAGGAGGGGAAGTGAAACCTTCAAATGAAACTGCAGGTGGTATTTTCATAAGTGTACAGTGTATTTTTGTAAATTGGAATTTGGCTAGAATGTTGAGGTTTCCACCATTTTTTATAGTTCTTGCAGCTAACAAACCTTAGTGCCAAATTTAGTCAGCCTTACTCTCTCTACATTGAATGTTTGCACCTCAAATTGATGGAAATTTATCAAGTAATGAATAAGATATTTGGAGTAAGGGTGACATACTCCACTAGATCTGGTTTTTAAATAAAAATCAACAAAACCTATCAAAAAAAAAGCCAACCAAAAATGCCTTAATTTCAAAGTTCATTGCCTCCAAAGGCTACCCATTGGAGAACGTGGACTCAGCTAACAAAAGTCCTGTTCCTTTTGTGTTAGACACACCAGTGAACTGCTTATACTTTTTTTTTAAAAAATGGCTGAAGTTCCCCTATTGGTAATTTGGTTTAGACATATGTGATAAACATCTTCAGATACACTTTTTTTTTCTTTGGCAGGAAGGTGCCATGCTGCAGGTAACTAATGAAGAAGTGGTCAACCACAGAAACGCTTCAAGAAATAAGAAATTCTGTATCATCAGAAAATAGTTGTTTTTGCTGCCTTCATTAAAAATCTAGAGGTTAAATGAATACTGATAAAACATCACAATTAGTACAGCTCCCTGTAATGATGGGTTTTTTAAATTATAGTAATAATGTCTTGTAAAGCTTTCGAATAAAATTCAGATTCGTTAGGAGAAACAAATCACTAATGTTAAAATAGCAAACATTCTGTGAGTAGAAAGTTTAACTACATATATTTATAACTTTCATAGCTTTAAAATAAAGTATTTTTATACCAAAGTAGTTCTAGTGTAATGCTTAATAAAAACTTAGTGTGTATCTAACATTAAATAATGTTTATGTTTAGACCCTTTCATGATTTGAAACATTGCATTTTGAGGTGAATTTAAAACAGAATCAGTTTGACAAGTGTGTTCATGGAACTTGTTTCTCTGACCATGTGCATCTGTTCTCTTTTGGGAGAAACAGTGCTGCAAATTTAAAGTGCTGATGTCTTTGCTGTTGCACACAAGTGCTTAAAAGTAGCTTTTTTGGCTGTGTTTTATATTACCTCACACTTCCCTTGTTAATGAATCTACGACCTAAATCAGTTTGTCAGATCTCGTAGTAGGACAAGAGTTTTCTCCTTTTTACTTTTAATGATGTTTTAGTGTGAAGACAGACAGACAGTCTGACTGGAATGTAGAGTTCCTGCTGTACAAAATGGTATTACCCATAGCTATATCTGGGGGTGAAAGAAAAATACCAAAACAAAAAATGCCAAACCAAAGAAAACCACTAAAACAGCAAGTGTGTTTAAGGGAAGGTATCTTGAGGTTATACTGTTTTAACCACTTATCTTCTTGCTTGGTTTATTCAAAACTTCTGAAATTCATATGCTTTGGCAGAATCATCGTGTCTTTAACCTTCATAATACAGTTTAAGGATTGACATAAATTTTTTTTTCTGTTTCTTAAGTTCAACTTTGAAATACTTGCACAGGTAACCGGTGGGCTGCAACGGAAGCAGAAAATGAAGACGCACAAATCTGCTTTACTTTCTTCTTTCCAACAGAATGACCAGATCATAAGGAATTTGCATTCTTTCCTGTAACTTAGATATAGTTGATTGAAGTCTTTTCTTTACAGTTGCCAAATCGACATTCATACACCATTTAAAAAAAAACTAATGAAACCACTTCAAAGGACAGTAATTATTTTTCTGTCTGTTTAAAGTACTATTTCAGTAGTTCAGCAACAAGGTTTAAAATTTACTTGGATTGAGTATGTTTTCCATAATGAGGATATTATCATTTTGATCTGTTGGCAGTGGGGGAAGGGAATGTATATGGGGGACAGCACTGTGCAAAAATTAAGTTACCGGATATTTAAAGTCTTGAAAACCTAGTCTGTTTAAGTTTCATGATGTCCAGCTGTTGAACTACCTTGACTTTTCTCTTGGTATGGTCTTAAAAGTTAAGGCACTTGACAGTCAACAATGTTCTCCAATGAATGTGGTGAGAGAGGTCACAGTTTTGAGTCTACTGGATACTGCAAGTTAGCAACTTCCAATAAAAGCAGTATTTTGTAGTCAGTTACTGGTCATCAATTCATAGACAATGGATTCTTACAATGGATTGTCACTACAGACTTGGTCTTCCATGTAAGTGTAACACTACAGTGTTTCCAGGTAATAATAGCTGAGGATCAGGTTGTCAGTACTAAGTCCAGCTTTCCCCCAGTGAACACTTTGTGCAGCAAACTGAGGGAAGAAAGAACAACATAACTTGTTGATAACTGGTATGTGAGCCAAAGAACGTCCAAAAATCGAGTATGTCTTGTATTTATAAAGTGATGGTGGAAAAAGGTCAGTACTAGGGTTCTGGCCACTCAGACTGTTACAACTGTTACTACTTCAGACTTTCAACAGTGAAAGTTGAATTTTCTTTACTTCTGTTGTGCTGCAGGTGCTAAAACGCATTCAAAAATGTGAACAATTGTTAATACTGTAAAATTAACAGGACTTGAACTTTGTTATGTGTAGGAAAGACTGTATTCTTTTAGTTTGATGATGAATGTACATGAGCTCTTGGTGGTGAAATCATCACTTCTGTGGAAGAAAACCCAAACCCCAGAAATGGATCTGAATTTTCAAACAGTTCTCAGCGGAGTTTGTTTTGGCAGCTTGATTTCACTGGTAGAGGATAATTTGCTGGGAACGTTACTGGGGGCTATTCATTCCCTGTAGGTTTAGTGTTTCAGTTGGTGTTAGAAGCAGAATGTGTGATGCAAGTGAAACCCCATAGTAGTGCTGTTACTTCTTTTCCACCCAACAGAGATGGTTGGTTTTCTTCAACCATGTTTATTCAGCCATACCATTCAGTGTGTCTAGGAAGGCATAGGAGTGTTAATACGGAAGGGTTTGCGTGGGTAATAATGATCTATTTTGCCAGAAGTACTGTCCCTTTTAACAATCATGTTTTTGCTTTGCAGCTGCTCTTGGTTTGTGTTGCACAGAAATTTTGTCAGGAGTTACTCCAGTTAATGGAGAAAGAACTGGTTTGTTTATCAGCAGTAAAATTAACAGTGTATAAATAGCTGTGCCACTTGCCTGACAGAGTGTTATGAACATATTAGGTCAACAGTGTTTGGGCACCTCATAGTCACAAACTAGCCTGTGTGACCTCCCATGCTGCTTCACTGCACAAAAAAGGTGACCAGGGGAAAGTCCTAGAAAACTGCTGTTACCAGCACTCTTCCCTCCCCCCTTGTTTGGTTCATTTTGGGGCGTTCTTGTATGAAAACGGGTGGCTGATGGACTTAATGGAGTTCTAGTAGCTGTGCAGAAGGTGTCAAGTTGCAGTAGTCGATGAGGTACACTACAATAAAAAGACTTCACCTGGTTACATCTGCCATCTCTATTTGGTTTAATAAACAGGTTTTCACTACACCCTGGTCTTGAGTGTCCTGTTGCCTTATTTATAGGTCTCTGCCACCTCTGTCCTCAAGATTCTTGTTAGAATTGTCCTGACTACCAGAGGATGAACTAAGGTGTGTGTGTTTTGGGACAAAGATGGACAAGTTGGTACGCATTAAGTGCTTTGTCCTTTCTTTCCTCAGAAGTTTTTCTGGTTTCCTCATCTAAAACTAGATTGTAAGCTCTTGAGCAGGAACATCCTTAGCTTGTAAAATTTGGGGTTGTAAAAAGCCAAATCTATTGAATAAAACCTAAAAGACAAATTTAAAGCTGCACTTCAGTGCAGTACTGTAGTGGTCTTCAAAGTGTGTGTAGTGTCTGCAGAATGCTGTCTCTCTTCTGGGAGCGCTTGTTCACAGGATGCTGCTAAGGGGGTGTCCTGCCTTACACATTGTGCACATGCACAGTGGGGGTTGCAATTTGCTGGAGTACTTGGCTTGCATTTGTTGCTGGTGGATGTTTCTCCAGAACAGGTTGAATCTTAGAACAGCCAGCAGGTAATGCTCCACATGTTGCCATCAATAATGGGAGTACGGTATGTGTGCACAGTGATGGCCCCAACACCCACTGTTTTTACTTAATCTGACTTTTCCTAACCTCTTGAAGGTAAGCTCTTATTAACAAAAATGCAATTTAGCACTGAAGTGTTAGACTACTGAAAAAGCTTTGGCATGGGAACAGTATTTAAATGATTCACTCCCACTTTGGTATTTCTGGGTTTTGATGCTGTTGTCAACAGCTGTGTTTATAATCATCAGCTTAGTGGTTTCCTAGCTATATTTTAAAAGTGTTTTCAGTCTAACTTCAGAGACTTGTGTTTCAACAGAGTAGTAGTAAGGTAAGGATGCAGCTGTAATGGTTTTGTCCCATTTGGCTCCGGAGTACCACATTGTGTCTTCATGCAGTAAAGCTCCTGATTTGTATACTTGGGATTTTGATTTTGTGAAAATTTTGATCTGTCAATAATAAAGCCAAGACAGACTTCAGTCAGGTGTTACCTCCATTTTACAACCCTTTCAGTAACAACTTTGGTTACTCGTGTTTACCTGAGAACTGTAGTGTCTCTTATTTTAGTACAGAGATTACAGATATGGTCTAAGGCCAGTACATAAAGTGCATTAAAAGCTTCACCCATCATTTGAGGACATGAAACTATAAAGCATAGCCAAGAAGGGGATTTTTGTTGTGGATTTGTTTTTGGTATGTGTGTTTGGTATTTTTCTTTAAACACAGGCTAGTTACAGAAAGGGAAGACACTTAACAGCTTTCAGGTGAAATATGATTGTCTACTTCCAATTAAAAACAGGACACTAGTCTGAATTCTACCTATGGTTTTGTCCTGTGGGCAGGTAGCTGATGTTTTGAAAAAATACACATCCAGACATAATGTTCGTTGTATCATCAGTACTGTTGCAGGCCACCCAAAATGAGTATTTCAGCTCATTTTTGAGTTGCTTGCTGCGTTCTGAGGAACTGAGATTCATACATCAACTTGTTAAAGAAGTGTATTAGCAGCTGGCCTTAGAAAAATCCACAGAGCTCACCTGCCACTGCTACTGTAGGAGCAAGCACCAAAAAGTTTAGGCTTTTTTTTTTTTTTTTTTTTTTTTTTTTTTTTTATTTCCTCCCTATGTGAGGCCCTAAAGTAAAAGTACTTGGCTTTCTGGATTTCAGTTATGAGCCTAATCTAGTAGCGATCAGAATTTAGGCACATGGGCAGTGAAGTAGGTTTAAAGACCTTGTCTTGTAAAGGGTAAGTGCATGGATTTTAACGTGTCTATGATGTCACTTAGTTGATTATGATTGTGCTGACCTGGATATGTAGTTCTTTTTTCCCCTACAACTCGAAATAAAAGTTCACAATTCATCATATGTATCTGATACCTATTGCCTGTTTTGGTTGAAGTCTCTGATCTAGCCAGTAGACAAATCCCATGTGAATACCAATTAGGATAGATGTCTCACACTGATGCTTAACCAACAGCAAGAAGTATCTCAGTAATGAGACTTTCTGCCGTGAATTTACACTTAACAATTTGAGGCTGTGGTGAAACCAAAAAAGATCACATGCACACATTTATTTAAAGAAGTCTTTAATAGAAAACACTGAGAAAATTGTTCAAACAGGCTGATTTTAATATTGATAATTCAGTGCACTTGGCAGTATCTTAGGGCTCCCTTTTTAGAAAATGCCACTTGATAGTACCAGTTTTGTTACAGATAAGTGCAAGCAGCCAATGTGACTGCCATACTACTGGCAGTAGATAGCAATTTGCTATTTAAGCTTGTAATGTGTAGTTCTTACACGTTTGTACAAGTGATTTTTTTAATATACCTGAATGTAAATTGTTCCATTGTCATCGTACCATGACCAATGAGAACTTTTTAAATACAAGTTTTATGTGGTTTAGTTATAAAATGAACAAGAAGTATTTGTTATTATCTAGACATTAAGATTAGTAGTTATTTTCATTATATACCTCAACATTCCTTCCTTATCATTCATTACACACCTTTTAGGCCATCTCTTTTGCAGACCTTTATCACACTATAACAGTAAAGGATAGGATATTGTAAGTACGTGAATGAATAAAATTCCTTTTTAATAGCACAAATAAATGTCAAACTAAAAAACTTCATCTGGAGCACTATCAGAGTGTAACCTTATTAATTACAAGTATAGATAAATAGTAATTTGGTTCAGTTTAAAGACTAGGTAAACTGTGTATTTTAAAAAATTATATCTGGAACATTAAAAGACACTTGAAAAGTACCAATTAAAAAAGCCACAGAGAAAAACACAAGTACTTCTTGAGGAAGGTGTCAAAACGGGAGGAAAAGAGAAGGTACACAAGTAAATGTGAGTCACTAGGAAACAGAACAGGAACTTCTTCACCATTGGTCATTTTTGTGGAAGAAAGTTGAGAATGATTCAGTTGCAGAGGATGAAGGTAAGACTATTGAATCAGACACTTTTTAGCATCTGTTTGCAGGTTGAGAGTGTGAGTTGTAAAATTAAGTGGCAGATTATCTTTACTTGAAGTTATGATGGTGAAGGTAGTGAGGAAAAATGCAGTAACCTGGGCTGCTCTCAAAGGAAAACTAGGAAAAGCAGAGCTGTGCTGAATAAATGCAAAACATGTGGTTATCTCTTGAACCTATGTAAATCCACAGTGAATTTAAGCTGAAAATGTACTACAACTAATTTTTCTTTTAGTGCTAGAGAATAAAATAAGGTGATTTTCTGTATTAAGAGTCAAGAATTCAAGACTAAAACATTTTCTTGCATCTGTAATGATCTAAAATTGACTTTTATCCCTCACTGATGTCCTCCCTCTGCACGCATTACCAGTAACTAAATTCCCAGTTTTTTAACGTAGGTCTATAAAGCTACACTACACTGATAGTCTAGCTCCTTTAACTAAAACTAGACAGATTTCCTCATGCAGAAGCCTCAGCTCATGAATCTTCTAACAGATCACAGTTGGCTGGGTTTTCCAGACCCTTAAACAGTGTTTCTCCTCAAGTAGTTGTTTCTGTTTGAACTGCTGTAATCACTGAACTTTAGTCTTCATAGAAGTATTCTTATCATCCTTTCAGGCAAAATAAAAGTGATTTAGGTGATCTTACTTTTGTTTCTGCTCTTTTCTGTTATCTTGTTTCTGTTCAGATTTGGCCAAGTGCTTGGGTATTATGAAAACACTACCATTGCTACTGCAATGAATGACATACTGGCATGGGCTAACAGGTCTGCCCTGGTCATCCCTCAGTCTACTGAAAATGTCATGGTACAAGTTGTTTAATTTTTGCTTTATCTGGTTGATTGATTTGCTACACTGGGAGTGCTCCCTTTTAAGGCTCTCCTTTTGTGTTTGGAGATTACACACATCTTCTTCCAAGTTAAGAATTGCATTCAGTTTGCGTTTACGACATTTTTGGGCAGCTACCTTGTTTTTTCCTCTTCGTCTGATGTCACGTAGAAGTGATACCTGAGTTTCTGTCAGCTGGTTCTTTGCTAGCATGGTGTTGAAAGAGTCAACAGACATGCTCACAATTTCATCGACTGAAAATGGTATTCTCAGAGCCTTTGCACGACATTCATCTCTGCTCCGGTTTGCAGCAGTAGAATTATGGCACCTATCCTTTACTTCATTTGATTTCTTCATCCACATCTGTTGATGATGCTCTGGAGTGGATGCTGCTTGACTTGGCAGTTGATTGTAAGTGTGATTATGAAGAAACTGCTGAAGCATGGCTTCTGTATAACACTGTGCATCACCTGGATATTCCACATGGCTGTGCTTAATGTTTTCTTGGCAGTGGCCACCAACAGCTCCTAAGCCATGTGAAGGATCAGCTTTAGCACCACTGCTGTACCCAACAGAATTTTCACAGCAGACTGAGTAAGAGGTGGTGCTGTGATTTGAATTCCAAGATAGTCCCGAATCTGAGCCAGGCTCTTCAAAGATCTGAGAAACTTCTATAGGACTAAAGCCTTCCTCCAAAGCCAAAGACATGAGCTTAATTTCATCAAAATTATCATCATGGGCTGTTAGATTTCTAAGGTCAGCAGCTGGAAACAGCCCTGTCAAATTTGACCCATGAAACAGGGATTCTGGATTTGTGGTACCAGAGCTTGACTGAGGGAAAAACTCTTGCCTCTGTAAGTGTCTTGGTTTTGAATTTAATTGAATGGGGTAGTCTCTTCTTAGTAGCATAGCATCATGAGGACTGAAACTGTTCTGAAGTGTCTGGGTCAAATTTATATTGTGGTGTAAGGATGATGGGTCTTGGCCTCTACTAGAAGTAGCAACTTGTGTATCTTCCAGTAAGTCCACCTAAAACATGAAGGGGGGGGAAAAATGGGAACTTTCATAAAATGAATGCTTCTGTATCTCTCACTTACACAGTCACGATCAATTTGGTTTTTTTTTAATATTCCACTACTTGATTCTATTAAAGCCAAATTCTTGTACGTTAAATTCTACCTATTTGGAAAACTGTTTCCCCTCTGTATAAAGCATAATCTGTATTGGCATATGGCAAACAGAAGCAGGAAGGGTGCAGAAGTGACTGAAGGAATGGGAGAAGGACTTGCACAGGACAGTGTGGGCCTGGACTGATGAGGCCTGAGAAGTAAAAATGGGACTACTGTCAAGTGTACAAACTATAGCCTATGTGTTATGTCTGATCTGGTCTACGAAAAATGTCCTTCTAGGAGGAGTGGTCATGACCCTTCTCTGGTAGTGGTTTTGATGATACAAGGGTGAGCTGGTTCAAGGTGCTAAACTGTTAGAAAACAAACTTTTTAAAGAAGATAAATAGCTCATCTGCAGAAGTTAACCAGTAAGGACAATGGTGAAGAAAAGAGTGGAGGACAGGAGCATTAAGACTGTGCTGTTGCAGTCTCACTACTTATTTCACAGTTTATGAAGTTTTCAGGGCTGTGAGGTGCCACATTTGCTTTAATTCCATTTAACTGAGGTCTATTGCATCCAAACCTCATCTGAACCGTTTTACTGATCAGTTTGGAGGTAACATCCTGCTCCCACCAAATCACATCTTTTCACATTTGAAGTGCTGACTTTAAATTACTACTCAAGGTTTTTTACAAAACCAAAGCTGATATATGATGCCTCAGCCCTGATGGTCAAACAATTAACTGGACTGGTAATGCTGTAGTAGCATTAAGACCCGCCTTTTGTGGACTTGAGTTATAGTTGCTAGGTCTTAGAAGCATAAAGCCACTGTCCAAGATTATGTCAGGTGCTTGCTGACAAGCAGAGTAGTCATAAAATAGATGGATACAAAATACTTGAGACTGTAAATATATCAAGTAGGAAGTGTGTAGGATTCCTCCATAGTTGAGTGTCCTTACTGTGTTTCAGGAAAGGACTTTCTGATTGCCATTGAGTGAACAGACTATGTAAAAAGCATTTTCCAGGGAAGGAGTGATGTACCATAAGGACCAGAACATCTAAAGTTCTCTATTATGCTTTTTGGGAGCTCAGGTAACAGAAGGAGATCTTGCCTTATTTCTCCTAGGGAGTTAACCTTGTACCAGACCACCTTCAGTCTGTGAGACAGAGATCCTATTTTCAAGTAATCCCTTGAGAAGAACGATTCTTAGTAAATCAGCTTTCAAAAAATCCCCCTCACTGTAAAGACTTGATACTTGGCAGAAAGAACCCATATTCAACAGATAGATTGTCACAAGATGGCAGTGCACTAATAATGTTAAATAAAATATGCAATATGTTACTGTGTATTATAATAGCTGCATAAAGGCTACAGCCAAATACCTTTCAAATTTTTGAGAAGAGAGAAAATAAAACTGATGAACTTCTACATCTCGTTAATGTGCAATCCATTTCTAAAGCTGAACAGAAGAGGAGGCTAATTTGTGGGCTAGAAGGTACTATCCAAGCTAGATATTCTCATGAGATTATCAACCAGATAAACATGAAATTATATGGAAAATGCTAATGACCCCAGAAGAGGATCCTATGATGGGAAGTGTATGTAAGATGTCCTTGAAGTACTGCAAAAAAGGAATGTAGGGAGTAGCTTCATGGTCAATGGTTGCAGCTGTGAGAGAAGAGAGAGACTTCAATTAAGGTAACAACCGTTTTTGTGAAGACTGGCACATGGAAAGTAAAATATAGTATCAGAGGGCCACAAGATTTAAAAAAAACCCCAAATCCCAGAACACTAAACGGGTTTACTACTAATGCTGACTGACAAGATTTGCAGTGAAGATGATCTGCTGTTCTTGAGAGTAGTAGCCCTGTAAGCACTTGACCCAATATTTATGACAAATGTAATCTTTCATCACAAATGCCCAATAGCTGCTACTGTGTAATTAATCAGTGTTGCTCTAGAGAAACATGCCAAGAGCTGCTGCATAAATACAAACTAGTATTGGGTTTCAGAAGGCAACTATGAGTTGTCCAGTTGCTCCATCCAACTTTGAACACCAGATCACAGTAAAGGCACAGCCCTTACACCAGACAAGTTGCTGGGGACAATTTTTCAAGTAGAGCCAATGAGAGCTGCTGTAAAAGGTGAATAGTAGCATCTTTAGCAGTTTCAGGTAAGTTTGACTACACTGATTTGCTAATATATTCCCAGAGTGGGTGAGGTAGGCTGTGGTTATTTGATAAAACAGTAATTGCTGACTGTATTCCAATCTATTGGCAATATCTATATTTTCTCATTTACCTCTAGCATGTTTTCCACCTGCGATGACAGAAGCTGTAAATAGCCCTCTAAGGAGAGAAGGGAATCTACATGGTTGCTGTTGCTCTGTGACAAAAGAAAGAGAAACACAATGTAAAGAACACTTATTTTACGTAAAAGGAGGTAAAAATCAAAGTCTGAAAGGAAACAGAGCACAGTGAAATACTGCTGCTGACCCCACCATCAAGTCTTCATCCTGATGGGAGATGACACGTTGCTAGAATGAGCAGAACAGCTCCATGGCCTGAGCATCCCTACTCTGTCCTCAACAGCAGAACTGGACTTTCCTCTGAAGTTGTACCTCCCCACCAGTGCAGAAAAATCAGGTATTTTTTCAAAGCCAAGCTCTCAAGAGAGTGGCCAACAGAGAGTCTGGCAAGACACCTGGATCAGATGTTCTCAGCTCTCACAAAGTCTCAAGAGAACTGAGTACCCTTTTCATTGTAGCTCTTAGAGAACAAAGCTGAAGAGTCCAATGTCCCAAATGTAATTCTACCTCTGAGCATCAAGCTTTACATAAATGGTGAGAGCAGTATAATTTAGCATCCAGGTCTCTAGTGTTTGTAGGCAAAATCATCCTTGCCCACAGGCACACCACCTTCACCACGGAGAAAATAACCCCAAATTTAGAAATTACTAGTTGCAAGTGTTTTCTGTAAACTTGTGAATATTTCGACTGCTCAAAAAACAGTGGGGGATTGAGGGAAGGAGGCAATTTTCAAAAAGGTGTTCAAGGGTATCATTCACAAAGTATTGTCTGAAGTGACCATTCCTTTCCTGCCCTGGCAAGGAATACTTAAAATAAAAAGAGGAAATAAATTATTCCTTTCAAAACCTTTCACTACTATTATCTTAGTGATAAGTTCTATATTCTCCCTCATTTCCTCTTCAGTTTCCCCCTTCTTCCCTTTTTTTTCCATCACTTACTTGATCTATGTCTTTCTCCTTTTCTTTCTGCAGTTCCAGCTGATCCTCTCCTCGAGGTGGACAGCAGTCATCCAAAGCTCCCTGACATACTTTCAGGTCAACATCCTAAAGACACAAATAAAATGGTTCTATTACACAGTGTGCTGTCAAAATTAATCTTTAAAATACACTTTCTTTTCTCCAGTCATAGCATTCCAAATAAAATATGCACTGCACACGTCATGTGGATGAACTGAGTGTGTAGCCTTTGGGGGCAGAGTAAGAGCAGTGTCAGTTCAGGGGGGCAGCCACCACCTCCTGTTTTGGTGTCCAGGCACTGAACCCAGCTGCAGTAGAAATGGACACTGGAAACAAGTTCTTCTAAACCAGACAAAGAACCATGATGTGATTTCATGAAAAGTTTGGACTATCAGTGTCTTTTGGAGGTCATTTCACATAACATATCCAAGCCAGATAGATACTCGATGGAATCTTAAAATAGGCATTTATACATGGCCAGTTAGCAAAATCCCTTGCTTACCTGTATTGTAATAGCAACAGTTTCCCATCACTTCAATGCAGACATTACCCATTTTCATTTATCCAAATGATGGAGTCTTTTAGTCTCCAGTGATGAGATTGTTCAAATTTAGGGGGCCTCAGAAACAATTTTCAAGTTTTATTTTATTTATATTCGTATCATCAGACTTCTTCATTATTTTACAGGGCTGGAGTATTGCTAGAGGAAGAAGGCATCAGTGCTAATTCCTGTTTTTATAGAGTGTGTATTTATATTTAAAAATACTTTGATATTTCAGCTTTTACAGGTCAAGTCTCTGCTGTTAAAACGTGAAACTCAGTGGAATGGCAGCCAGAAAACCAAGTGGCCACACTACATTAGTTCCAGGTATTCCCAGCAAAATGCTATGGGCAGGAGCAGAAGAGACAAGTTTTCAACATCGGCAAACATAATGAGATAGTGTTTGGTTCTAAAATTCTCAGCAAACAATTTACTTGACAGGTTTGTTATGAAAGCACAAACTGCATAAAACCTGCAGTTGTAACAGTCATCAAAACACATGAAATTTTTAAATTGTTCTTTCACACAAAACACATTAAACAGTAAATATAAAAGTTTATAAACAGGACTCTGGGGTTAAATTAAATATAACCTTAAAACAAATGAATATTATTTTAAATTTTGTACATTCTATTTAAATATTTAAAAATATGAAAACTAATTTTATTTTTAACTGATTTTGTTTGTTGGCTTTTAATTTTTCTGTACTTTCTTTTCAAGAATGGAAGAGAACTTTAACTTTATAAGCAGCCATTTGTAAAAACAAATAGATCTACAGGGCACTCATCTGTCACTCTGATGTAAGAGTGAAGAGTTTCCTTCAGTGATGTCTAACACAGTTTCTATTAATTTAAAATTATATTCCAGTACATCTTGTCCTCTTTGCCAGCTGCATCTGGAAATGACCAGATAATTTTTTATTGCCAAATATGAGAAAGTAGTTATTTCCAAACACTTAAAGGATTCTAATGATCACAGGCATGTAGTTCCATGCTTATGTTTTTTGCAAGATCAGGGCTGGCTTTAATTTTACACAGAACCAACCTAATACTTGTCAAATTAATGTGTCTTGTTAATATTATAATTAGTAAAATTAATGATTATCCAAAGTGGATAAGAAGTCAAAGAACTGCTATTAAAGACCTTAAGCAGCTCCTCTGGAGCAAAGGGGCCTGGAAAGCTGCTGCTGTGGCAGAGCATTCCACTCCTGGATAACACAGCAAATTCATCACTCTACTGGCTGCAGAAGAGGCAAATGCTGGAAATAGTTAAAAATGTGCTATCTATAATGTGATAATGCATCAAAAACCCAAATGCAAGTACTGGGTTTGTATGCAGAAAGTATTATGAGTCACAGCTTGATTGTTCCTTTTAAAATTTCCAGGGTATAAACCTATTCCCCTCCCATGGAAAAGAAAAGCTTGGGTTAGGTCTGGGAAGAGCCCACAGTGTGTCCTACAGATCATTCAAAATCCTCACAGTTCAACTTTCTTATGGTGGAAATCTGACTGCAGGTGATGCTGGTCTGCTGAAGTCTACAATGGAGATGGTCCTTCCCCAAACCACTGTGAGGACAACTAAATTTCAGATGTACCTGATGGGACATATCCTTTCTGAAGGGAAACTAAACGCTCCTGAAGCTCGCAGAAATTTGTGGAAACTGTCTTGTATTAATTTCTCCAAAATGTCAGAGATAACTGAATTTTCAGGTCTTTTCTTATCAATATACAAAACTGCTGACTGCTAAGGAAATGGAGAATATTTCCGACTGCGAATTTTGCAATTTATCTGGACTCTGTATTCATTTTTACAGATCTTTTAAGAAAAAAATGTATCTATTTTCTCTACTCAGCCATAGATGGTGTCATGGTACCCATAGTTTCCAGGCTGAGAGCCACCAAGTGCACTTACAGGATCACAAACCATTTTGCCTAGAGGACTCTTGGCCTTGAATGGAGGTCAGAAGCTTCCTCTGCTCTTTGCACGGAGCTCTTGCTGATATGAATGGAACAGAGGTGCCAGTGGGGAAGGGAGAGAAGCCGGGTCTCACATTTGTAGCTATGCCCATTCCCTGTAGCTTACCAAAGGGAATGTGTCATCTCTTGTGAGTGAGCTTAATAATGCTGCACTGTGTGCCTCTGAAGATTAGTCTTACTAACACCATTTCTTCCCCTGGCAGATGATATTAAAATATACTCATGGCTGCTCACATTGATAACTGCTGCAGTAAGTTTTCCAACCTCTGAAAAAACCTGTTTTCACCACTTGCTGAAGGATGCTGGCCCTGTAGCCAGGTTTTCACAACAGTGGTGGTATAGATACAGCATCACAATTTTTTCCCTATGGGATCATTTCAGTGAAACCCTCTATACAGCAATCAACCAGAATCTTTTCACCTTCGTTTCTCTGTTTTGGCTTTTCACAAAAATCCCCTGGATTATGCTGATAAAGGTTTATGCTCTTTATTACACTTCACACTAGCTTGTTAGTTTTCCTCAGTGATGAAGAATGACTGGACAGCACAGCTCAACAATAGAATGCTTCCTTCCGTGCCTGTTGTATCACTTGGGACTGACTGCTGGACTACTGCTATGGGGAGAATAGGAGGGGTGTCTCCCCAAGAAACAGCCACACTGTATTTTTGAATAAGGCATTTCATTAAAGATACCATAATTCTACAGACTGAATGTACATCTAATGACAAAAGCTTTATTACAGTGTCTGGATATTAATCTAATATTAGACAGGAAGGATTAGGTGTGGATACTATTTACTCAGCACTGTGCTGCCACATTCAGTGTTTCTGTCATTCCCATCCGTATTTTGCAACAAGGGTAACAGAAGGAACAGAACTCGAGTTACAGGAATACCACTGAGCCCAAGAAATCGAGACAGCATGTGGTTGTCTCTGTATAGAGAAAAGGACTTAATTTTTGCTGATTTTAGAATACTAATAATGCCACCAAACCCACCCACTGCAGCAGCCTTTCCATTTCTACCGCTGGAGGGTGTGGAAGTTCATGCCTCCAAAAGAAGGCTGTTTCCAAATGGTAAACTGCAACCCTACCTGAGGGCAGCCTTCGATTTGCATTTGGAAGGACTTCTGTAAAAGCACAAATTCTCATAATAAATGAGATTAATTAAATTATTAATTATTAATTTAATAATTTTAATGATTAAATTATTTAATTAAAATAATAATTTAAATTAATAATTAAAAAAATCCCAAGTATCTGAAATTTTCATCTTGCTTCTGCCACTTATTAGCTGCATTAAAGAACAGTCTTGAGACTGAGTATGATTTACCAAATTATCCACCAGCCTTGTATGTGAAGGGCTAGGCTCTAACCGTGCACCTGTCCTTTCCCTAAGGTACAGCTTACCACAGGTCAGTTATAGGCTTCAGTTTGTCAGTCTTTGGAATATGAAAAATAGTAGTTTATGTCAAATCTGCTACTTAAGGAGGGCCAAGAATCAATGTGGAAGTGAGAGAAAGTATGGTTTTGTGGGTGGCCTGGCCTACGCTTAATTGGAAGCATGCTGTCTGCTCTGGCAGGTTTCCAGAGTTTCTTACTCTATGTTAAAAATAGAGCCTTCAGTTTCCAATTAAGTAAAACAGAATATTGATCTCAGCATGAACTTGGTGTAGTGTACATCAAACTATCCCTCCACGTATCTCCTCCCCTTGCTTCTTACACACATGTCTTATCTACTGTCCTCAGAAGAATGTACAGGGAGCAGAACCTGCAATGACACTAAAATACAAAAAGGTCTACTGTGGTGTATTGGATGGGTGAAGAAGATGCCTCTGACAGAGCAGCAGAAAGCATAATCAATCTGTTTTCAGCTACTGATCTGCATGCAGTTGGCACACAGGACTAAAATTACACAACCAAGTGCAGTCTGGTTTTTCCAGGCCTGCAGTTTCTGAGTTTCTAAGTTCTGTTTCTTCATGATGTTTTGGGGTTTTGAAACCTGTTCTCACAGCTTGAACATAAACATCAAGTCTTTGTTTATGTAATGAAATCTTATGTTTTAAATTCTTTCTGTCGGATGGACTTTCTTTAATGTCCCTCTGGTTTGGCCAATGTGAGTGAAGAATTCTGTTGTTTACTCACCAATGATAGTATTTAAAGGATTAAATATTTGGTAGGATTAAATACAATTAATAATTAAATATAATAATGTGTATCTGATATAATTCAGCTCTAATTTTAGTGATCTTGCTCTTTGCCTGTGTACTTTAAATATGTGATAATAATCTTACAAACTGTTTAATAGATAAGAAAAAAAGAAAGAAAAATATATCTTGCTGTTTCTCTATATTCATAATAAGCCCTAAAATATCTTGAAAACACCAGAACAGAAGAGTACTTTATTTTTTGAAATGCAGCCAGGGTTTAGGATGTGTGGAGGGTAGAATGGTGGATGCAAACACCAAATGTCAAAGTAACTTCCATGTTATATATGGCTAGGCTTAAAAATGATGATAAACCATGCAATAAGCAATGCACTTGAATAAATCAAACGGTTCATAGTTATGACTCCCAATGTGGCACCTGTCAGACATTTATGATGTGTCTACTGTAAATCCTACTAATGCCATCTGGGCTGCAACCAAGCCCTCCCTGTGAGAGCCCTCCTGTGTGCTGCAGTGAGATGATAGCACCTCTCCAACCACATGCATTTCAGGGCTTTAGACAGCATGGGCCAGCTGTGTCAGCTATTACAAAACACACAAACTGTGTGCACTCTGTTCCAACACAAAATTAACACCAATCCGCTCCCCAGATAGAGGCGGAGACAGGGACACGTTGAAGACACAGAGACCAATAGTCTTGTCATTGATTTCAATTAAAACATCGGTTTTCATGCTGAGAATAGCTCAATAACCTCTTCAAAATGAGCTTTTAAAACCACTTCTAACATATACACCAAACAGGTGCACGCTCCAGCCATTTGGTCCTGTGCAGATGTTTTTCACTAGAAACTCATTTCATTGTAATGACAACATAGAGAACAGAAATTTTCAGTTCCCATCGAAGTTGCTAAATAGAGCTTAAAGACTAACTAGAAAAATAGATTAAAGAATGCAAAAGCAGACACACAGGATGCTAAACAGAGCTGGAACCAGTGGATAAACAGATAATGAGGAATACAGTGGCTTTTGTGGCAAAGCCATTTAACAAGAAGCAACAGTGCCTGCCCTAAGGGAAGTTCAAGGCAAGGTCATCTGTCACACTGGGGGCTCTCAGTATGACCACCAGAGACCTCTTCAGACAACTCTCCAGGACCATAAAAGGGCTTCCAGTAAGAGGAACACGCATGCAAATTAGTTCTACGAAAAGCGATGTTTATGCATGAGCTAGGAAGTACACTGTAATGAATATGTATGACTTGATGGAATAAATACCTTGTTGTAAAGTTTCACAATACACCCGATCAGAGGAGATATCCTCTGGGTGTGTTCAGCACACTGAGAATAAAGAATGCCTGCTTTCTAATACTTCAAATTGTGTTTGAAAATTTGTTTTCTAGCCAATTTCACTATCAGTAAAAGATACAGTATCTCTGAGAGTAAATGTGATAAGGGTAATTAAATTTATTCAGTCATTCTTTCAGATGGAACATAGTAAAAAAAAAAACCAAAAACAAACCAAATGCCCCCCTTTCCTCCCCCCCCGAAAAAAAACCCCAAACCCAAAACCTCTTTCTATGCTTCTGGTAGCCCAAGATGCTTTCTTTTGTGGTCAGTGAACTACTTGACATCAGGGTTCTGTAAGACACCTTCCTCCCTCCTGCTCTACCTTTACCATAGAGTGGTTGTATACCCTCACTGGTATGATGCAGTCAGTACTGAATAAAGACAAAACTACCCAGGCACCAGTCCCCTTTCAGATAAAACTTTGTCCACAATTCAGTTCCAGATGTCTTCCTTTTGAGTTCTCCCAGGCAAACGTACTTTCTCAGGCGTCCAACTCCCAGCTTTTCCAAGCTACGAGCCTCTTTGCAATACCAAATGCCTGCCAACTCACAGCTCTGAACAGGGAGCACAGTTAAAAGTCAGTCTGACACTTCAGCTCCTCTAGGATTTGAGTATCTTCACCTTCCTTCTCACCTGTAACTCCTCTTCTATTTTCCACATTTACCACACTCTAATTCTTCCTTCTCTATGCCTGATATTCCACTCCTCTACTCTCACAAGCACTCTTCATACACCCCCTGCACTGGGAATACATCGGCCACTCTCCAGAGAACAGGAAAATGCTGGTATAAGTCAGCCCTACACCACAACTCCAACTTCCTCTAACGCCCTTCCTGAACACTCTTTTGACTAAGCTTTATCAAACCCTTGCAAGATTAAGTTTGAGGTTCTTCTCTTATGCCCCCTCTTTCAGAAACACCATTAAGTCCTTCCCCCACCTCCTTAAGGTGAGTTCTGGCTAACAGGTAAGGGCCATTCACAAGCAGGGACCCAGCCCATTTATCTATTCCCAGGTGTCTGTCCACACCGTTACTGCCATGTACTACTGCTCAATGAATTCAAAAGAAAAAAAGAAAAGAATAACTTGAAATATGTTCTGTAAGTTACACACACAGCTTCAGTGAGAAGCACTCGAATGGACTAGAGAAAAAGCTTTGGAGAAAAACCCTAACTGGTTCCTACTTAACTTTCACTTTACCAAACTTTGACACTTACCAAGATAAAAGAATCCATAACTCAAATTATTCTCACTCAATATAAATACTTTAAATGGTGTTCTGGGATGTATTCCCCCTTCCAGTGCTTTGATACCATAAAACTCTGCCTCTGACAGCGTTCAAAGAACTGTGCTTGTATGAGGTTTCAAATAACATGACTCAAACTGCCCTTTCTAAAACGTAACATAGAAACGACAGTACAAATTATCCACTGTGCATCTTCTTCCTTAAACTTTATAATTTACAAGCATATTGGGGAAAAATATGCCAAACCTTACCTGTGTGAGTAATTCAATGTGGCCTACCCACACATGGCCTACTCAATGTGACTTACTTGTGTGAGTAGTTTTCAGCAGGACAAAAATATTAGGCACCCTGTTTTCAATAGGACATGTCAGCATTCAAACAGGTGCTGAATATTAAGAAGCAAGTGGTGCTCCCATTATAAACCCTTTCTTAAAAAAAATGCAAACAAAATCAACCAGGACTGCAATCTCTTTTTCCGGCAAACTGTGAAGAGAAAGACTAGGTGCAGCACACTGTTGGATCTGGGAAAAAAAAACTAGAGTGAGAAATAATCACCCCAAAGAAAAGACCTGGCTCACTCTTGGGCTTTTTATCCGTTTCTTTAGCAAACATGCCCACTGGAGCCTGAACTCTTGGTCTCAGGTGCTCTGCAAAGAGGCAGGGCCTGAATCACCACCTTTCGCTACTACAGAAATTAATCCATTTCCTTGCATGAACAGATGCATGTTTTTCCAGCTACCCAAAGCCAATGTTCATTGCTTTTTTATTTTCCTCTAAATTCATGGTTCTCAGGGAGCTTAGTCTCAATTTTAAACATCCCTGAGAATGAAACCCATGAGCTTTGATTCTATAGGTGACCCAGATGAGAAGAGTGCAGAGGCATTAAACAAATACCCTAAGCCATAGGGCACATCTACCAACTCCTGCTCTGACCTGCTGTAGGGGAAGCAGGACAGGGCAGTAAGGACAGCACAAACTTGGAACAAGCCTTTTTTAATGTAGCAGCAGTACAAACACTTTTATCCCTGTTACACACATCCACTGAAGAAAATGAGTAGCAAAACACTAAGATAGTATGATTATTTTCTCCATTAAAGGGTGTACTTCAAAGGAAATGCATTTTGCTATTTTTATTACTAAGGCAATAAAATATTGTGGGGTTTATATTTGATCAGCAAGCCTATGTTTACTAACAGAAACAAACAGAATGAAATACTTTGCTGGGAATAGAGTGAATACGAAGGTTAGGGTTGATTCCAGACTGCTGGGCAGCAAGCGGAGTGTAGGAACCCACCTGTTCACTTTACTCTTTGCCAAAACCAAAGTGCTCAGGCTGTTTTAACACTGCACCTGCTCTTAGCACAGGACAGAAAAACAGACAAACCCCTGCAGTTCAGTATGGTCCAACAGCATGCTTAGGCCACCGAATTAATTTTCATCTGCAAGTTGTCTTCAAGAGTTTTAAGTACCAGATCTCAAAGGACAAGGACCAATAGCTTGCATTGTGCTGCCAGCAATGTTCTCAGCAGGGACCGGAGTCCAATGAATAAAATCAATCCAGGGATGGCTAAATCCATCTGCAAACTTTTCATTATGCCACACAATACCAAGCAGAAAAAACCAAATACTTCCATCTGTTTACACAGACTTATCCTGATCTAGTGTAGATAACACAAATGCTAAAAATAGCCCAAATCTATTTTTAAAAAAGGCAAATTGAAGGTTATAAATCAGCTGAACCACTCTCAAATCCATTATACTACTACAATAATATTTTGACAGCATAAGTAGAGTCAGTCAAAGCTACCACAGGACACCTTTAAAACAAAGATCTACTTTTTGATCTGTGTTTCATGTTTTGGACCTGTCATGTGCGTCAAAAAGCATCTGGTGGAAGAAACATGGGGGTTTCCAGATTGATGTCCCTTTACGCTTTATTTCAAGAACTGAACAATGCCTTATCTTGCTCCAATCATTATTTCACTTAAACGCATTGTGCTAAAGAGAGAGGCCCAGACCTACATTTAACAAAGAAATGAATCATCTTCTCTCCACATAGAAGAGTCATCCCTTACAATCAGGGTGTTGAAACTAGTTTTGCAACTACTTTATAAAAATAAACAAGTTTACACATGGGGAAATAGGGAAAAAGAAAAAAAAATTAAAAATAAAATCTACCATGAATGACAAATTAAACAATTACCAGTTGATGCTGGTCCATTAATTCACAATAAGAAGCAGCTATTCACAACTGTTCAAAACCAACTTGAAAAATGTTGGTAGTTAACTTGGTATTTCAAAATGTACTGAACATCAGAGCCACAAGCCCATCGTCTTGGCATTCCTGCACCTTTTGTATCCATGAAGCGCACCACAAAAGTCCCAGATCATAAACTAGGCGGGGAACAATGAAACTCTAATCCCAACAGCAATTTAACTGGGAAAAGCCGGCCCCACTGAGTGGCTTGGCTAATCTTAGAGCCCCAGCTGTGCACATCTCTCCGGCTCTGCGCGGAGCGGGGGCCAGGGCGGGCGCAAGGCGACAGGAGCGCAGCACCGGCTGCGAACGAACGCCGACGCTGGCACGGCTGCCCGGCGCTCACTGCTCCACGGGGACTTCGGGAACTGCCGCGCTGATAACGCGGGGCAGATAAAAGGAGCCCGGAGGCTTGCCCTGGCACAGTGAGACCCTCTGAACGTAGGAAGCATTCCTGACAAGTGTAGTTACCGCACTACGACGCACGCGTCGAGGTGAGGGGTGCCACACGTGAAACACTCTGGAGAAGCTGCATTTCTGCAGCTGCGTAATATTCCAGAGAAGCCCGTGTGCCCTTCGGGCACAGGAAGGAAACAAGAGGCGATGCCGGAGGGAATGCCAAGCAGAACCGTCCGTCCTGGCCCTACGAACCCTGCCCGGCAGGTGCCAGCGGCGCTGGGGCCCGGCGTGTGCGCGGCCCGGGGCAGCTCCCGGGGCTGACCGCGCTCCGCCGCAGGAGGCTCCGCGGGTCGCTCCGCCTGCACGGGCTGCGCGGCAGCCCCGCGCCCGGCACACGGGCAGGGCACGGGCCAGCCCCGCGCACCGCCGGAGGTGTGTGCCCCTCCGGGCCTCTTTTTTTTTGTTTTTTTTTTTTTTCCTTTGTGGGACAGTGCCTGAAAAGCGTCCTCCTCCGCGTCCCCACCGCTCGCCCCCCACGGACACTCCAGACCGCCCGCCCGGTGCGCGCCCTCCTCGCTCGGCCGAGGCGGCTGCGGGACCGCCCGGCCGGGGCCGCCCGCGCCGCCCTTACCTCCGCCATGGGGCAGCCACCGCCGCCGGCGCCTCCGCCGGCGCCTCATCCTCCTGCCGCGGCGGGGCGGGGCACGGCTCCACCCGGGCGGGGCGGGCGGGGCCGGGGGCCCGCGGGCGCCGGGGCTCGGTGCCCCACGGCTGCCCGGCGCAGGCCCGCGGGGGGTGCGTGTGCTCGGGAGGGCGCGGAGCGCAGCCCCGGCTCCTCTCGGCGCCGCCGCGGCGGACGGGAGGCGGCGCCGGGGCGGGATGGGGACGGGGACAGCCCGGCACCGCGGGCCCGGCATCCCACCGGTGTGCTGAGGACTTCCTGCGGGCCGGGGGCAGGAACAGCGTGCGGGCTGGAAATAAAGGAGACGAGTTTTAAGGGGCAGCAGCCGGCAAGAAATTAAAAAAAAAAAAAAAAAAAAAAAAAAAAAAAAAAAAAAAAAAGATATATTCTCCACAACCTCCGGTTAATAGAAGCGCCAAATAAAATTAAAGGATGCAGATACGGGTTTTAACTACAATCAACCTGCTGCTTAAGTATCTCTTCAGTGCCTTTTCTTTCCCACCTACTGAAATGCATTTTCCACGGCACATCTACTGAGCACTACAGGAACTTACCCTCGCACGTGCTAGAGATATATTTTTCAGTTGTGTTCTCTCTGTCCTCTGAAAAGCTCTCTTATCGCTTTTCATCACTTCTGCTTATCTGACTGTTTCAGGCTTGTTTTGGCATTTGCAAAGCGTTAGGCTGTTCGGGCAGACCCTGAAAGCGCCACTTCTCCAGTGATAACTCTGTGTGTAACGGGTGCAGTTTCTCAATTTCCCTGTTATCACAGATGGCATTTCCCTTTTTTTGTGGGGACCAGTGTGATACCACACTATGAGTGTGTTACAGTATTCCTAACGTTTTATTGCGAAATTTGTTTCTTGAAATCTAATGAAGTAACAATTTAAAAAAAAAAATCTGAATATAGTGGAACAGGATACAATTTTCCATTGGCAGGTGTTTTTTGGATTTTTTTTTTATTGTTTTTTGTTTTGTTTATTTGTTTGTTCTTTAGTGCCTGAGTGAGATCTCTGGCTTTGAAAATGGAATTAAATTTGATTTTGCTGTGGGAAATATAAATTATATGTGTGTTAAGGTAATGTTTACAATCATGATTCTTTGCATAAAAGCCAAGACAGCCGCCACAAGTCCTTATATTTTGCATTATGCATTGGTGCTAAACCTTTTATGTTGGGGGGGGTGAGGTTGAGTATCAGCATAGTCAAAATCTTTGCACATAATTTTTATGGTTGTAGATCAAGTCTTCTGATGATAAGAAAATATATGACAGTTGAATATAGTCTGTAGAATTTCTTGCAAGAGAAGGAACTTGGCACATCCCACTCCCGAAGGGAGACAAGAGCCTCTTCGTGGCCACTGTAGGACACTGCAAGGATATACGTGCAACAGGCCTGTTCAATCGTTTAGTCTTCAACAAGTTGTGTTCAAAAAGTGTAATAGAAGCTCTGAACTGTCATGGTTGCTTTTGCTGCTAGGTTTTCATCTCAGCTGAGTTTTAAATTGTGATCCTTAAAACCCTCAGCACCACACTAGAGAGAGACTGAAACCTTAGGCTGGCCCAGATGCCTTAAACTGGAGATAACCTTCACTCAGAAGAGATTCCATGGTGGCAGATTTAGGCATTCTGTTCAGGTCTCTGGCTCCTAGTATGCAGAACTTTAAAATCCTGCCCTGAAATAGTGATGAACAAGTGTGTGCTCAGTTAGCACTGTCTCGCAGAGAAGGCATTAGTGTCAGAGAGCCCTCATGTGCCCTCTCCCAAACAATACTGTGACTATTTTGCACATCAGACACTGTTTACATAGACAGTCAGCCCTTCCTCCTGATCTGCAAAGTCAGTATTCTTTCTGTGCATGTTTACTAAGAAACTGATGCAAAGACTATTGCATAGATAATGTTATAGCATGAACACTCCTTTTAGAGTGAACTCCTTAAAAAAGAGACTTACACAAACCTCTTAGTCAAGTTCAGCACAACAGCAAATGTGACAATTTACACCAGTTCAGCTTTCTGTGGCAGCTCATTGCTGAGGGAAAAGAGGCAATTGGCTTCCCTATGTCTGACTAAAAGCTTGATCTGAGCCTGTGAAAAATCATAGAATCACAGAAAATGCTGAATTGGAAGAGACCTGTCAGGATTTTCGAGTGCAGCTCCTGGCCCTGCACTGGACACCCCAAGAATCCCACCATGTGCCTGAGGGCAAAGTCCAAAAGCTAATTGATCTCAGATGGGCTTGGTGCTGTGACCACTTCCCTGGGGAGCTGTTCCAGTGTCCAGTCACCCTCTGGGTGAAAAACTTTTACATGAAATCCAACCTAAACCTCTCCTGACTCAGCTTCATGTGATTTCCTAAAGTCCTGTCACTGGTCATGAGAGTGAGGAGATCAGTGTCTGTTCCTCTGCTTCCCCTCGTGAGAATGTTGAAGACCACAATGACATCTCCCCTCAGTCTCCTTTCCTCCAGGCTGAATAGACTAAGAGACATTATGTGGCTTCCCCTCCAGACCCTTCACCATCCTCATGGCCCTCCTTCAGACACTCTGACAGCATAACAGGTTTTTATATTGTTGCACCTAAAACTGGCCACAGCACTTGAGGTGAAGCCACCTCAGAGCAGAGCACAGCAGGACAGCCCCATCCCTTGCCAGGGTGGTGATGCTGTGCCTGATGTGCCAGCCAGGGCAGGGTTAGCTGTCCTGACTGCCTGGGCACATAAAAATGAAAGCTGCCTTCTTCTTTACCTCAGTTTGCAATGCAGTACCTTCTCAGTGTTTCTCCTGAGTTATTCAAATGGAAATTGAACATGTAGTCCCCTACACTTGTCTCTACATACAGGAAGACTGGACACATAGCCCAGGTAAGTGCCACAATGGTTTTAAATGACTCCTGGTATGAATTCCTAGAGAACAAAGAGTGTATATGTGTTCATGTATGAAGCTGCAGGTGATTACATGCCAGCTGTTTACAGCCTCCTAAGTGCATCTGTAGATATTAATTACAGAGAAATCTTTCAGTAGTTTCAAGTATTCAGTCTAATATTCAGTGAATCTAGTAAAAAACTGGTTTTTTCCTTATGCTGAATTCTGTTAACAATTTAGTTTGTTTAATAACACATCAGCAAAGTTGCTCATGTGTGACATTTCATACATAATTCTGGATTCTTTCAATTTATAAACCTACTTCTCATGAAACGTGCTTTTAATCAAGGTAACCTATTTAGATATTCTTCTCTCAGGGAAGCATTAACATCAGTTTTAATAAATATGTTGCTCGACTATATGATGTTGATTTTGCTGTGCTAGACCAGTGCATTGGTCCCCATCATGCCTTTGTGCTTCATGCCAGTGTTGAAAAGGAGAGACAGGCTCTTTTCCATCAGAGCATTTACAGCAGAAGGCAAGTGATGGAGTAGAAATCCTTGCTTCAGCTAATGCAAGTGTTAAGTTTGGACCCTTAGAGTAGGCAGGTACTGTCAATCACGTATATACAAAAGTCAAGGATTTGTTGCCTAGCTTTAGAACTGTAATAATTTTCCTGCTTTGTTATCTGACTGATTTCCCTCCATGACTTTGTTTGTCACCCTGATTGTGACCAAGTAGCAATAGTTTTATTACTTCCCTAACAGATGTCTCTGTTCTAGTTTCACTTTCATACTTTTTGTGTTACAGGAGATTCTACAACTGGTCCTGGGTTTAACCATTCTCTCACAAATCTATGCATAAGTGGCTTCAATTATCAGTCCTAACAGTGTTATCTATAAAACAAACAGAAAAAAAAACTTTGTTAATTTTGGTAAAATTTTTGCTCTGTGCTTTGCAAAAAAATAATTAATTACAGGTGTTTGTATGGGCAGTAAGGGAAAAAAGTGAACAGCAGTGGACAGGTCTGGCATTTCTGAGTCAAAAGGCACAAGCTGAGCACAGACCTGGAACCCATTTTCTACACATCACATTTTGTCCATTTCACACACTCAAACCAACTCCCCTTTATGTCACATACACAGATACAATGCCAGTTAAATCACTGTATAAATACCAGATAGGTCATGTATCTTGCTATGCTCTTACAACAAATCCCTTGGAAGGGCTCTAAAATAGCTGCATTAGTGCTGCTTAGGCCATGGCTTATAGAGCTGGACACAGATCATAGGAGAGTGCCTCATGAAGCCTTCCTCAGCAGGTCTGTAACACACACATTTTCATGTCTTGTCTCTCTCATTATACCTCCTTGCAAGGGATATAAGCAGATACAGATTTAAATGTCTGTCTGTCTATCTACATCTATCTATCTATCTATCTATCTATCTATCTATCTATCTATCTATCTAATCTATCTATCGATCTATCGATCTATCGATCTATCGATCTATCGATCTATCGATCTATCGATCTATCTACCTATTCCTCATGAGTTATGCCTCAACACAGAAAGACCTTAAGTTCTAGGTACTGAAAGAGTAAAAATTAAAGAGCTTTGTCCCCTGGACTTTGAGCTACTCATTCACAGATTTAGCTAGTTAAGTGTGTGACAAGAAGTGGTATGAAGCTGAAACTCACTTTCTTTTCACAACCCATCCCCTAGATTCAAGCTGCCAACTCTCCTTCTCCAAATGCTTACCCAAGCTGGCCCCCATGCTGGCACTCTGCCTATGCACAGCAGTCTTCCACAGGAAGGAATGGGTCCCGGTTTTCTCTTTTGACCCATACCCTCCACCTACTTAGTGTTTTATCTCTATACCATCTGGAGAACATAAAATAAATGTCAATTCCTTTCCAAACTATGGGAGGTATCACTTTCCCTCGTTGACATACAGTTCAAAACATAGCAGACATCCAGTGTTCAACATTGCCTTTTTTAAGGTGTGTCTGGATCTGGTCCAGCTCCCTCTCCATCCTCCATAAGAGAGGCCATTTGTCTTGTCCCAGTTGCCTTAGCTCTGGGAAATTCACTCTTTGTTCCTCTGTGGCATCTATTTATTACATCAATTGATCTCAATACCCAAAGAGTTGGTGGCAGCCCTGTATAGATTGGCTTTTTGTGATTCTGTGCCTTAATGCTTTATTCCTTCTTCAGACAGTATTTGAGGACCAGCTAAGGTCACGGCTCAGCAGGAATTCCTCCTACCAACATGGTAACAATGGCATGTGCCAGAGGAGAAGACAGCACTCATGTACAGAAACACATTTGGAGTACAAGGCTAGTGGAAATAACAGTTGTAACCTGAGGAACATATGACTTCCTGGAGACAGTGATAAGTAAGAAGTGATTGATCCATATTAAAAAAATAACCGAACACCTAAAGCCAACAACAAAAAACCCAGTAGAGACACTAGCTGAAAGCTAAGAAAAAGAAGATGGAATTAAAAAAAATCCAAGAATGAAGTTCTTTAAACAATCTCAAACAGAAAAAAAATATACTGAAATGCAAAAAATAACAGAATTTGATGTATGTGGCAGGAATGTGTTGGCTTTGTTTGGGAAGAGGACAGAAGTCATCATGTACTAAACTTGGTTAGCACTTGTCAGTGGAAAGAACTACATTTCCATTTCATTTTCAGCTGAAGCTGTCATTTCCATAGTAGTGGCATCTGTGGAATCCAAGGATATATGGTGTGATAAGAGGTCCTGACTTTTTGGAAGCAGTCAATGCCTTAACTCTTGAGAGCCTGAAGCCCTGTTCTACTTTTGGCCACTAACTACCAAAGTAGAGAGAAACAGTAGAGACAGAACACTTGGTGCTTTCAAGATGTTTTTATATTTGGTTTCTTTTTCTTAATTGATGCAGTTGTATGCCAGGAACAATTTGTCACTGAGACTGTGGTAACTTAGGATAAAAGGAAAGATAGTGCAAGGTGAAAGGGGAGCTTGAATTGCATTTTGCAGCCACAGCATTTGGAATGATAACATCCAGCCAGCAATAGAGTTCATGGCTAAATGTCAAAAATGTTTTGACTCATGAGGATTTGCTGGAACATAAAGAGTTTAGAGAAGTAGCTCTGCAGTTTACCTCAGTCTTAAAAGACTTTGCAATTTTAGGAGTTTATGTTAGACTGGAGATTTCAACAGGAGCATGTGAGTTTCTCTTTAGCTGAGGCCTACAGCAGGTCAAAAGATTTATTCTTAGGATTTAGGAAGATTTAGGGATCCACACCTGTTGGAAAATATTTTGTTATGCCTGGAAGAAAATATTTCAGCTCTGAGTTTTCTTAGTCAAGCTGCCTTTATGCTATTGATGATTGCCTGAGCAATTTTTGAAACTCACTTCAGTGCCTATTGGTACTTACATATTTTGTAACTCTCTTTTCAAAACATTTAAATATTTCTAAATTTCTTTCTGCTGTCTTTCCTTTTTGATATCTTAAATATGTGTGATTCTATGATTCTCTCCTACTGGATTGCTTTGTGTCAGCAATGCACTGTAAACAGCCTGTTTGGCTTAGAGATGCTTTCAGAGAAAGGGTGAAAAAGGTAGGAAGTGTCATATTGTCTGTTACTACAACAACTTCTACCTTTGTAAAAGCTGTATCTTCACCTTGGTTAAGGTGAAAATGCAAAGACCAACTGCATGTTGAAGCTGGATGTGTCTCATAATGCCTTTTCTCTTTCTGGAAGCTGATTGCAAACAGAGGCATTGCTAACACTCTGTTTACCTGGGCACCATTTGAGTAGCATCTCTTTTTCCTGTTGGTTCCAACCCCCCCCCCCCCCCCCCCCCCCCCCCCGTTATGTACTTTTTGGGGTTTTTTTGTGGGTTTTTTTGTTTGGGCTTTTTGTTGTTTTTTAAATTACATATTCAGCATCAGTATAGGTCTCTTTCAGGCACCTGCTTGTGTTCTCCTATGGCATCCTTTACATTTGGGAAGACTTACACAAAATGGTTCATTATTTCCAGACTGAAAATCTTTTGTAAAACATTTTTTGCACCAATTCTCCAAGCGAGGAGCATGTTGGAAGGCACCAGATATGCATGCCTTAAAAAAAAGCTGAAATCTCTTTTATCTGCTGGGGTCCTGCATCTTATATTTATTTTAAATCCCTTAATATGGTTGCTGTTACTAAAATGCCATCGGGGATAACAGTAGCAATAACAGTAATATTTGAAGAACCAACAAAGAACCCAGGTTCTGCTAGTGTTGAGTTCTGCTAGCGACAAGTTCTGCAGGTGTGGAAACTGCTACCTGCATTTATGTGCAAATTCTGTGTTGGCTGAACCACTCTCTTCTGTCTTGGTGTGTATCGAACATACAGATTTAATAGAATAGAATAAATGGAATTAATAGAGTAAATAGAATTAATACTTACCCTAAACATAAAATCGACTTTAAACCCCATAATCAAATTAGAACCACCACTTTCTCAAACACTCTAAAAATCCTTTGCCTTCTTTAAATACTTTAAAGAAAGGAAACACTAGTGAAAACTTGACATAATTTCAAACACGGGGCTTTTATTTGGTCACCTGGTAGCGTACGTTATTAAATTCACTTATGGCACAGCTCTTCACTGAAGGCAATGAAAAAAGAAACCATCCTTCATGGATTTGTGAGTTGGTGCTGGGAGTACAGCCACCTGCTGGGTAACCCACCGAGGTGCTGCTGGCTGCATAGCTCACAAAGCATCATCACCAGTGTTAGTGGCCAAAAGGAGCTGGCAGAGAAGGAGATGGGAATTGCTGCCAACTCATACCCTTCCCATCCCTTTGTTCAGGACCAAAGGAGATCCATCAGTCTTTTTCTGGAGTAGGGTCTTACAAGGACCTTGCTCCTGACCTTGTTTTCCTCTCCCTGTGGTGTCAGATGCTGACCTGCCTGATGAATGAGTTCATTTAATAATGGTTCCTTCTTCTGTGCTGTACCTGCTCCTTGAGCCACTCAGATAATACCAGTACATTTTAAATTAAACATTTTTATGTATTATTTAAAATAATAATAAGGGATGAGATAATGTCTCCTTAAATCACAGTCCTGGGTAATTACAGCTAGGTTAAGCACTGGAGACCAGAAATCAACCCAAACTATTAAATTGCTGTAGGAGAAAGTAGTTCCCTAAGATTATGTAGCAAGGGGCTCTGCCTAAGCAGGGATACAGCAGTTTGAATTTTGTCACATTTACAGTTTATCAGTGATGGATTGAGCAAGGAGGGTCTGCTGATCACTGATAAGGTCGAGCAAAGGGTCTGCTGTTTTTAGAGGATGTGAAAGCCAGATGCTTCCTGACTGAGGCTGGCATCAGCAAGGCTGTGCAGGCCCTGATATGAAAGTGAGAGTCAGAAATGTCAAGCAGAAGAAACCAAAGAATTCATAACACCTTTCCAGTAACAAAGCATAACATAATCTGATAATGCATATGGCTGACAGGCAAACATTTTATTCTGTAAGAATCCAGTACCACATTTTCATGGTGAGGACATCTAGCACACCTCCCTAAGGTGTGTGAAGATCCTTCCCTGGAGTGCTGCCCTGAAGGTTACTCCTCAAGGCTGAGCTTGGCACTGATATAGCTGTTATTTATCTTTTATATTCATAATGAAACATCATTCATGACATCATTTACTAGAGTGATACAGAGCTGTTGTATGCATTCAGGCTTAACAAAAAATCCCAAGATTAGGCATGTAGCTGAGTTTTTCTGGAATAATCCTAGTAGGTCTCCAATGCTTCAATAAGTTATTTTCTTTCAAAAAAATTTGTCTTTCACATATCCATTGATTTTTGCAAACTTCTCCAAATATTTTAAGACTAGAGTTCAAGTAGTGACATCAACAAAAATTTGAGCTTCCCGAACAGTGAAAAGTGAAAACTTAAGTTTGGTTATAATAGGAATAATACCAACCACCAGATTTGTGGTTCCCTGCAACCGACACCACAGGACTTAGTTTCATTGATGGGGAGGGCAAGTCTGCCTTCTCTTACTCATTCTGGGTGTCTAGTTTCTAAAAAAACCCTCAGTTGTAGAAGAATATTGTAGGAGACCAAACTACAATATTCTTCTAGAACTGAGGGGTTTTTAGAAACCCCTCAAAAAATGCTGCAGACTATGGTGTATATGCTCTGAACCCCTAATGGGAGGGAAGTCTGTGTGCCAAGTCTTGTGACCAAATAGGTGCCAAAGAATTCTAGAGGGTGTCGGGTTCATTACTTGAATTTACTTTTGTCTTTAGACTTTTGAATATGCTCCACAGCAGCCTCCCTTGATTATCAACTACAGATTCTGGTTTTGCCTTGACTACAAAGATCTGTAACTTCTTGACTATTTTTCTAGTAGTATTCTCATTTGGCAAACTTGTAGAAGAAAGTTAGGAGAAGGTCACGAAGAAGTTGCCCTGTGACTCACTCAATGGAAGCAAGACGTCTGATTCTAGTAATCTGTTCTGATAAAGTAAAATTTATTTTAATAACACATTTTTTAAGGATGGATAGGAACAAAGTTTTGCCCCTTGTCTAGAACTAAGGCAATAGAAAAAATGCAACATACTGAAAAGCATGAATTGTCAAGTTCAAAATCAAGCTTTAATTTTATGCCTCAGTTTTTGTATTTGAAATTTACTGGATATGTTTTTTTTTGTTTTGTTTTTGTTTTTTTCAAGAATTATTACATTTAGATAATAGCTATTAGCAACGAGATCTCTCAGAGGTCAGAAATCAAATGTGTGGCTTCCATATAGGATGGCTAAGCATCTAAATGGATTGCATCTGCCATTACCTGTAATTTTGTGTCTGCAGTTCAAAACAAGGAGCTTTCTGTCATCATTTTGATATTTGGTTCACAACACTCATTTAATGAAACCTTCTCTTTTGAGCTGCACATAATGACACCGAAATACTAAGGCTAGACATTCATGACCAGTTGATGACACCAGAATAGTACATCAAAAAAAGTGTCTTGTAGATGACTGGTCAATAAATCTGCTTGACAATTTAATTGATATAATTGATAAAATCCATATAACTACTAGGGAGGAAATTAAATTACTTTATACAAATCAGATTGGGATTTAGATTAAAATTTTCTGGGTCAATTCGCTCTCTGCAAATTATGTTATGGAAGACCCCCCTGGTTTGAAACATACTTATTAAGCTTTCTCTTAAAAAGTGTCTTAATTCATATAAAATGGCATAGTCTAATATCTCTGTACAATATGTATTCATTTTACCTATGTAGTCTCCAATTCTCCACATGGAGAAAAAATGCCACAATAACCAGAGATCGTATTGTTCTTTTATCCTTGTGGGGAAAGATAGTGCCTTAGGAGGCACAACAGGTTGTAGCTATGCCCAGACCTCACTGGTGTTGTTCATGAAAGCCTTTTACTGCAGCAGTGGTGAGGCTGAGGGCTTCACCAAGTTCTCAGCTAAAGGGGAAGACAGTGGGCTTGCTGAATGGAGGTCCACGGCTTGTGTTATATTGTGGTAGGAAGGCTAAATAATTACAACACCTTCTTTCACCCTAAAACCCATGAAAGGAAATACATTTACTTTATTTGTCTTTCAAGCTTAATGGAAAGCAAAGGAAGAGCTTTTTCTTACTGTTAAGTAGTAGAAAAATCAGAGGATTTTTTCCCAATCCTGGTGTTTCTCTGATGATGCATCTGGACCTTCTCAGGTTCTGACGGAGAGGCACAATTGCTTCTGGCAAGCCTCAGAAATCTCTACCTATTTCATATACAGAAGAGTTTAATCAGGAGTTTAATCGTGATCTTGGCATGCAGCCTTGGGAGGGGTTGTACACACATTTTAGGAAAGCAGAGACACACAGGAAAACGGTGCTCTTAGATGGGAGGGACAGACAAAGCCTGGAGGCAGCTCCAGTCCCACAGCCTGCTCCCAGGAGATGGTACTGCAGTCTCTGAGAGGGGAAGATGCTTTTCATGGGAACATAACAACATCTACCAGTTGTCAAGGAAAAGAAATGGTCATAAGCCTGCTGCTTGTGTTTACATGACTGCATACCAGCTGTACAGTAATATTTTAATAAAAGCTGTT
Source organism: Sitta carolinensis (assembly GCA_032173965.1). Taxonomy (NCBI): domain Eukaryota; kingdom Metazoa; phylum Chordata; class Aves; order Passeriformes; family Sittidae; genus Sitta; species Sitta carolinensis. Next base: position 33,402,561 of record CM063284.1, on the reverse strand, counting down.
GGGGCAATCATTGTTATGCTGCTGCTGTTTAGCAGCTTGCTTCCAATATTGCATTACAAAAATTACATATTTCATGTAATCAGGTCTGTCTCTTACTTAATCATCCCACTCTGTGTATAAATCTTTAAAGTGGACAGGTCTATAAATCACATGCATTTTTCATTTACCATTTATTCTAAGCCAGGCAGTTTCTTATTTAAATTGCCATATGAATAAATCTAATAATCCTTATTCACTTACATCATCTCAAACTTTAAATCTAGTTCTGACTGAGGTCATAAGTGAAATCAGTATAAAGGGCAAAACTAGCAGCTGTAACAACTATAATAGCTCACCAAATTATGTTAACGGGCTAAAATAACATTAAAAATGAGGAAAAATCAAATTATATTATTAAAGCATGCTATGCTGAATCAGGCAAACATTTAGCCTAAACAGAGATCCTGAATGTGCATGTACTGCATTTATCATCACACTAGTCCATATGCTCTGGACAAATGAGGAGTAAAGACACTCACCCAAACATGTCTATTTATAAACTGCATTTGTATATGGTATTATGCAGATTGCTGCAATGCAATAAAAAAATTCTAAACAACTGTCCTCACTACTAGAGCCAGAAATGCACTTCTTGGTTTAGAATGGGTAGTTTTGCTGGTCTTCTATTGTGTGATTCTGAACCTTTAAAACAGAATACAGAAGATCTTATAGAGGAGCTATCAAAATTCTTCCTCCTTCTTCCTGAAAAACCCAGAAAATCCCATTTTCTTCTCAAAAAAAATGAAAGGACTGATTCAAACATTCCATGTGTCTAAGAAGCAACTTACAATTCCTGTGAAAATTCACACACAAAAGGAAAAGGAAGAGTTTTTTGGTGGTAAAGGAAACATGTCACAGAGGAGGGTCAGAAAATCTTCAGCATTACTCCCAAGGTTGACGGATTTCAGAGGTTTTGCTTATAGCTGCCACCAGGCTGCCACAGTACTTGCCTTTACATGAAACTTCCTGCAGCAGCTTCTGCAGGGAAGTTTCACTCCAGAGCCTGGAGAGAGGAAAGACATTGTTCACTTTCTCACTCCTATTTTTAATAGTAAGTGGACCTGTTATTTGTGTGGAATTGATATTTAGTGTTTGGATTGCTGCAGCCTATAAAGATCACTCATTACATCTACTTGCTCCCAGCACTGATGGAAAGAGTGTGAGGGTCAGGGTAGGATCCCTCCTGTGCTGAGATCTTCCACTTCTGGCAATGCACAGTGCACAGTCTCCCTTCACCAGAGGAGCATCATATTTCTCAGCTTTTTTCTGTGACCCTATTTCAATTCATCCAATTCCATTTTGAAATCATTTGCACTTTAGGTTTCCACAATGTCCTCACATGGGGGTCTCCACAATATCCTCGTATGCTGCTTGGGGTAACCTGTTATCTGGTCATTTTAGTAATTGTGCCTTATATCATATAATCTGTCTTATGAGAAGCAGCAACAAAACAAAACAAACATTCTTTGTTGTAGGAACACTACAGACCTTTCTCAGTGAAAACGTCCAGATGAGCTAATCCATCTGGAAACCTTCCAGTCCACCTTCCTGCCTGTTTCCACACCTTTATTGGTGCTTCATGCAGTGGCATAGAGATGCTCTGTTTCCCATTTGATTTCCAAGACAGCAGAACATTTCATTTACTAATGGGGTGGTTAGGAGATCCCTGGGCTTAGCAGGTTCTGGGACAAGGAGAGAAGAAGCAATTCCCCAGCTCCCCAGCCCCTCTTGGCACCAGCCACATCAGCACTGCTGAGCCTGAGCATCCTGAGGCAACCATTGCTTCGATTCCTGCAGTTATGTGGACTTTGTTAGGGTAAAGCCAGATTGCCTTTATGCATTCTTTTTTTATTATCATGGATTTTTCTAGAACAGATTAATTGGCACAAGTAGCAAAAAATTACTGCAAATTTTATATTTAATAATTGTAATTCAGAAAATTCAGCAAGCAAACAGACAAGGACGGACACAGACACACACAGACACACATGCAGACACACAAGTAAGGTCAGGATAATGCACTGGAAAACACTCTAAGCTTATTTATTTTGCCAGCTGTAATTATTTTTTTATTGTTTATGAAACCAAATAGAACAATAAAAGTTCACAGCTGATGTGCAGTAATTGCCAGGGTGCTATGGGTGCTGGATGCTCCCTGGAGTCCAGCAGCATGGGAGCATCTCCAGGGGCAGCAGGCCAGGACCTCACAGGTAGGACCTGTCTCACCACCCAGGCTTGGGAGCAGGAAAACCCTGGGCAGCCCCAGCTCTTGGTGTAGGCACCCTCCTGAGGACAGCTGGGGGCCCCCAGGGCCATAGCAGAGTTCATCAGTGGCACATCAATGTGGGGAATCCTGAAATGTGGCAGAACTCCAAGCAAGCTCAAACCAAGAGGACACTTCTGTGCTGACCACTGCGGGTTATGATACCTTGTAATGTATTTTGTAATAAGAATTAATTTTTAGCAATGTGGGCCCTTACACTATTAACCAATGTCATATTTTTACTGGGTGACAAGTCACCTCTCATCTTTTTAGTGACAGCGATTGAAGTTATGATTATTGGAGAATAGATTCTCCAATAGATTGGAGAATAGATTATGAGAATATAATCTCACAATAGATTGGTGAGATCTGATATTTAACAAAGACATGATGCCTCCCAGTAGGTAGAAAAGAGCAAATTTTCTGTTAGGCAAATAAAGATATTTGCTAAGCCTCTACTTTAATTCAGCTTTAAATAGTTGCCATGATTTTGTTCTTTATAGCCATATCATTATAACTACATTATCATACATTTTGAATACAGGTCTTCAAATTAGCAATGAAGAATTTGCAAATATTTCATACTGAAGGACTTGCAAATATTTCATATTAAGTCCTTGTGGAGAGCACCAGGTCCTTCTAGGTTTTAAGCATACCTGATAAGCAGAACCACATCTGCATATACCAACAAGCTGTATTAAACATCTGCTCCTCTCTATCAAATGGGACAGTTCTGGCTTCATAAGCAACCTTGAAGGAAATCATATTAAGTCTTTGTGCCTTCATTACCTCTTCTATGACTTTAATATTTTCTGTGACTTTGCAACTGCTAACAGCTGTCAAGGATAAATAGGGCATGTTTGAGTTGCTGCTTTTCACTGCCAGAGATCTCAAAGTGATTAACTACAGAAGTCTTCATTATTCCCTCACATCACCTGCATATTATTTCAGTACATTCAATACTTCCACATTGAAAGATGCTACTCTGGGAATGTCATATCTCGTTTCTTTTTGCAGATGGGATTTTTAAAAAAATCCATCACATTGCCTCTGTTCCGGGCTGGTCCTGCCCTTTAAGGAAATGTACTGGGTTTAGCTGGGATGGAGTTAATTTTCTCCATAATACCTAGTATGGGGCTAGGGTTAAACCACGACAGAATGGAGGGAACTTTCGTAGACAAATGTTCTTAATTTCAGTAATAACTTCTTTTAAATGACGGAGTCAGAGAAAAAGTTGGTGGTTTTGGGGGGCAGGCGGGGGCGAAGTTGCAGTGGGGGGAGGAAATTCCTGTTTTGCATGTAGATACGCTGGTAAGGATCGATGGTGGCGGCTCCTCGAGCAGAGTGCTTTAACCTCTCCTTTTCCTCCAGCTGCCAGAGGGGGAAAAAGTAACTCAGAGGCTGCTGGGAATTGCAGTCCTAGATTGTGCCAGCCTTTAGCACAGGAATCTGGTAAAAGGCCCTGCTGGAAAGAGCACATGGGAGGAAATCTGAAATGCAAACCCCTGTCCCAAAATGCTGAGCAGCCTCCTCTCTTCTTCTCAAGCAGGCTCTAAACCCCAGAGCAGCTCTTGGCCACATGCCCCTGGGATGAAACCCTCATTTTCTTTCCTTTCTTGCTCACTTAAACCATCATCTTAGGAGCAAAGTACACTCCAGGTTAGGGGTGTTTCCTATTCTCCCCTCCTCCAAAGAATCCTGCTGAACACAGGGATGTCACTTAAGTGCCTGTCTCAGAGCTATGTCATGTACTGCCATCCACTTGTCACTCTGAGCTTGATATCTTCTCCACAGAGTATAGCCTTATAATTAATGCTTTTTAGGGAAACCGTAATGATTGCTTTTTTCTTTCCCTTTTGCTTCCCCCCCCTTCCCCCACTTCTCTTTTAATAAAAACCACAGTGAAGGTGTTTTATCTTTTGTTTAATAGTCTGCTTGGTTAAAACCTTCCCTCTGAACAGCCATGAATTTTGGGTCTTTTTCCACATAAGAAAGAGGTTTCATATCCTTTCTCTCAGAGACCAACTTCATGACCCCCACAAGAGCAAGAGAAACTACAAGTATATGGAGAACCCAGGTGCTGTCACCTTGTGGGAGAGTGCTCAACAGGAATGGAGGATTTTGATATTTGGTCTGTAGGTACTGGTCATATTCATACTTTTTAATTCAATGGGAAAATCCATGACCACTGTGGGAACTGTCTCTGTTGTGCTGCCTGGTGGCACAGCTCCACTCAAAGAAAGGCTGAACAAACCCCTCAGCCCAGCCAGAAGCCTGATACCATAGGAGATGGGAATTTGAACCCCTATGGGCCAGGAAGGGAAATCTTCAGGTTACTCAGGCTGCATGCAAAGAGGGAAGAGAGATACAGCTCCAGCTCAGCCTTGTTGTTATGTATCTGTGTACATGGATAAGGTAGGTCGGGCTTGGGAGATTTTGGCTGTCTGTGGGCCTGCAAGCTGATGCAGATCTGGAGCTCCAGCTTATGCTGCACCTCTGGAAGTAGGACCACAGGCTCTGTCAGGGGTGGATGTAGGCAAGTCAGGCATCCCCACAGCTCAACAGCAGCTGCATGACTTTTTGGAACAGAGTTTTAGCCCCTACAGTCCATATTTTTCCTAAGCCATCTCTAGAATCTGGATGTTGAGGCTTAAAGACACCAAGGTGAAGATGTGTGATGTGAGAAGGGAGGTGGAAAATCTCATCCCTTAAGACTGTGCCATGAGTACGGGCACTTCTACAGGGACTTACCAGGAGGGGACTCAGGTCTTGAGGAAAAATCCACACTTGCCTCCACACTCTGGCAAGTCCCATCCAGCATCCCTACCCATCTGGCTTTTCTGTCTTTGGAGCTTTTAAAGGGTGAATGGGTCAAATCCATACAAATGATAACACATAGAAATGATTTCATGCATTTTAGTTCAAATCAAACTGATGCACACCTGCGCTTGAAGGCATGAGGGATCTGGGACATTATTCAGGTTTCTCCTAGCACAATAACTCACATTCAGCACAAATAGGGAAATTATGTACTGCACTGTGTAACATCTATGTCTTAGTGTCAGTGATTAACTTTCTGTAAACTCTGACATGCTTCCACATTAATAGGAACAAATGGAATCACAGAACAGTTGAGCCAAATTAATTATAGAACCATGTGATACAATTTCAAAATGAAATATATCTGTTGCTCTGTTTTTATTTACAAATAGGTAAATAAATTCATGTTAAGGTAATGCCTTAATGGTCTGCCAGTAAAAAAAAGAGGCTTTGATAGACAGGTTTACAGGGCAAGATCTATGAACATAATTTCTTATCTTTTTTTCTTGCATTAAAGAGAATGCTGTGGAGCTGAATGTCTCTCAAATAAAGCACTCTGTAAGAAGTTGTTAATATGTTTGAATTGACATGATGTATCATGCTCTGTGACTTTAAAACAGTATCAAGCTGTACCTGCCAATCTTTGTTGCAGAGAGATAACCACAGTATTCTGTGCTTTAAGAAATGCACAAAAAACCTCTTAAGAAACACACACACACACACACACACACACACACACACACACACACACACACACAAAAGGAAATATTAACAGTTCATGTGCAAATTCTTGATTCAGTCAGACTAAAAAATATCTCTCTTCTGCATCCTGCCTGTTTCTGCCCTTGGATGTTTAACATACTTTTGGGAGCTGTATAAATAAATAAAGCTCTTATTTGATGAGGGTGTTCCAAAAAGAGCAATTTGTGAAGAGAAGTGGCTTCACGAAGGTGAGTCATAATCTCCCATTTCACAATCTCTGTCATGGTATAATCTGTAGTACAAACTACTTGAGACAGGGATTAGCTCTTGAATTTAGGTCACTACAGTGTCTAGTCCAAAACATTAGGTCTGATTTCTAATTCTACGATGCTCTTAATTCTTGAGCTGTTCTGACTGCTGCAGTTCTTGCTCACTATCTTATCAGGTAGATAAAAGTGCAATACAAATCTATGCTGTTATCTAACAGAATCGTTGGCTGCATTATTAGCCAGTATTATTAGTTAGTAAGTGGTGGCGTTTTTTGTTCTAATAAATAGCAATACTCTAATTATCAGCAGAAGTAAAGTAAAGTAATTTACATTATTTTTACTGTAAAAAAGGAGATGGAGGAGGAGACCTGAAAAACATGAATTTTTTGAGGACAGGGATAAGTATGAGTAATTAGGGAATACCAAAAAATTAAGCAAAGCACCAGACTCAGCATGAAAGTTAGCATACTTGTCTTGTAAACACCAGTGGGCTGAAGCCATCATATATTCTTCAAATGGAAGAGCTGATGGCCTTCTTTCAAGGTATACAACTCTTTTTTTAGTGTTGTTGTGGTTTTTTGTGTGGTTTTTTTTTTGGTTTTTGTTTGTTTTTTTGGTTTTTTTTTGGTTTTTTTAACCTGGAACTGTGCACTGTTCAGAATCAGAATATTTTTTCAGCATAAATTAAATCATCAGAGCCCATATTCATCTCATGACAGTTTTAACTTGATATACATGAGGGTTTGGATCACAGGCTTCATACCTTAATTCCTTTTCTCTCTTGCTCCTCTGAGGACCATATACTTCACCCCATCCATGATTCCCGTTTCTTCATATGTTGGATTCAAATAAATTCTCTATCTTTTCAAGGCAGCCTTATTCTTTGCCTGCATTTCTGCATGGAAGGAAAGCTCTTCCATGGAGTGTGAGGTCTAACTCTCTCCTCACTGTCTCTGCTCCTCTTTACTGCCCTCTGGCATAATTTTGGCCAGGTCTGTGCAGAAAGTATCTTTAACTCTGCAGTAAGTTTGCATGTTCTTTTTGTCATCTTCTTTCTTTGACAGAAAGGTTCTGTAGATATGAGTGTGTATATGTACGTATGTATCAAACTGCTTGTTCATCACTTGAACTATTCATGAAGAAAAAATTATTTTTCCATCATATGCTTTTTACTGGTGTAAATTACAAGCAAACCTGTGTTAACAGGCATGAAGAACAGCCCTCACCTAATACTTTCCCACTGCTTTCTCAGTCTTTCCTCCTCTCCTTGAGTCCTACATACTCTCAAGCAACATTTTGCACTTGGATCAGCCACTCCTTCATTAATATAATTCCTTCTTTGCTTTCAAAACTCACTTCAGATGTCTTCCTTCCACTTAGACTTCACTCAGCGTGCCCCTCAGCACTATCTGCCACCATCTCTTCACTTTATCTTTTTGTTCTTATCCTCTATATTTGGATTAAATTATTTTCTTGGGGCAGAGATCTTGCTTTCCATGCTCTTATGGAGGGATATTTTCATGTCCAGGAATGCAGAACTGGGAGAATACAAGCCAAGAATAAAATATTTTCAAATTCTATTCTTAAATTTCAACTGTAATTTTGCCATTGGGTAGGCAGACTGAAACCACCGTTTAAAATCTGCCAGTGTAATCTCCAGAAGGAAAAAACCACCCCAGCCCCTGGAGCTCAGCAATTAGAAAATGAAAGAAGATTGCTTTCCATAGATGTGTTATGATTTGCAAGGATCTAGATACTGGAATGAATAGCTAATTCACACATATTATCATTTAAGAGCCAAATCTATGAAACACACCCCTGACTTGAAAGAAACCTAAGAATAGGAGGCATGTCAATTACTGTAATCCTTAAATTATGCATATCTTTCAAAATCTTCTATCAATGTTTTAGGCTTTTCTTCTTAGGTGGTTTCTGCATTTCCTCCACAAGGCAAAATGAAACAATGGTTTATTTCAATAAATGTTGTGCCCAAAGGGCTGTTATTTGTTACTAGGAATTAAATAATTGAAGGGATCATGCCTTGTCATACCGACCTAAAAGGAGTTTTGGTCCATCAGATCTTCCATCTTGCTTCAGAAGTGATCAGCGGGTAGAGGAAAATGCTCTGCTTCTGTTACCCAGAAGAGAATAAATTATTCAAAAAATGTTAATGTAGAAGACAAGCAGAGAAAAACTTTCTCATCAGTAACTTAAAATAAAAAAAAACCCTTTCACATCTGTCTGTATCAGAAAAATGCAGATACAAGATGATTTTGGGTTTCTGTTTAAGAACCCTAAAATAAGAGCATCTGTTAGCTGCAAAGGTGATCATTATACAAACATATGGGTATGCAATGAGAGAAAAAAATGTATATATCTTCATCTTTTTGTGGCTTATACAGTAAAAGGTGGGGGTAGCTCACTTGCATAACAAAGGCAGCAGAGCCTTAGGCTACAGATTTTGAGGATCATTCTCATTCTTGAGGAAAAGCAAGTATATAGATTATTCTTAATGCAAGGTCTGAATGCACACAATTGGATCTGAGGGAAATGGAACTGTGGAGCTGCTCTCCCCTGCTTACATGGAGAATTCTATTTCATTAACTCCCCTTGTACCATGTCACAGCCTCCCCTCACTGGATTCAGCTCTGTAGGTGCAGAGATTCTCATTCCTGAAATTTTTGTCCTTGGTAGTCTTTGGTAAAACCATATTATAATTTTAGTTTAAAATTACTTAAATCCTGAAAACACAAGTCACAGGCTCAAAGTCCTTTTCCAAAGCTTCTCAAAGTGTCATGTCACTCCTGCAGGAGGCTTTTCATTGATATTTCCTTTACTAATGCCATACTTTCTTTTCACCAGCAGCCTCATGACTTGAACTGAAATTAATCTGGTCAAGCTCAAATGGTCTTTTGAGCTTACTAACACAGTTAAAGCACAAGAATAACATTACCACCATCAGGCCCAGCCATCTTTGGCTGTGTAACTCCACCACCAAATACTTCCTTGTGAATGGGTGAGGTTCAAGCCTGGGTCTTGAGCCAGCACTTCTCTGTCCTGCTCCACCCTGGGTCAGAGCCACTGCACCTCCCACCTGGACAGAAATTGGGCTGTGGCTCACATGAGGTTTTGGTTAAACCGTGATTTTTCATGAGTATCCACCATATCCATACTCCTGACCGTGACACAAGCCTGACAGATGTTTGTCTCATAATCCCATTTTTTGTCTAGAATCCATTTTTTGTTGGTGTTTTATTCTACAAGAATTTAGACCTTTTTTGGGGAGCAATTTAGAGTCTCATTGCAACTACTCTGCTTGCCTATACTAAACAAGTAAATATAACAGCTTAACACCTCTTTTTGGAATATTTGTGCATGTGGTTGTCTATATGCAGGTATAATACTGAGAAATATCAGACTCCTGGTCTCAAAGACGTCCTCACTTTATGCAAAAAAAAAAAAAAAAAAAAAAAAGATTTTATGCACTGATACTGAATCAGTGCTGTGTGAATGCATTCCAAAGCATCCATTTCTTCTGTCAGACTCTGAAGGACTGCAGTCTTTAAGTGTGATTTTAAATTATTTTTCTTTTTTTAAGGTGTGGATCTAGAAAATTATTTTAATTTCATAATCAATCATCAAGAAATACATAGCTGCAATCAGCAATAGAAACTATGGGATGACATATTCCTTTGTTAGGGAAATACTCCTCATTTGCACATTTTTGACACATGGGGATACCCTCAAACTCTTTGTTGAGATAAACATCCTAAGAAAGTTCCAGTTCGAGACAAGACTTGAGGCAATCCACTACAGCATTTTAGGATGCTGATCAAAACTGCTTATATTAGCTAAAAAAGCTTTTCTCAACCCTTGCACACATATGTGGGTGTGTTCTAATTAAAGCTTGGTGGATAATGAATAATTTATCCAAGGCCTTTCACCTTCTTTGTTTGTAAGTTGTCAATAACAAGATCACAGTTTTCTTGAACTTTTTACTGGAAATTACTTTTCGGGCCCCATTTATTTCCACTTTTTTACCAGTTTTTGATACCTTTTTTGTATCCTATTTTTCTTTTGTCTTTTTCTCTCTGGACTCTTACCACACATGATCTATATGTGTCACTAACTACCTTTGTACATCCTACCCATCACTGCATTGCATTCAGAGTTTGCTCAGCTATTTTTTGCTCCTAAAACTGTGGAGTCATCCAGACCTGGAAAAATGGATATAAGATGGTGCCAGCTCAGAAGGGGATTTTTTCTGATTCTTTTGTACTCAGATTATACACTCATAAATACATATGTAGCTGTGAGGAAATAAAAAAACCTCTCAGTCCACTGTGGTTCATCTTATTCTTTCATGCTTAGCTACTAAGGTACTGTGACGATTTTGCTGAAGTTCCTATATTTTGCTTAATACTTTTTTCTGGTCTTGTCATATCAATCTTTTTTCCCAGTTCCCTAATTTTTTTCTTTGTATTTAGTGAAATTGCCATTTTCATAAAGCCGGATATTTGCCTGAGAAGGAAGAGCAGTGACAGCTCAGCAGCACTAGTAACTCAATTGTACTTCTTTCAGGTGCAGAAATGGTAGTCTGTATGTTACTGAGCTCTGACATTCTGATAGTCAAGCATTTTATAGTTTCCCACCCTATTCCACCTTTCTGAGACTCATTCAGCTGGTGTTACCTCTGTGCATGGGTGATCTTTCACTTGTTCCCAGAAATTCCAAGTCCAATGGCAATGCTGGATATCGAATTTGGATATAATGATTCTTAGCACTTGGTACCAACAGGCTCAGAAGATCCCCAGATAGGCTGTATCCTTGGAAGCTTTGTTGTTCTCTGCCAGCTTGGAAAAAATTCCCTTAACTACAGTTTCAGACTCTGCAGAATACTGGATATGCCAACACAATCGTGTACATGGAGGGGAAACAGACGTGCTGCTATCCCTAGCAGGAAATCACTGTGTCCAAAAAAAATTTTTAGACTTTGGACATATCACATCTTAGTCTATCAAAGAGATCATATCAGAAATCTCTTGTGACCTTACTTTTTTTAGCATCAGTGTGGCTTTGTGGAAAAAAACCCTTGGGTTTTATGGCTGCTATGGATCCTACGAGGATCCTGCAATCTTTTACTTTTTCAAGAAATACATGGAAAACACTACTGAACAGGAGAGACTGGAGAGTAAAACATGGTTACATTCAGGAACTGTTTCTTCAAATAACAGTTGACCAAAACTAAGAAACAAAGTTGGAAGGAAACAGCATGGCTAAAACAGTCTAGAAAAAGAGGGAAGTGAGAGATTTTAGGTTAATTTCAAAGTGTTGTTTATGGTTCAGAGCAGAAGAGAGTAGTGTTCACAGCAATGTCATTCAGGGAGGCCTAGAGAGTCAGCAAGTGGTGTGCACAAAACAAGGAAAGCAATCCAGTGCTGCTTCAAGCTCGTCACTAGACCTACCACTCTTGTTTCTAATGCATTAGAAAACAATAAACAAACTTAAAGGCAAAATTTAAAGTATTGTTAAACTCTAAAAGGGCAAGAGCAAAGAAATGACAAACCTCTGACTCTCTAAACTATAGCAATGATACTAATGCAACACTTCCAATATCCAGTACTGAAAGGTTTTGGTCTTCCAGCCAGTGAATTTCTTTAGATTGTTTTGTAAGGAAAACTAAAACATATAAAGCAAACCCCTGGAAAGTCTATCTGGTCCCAAAAGAAAAATGTTAAATTCTGACAGCTGTATTGCTGTACACCAGGTGGGGAAACCCTAGAACAAATCACTTGAAAAAAATACATATTTGTTCCATTTTCTGTTCATTTATTGCAATCCTCCTTGAAAAACTAAACAATTCTTAAAAATATGCTTCTCTGTTGTCTATATTAGCAACCACCTAACTCGTGACTTCTGCTGCTTCACTTCAAGGTATCTGCCTTGAATACATTAAAAGCTATCAGCGTACTCTTCCTCACTCCCCTGCCCCCATCCTGACAATCAGGGCCATTTTAATGTTTTGTGAATTGTTGCATTATTTGATTGCTGGTATCACTAGAATGCTGGTAGGTTTTAATCAACCATTAAAATACACTTACATGCTTCAGAGCACGTTGGCTTCTTATCTCAGGGTCTGACTCTGGAAACAAAAATAACCCTGAAACACTTGGGTTAAGTATGGTTATGCAAAGGTTTGCTTCCTGTATGGCAGAGGCACCAAAAACATTGAAACCACTTACTTCTAGCTTCAGTGGCTGTGGGCTATGTTGCATACCTAGCTTCACTCAAAGCTGGTTTGTCTACTTTTCTGAGTGAGGTGAGAACTGCCTAAAGGGCACTGGTTTGTTTCTTGGCAGAGCCACAAGCTATTTTTTCCTGATAAGAAATGAGAGGGGCAAGTTAATACCCAGTACCCAGGTGCATCTATTTTTGTGGTTCTGACTTAACATACCTTACAGGGACTAAAGTTCTACTAGGTAAGAGCCAAGCACTGGCTGTGTTGTTTTACCCTCTTGTGTCATGAGGTAATTCTCCTGGCTTTCCTGGAGTTTGCCCTCACAAAACCAGGTGTTTACCTGGCAGCAGGAGAGTAGTGCAGCCAGCTGCACTGTAAAAGGCTGCCAGTGGGAAAACCCTGCCTAGATCTGCTACGACACCTCCTATGTGTGGCAGAAGGATGCCAAACAAAGCGTTCTGCATCTCCGTTCTGTCCCTGCAGACTCTGAGATTTGCCTGCTGCTGTGCAAATGTGTGTCACCTCACTGCAGTCACTGTCCTCTAGGCCAGCCCCTTGCCCTTGTGATGAGCACAGCAGACTTGCTGAAAATGATGGGACTTCCAAAGGAGCCTGGAGGATTTTGGCCGCAGGTTTTCATTAGGAATGCGTTCTCTTCCTGGGGAAGAGAAGCTGGGGAGAGGCAGGAGCAGGAAACGAGGCGGGTATGTGCTCTCTAGTGGGGACACACCTGCAGACGTTTTGCCTGTCTTTGAAACAATGAAACCGGAGTGTGACATCCACGTTCCGTTTTCACAGTCATTGACACTTCCCTTCTCACCACGCTTTTCCCTGTGGCGTTCGGGAAGCCCTGTAGCCCTGTGGTGCAAGAGGAACAACCCAACTCCCGGAAAACTCTTCTCCTCAGTGTGGTCATCACTGGCATGGGGCTGCTAAGAGGGTCCCTTGGAAGAAGGGGATGTGAGAGGTGGGGTGAGGGCAGCTGGCACAGCCCTAAGTGGGGCAGCGGGTCCTGCTTGCTCACTGCTGGTGTTTTATTACAGTCAGGCTTCCTGTTGCCTTTTAGGCATGATTTCTACGTTTGGCAGAGCTGGGTACTGCAGGTACCTGGTCAACTTTATATGTGCCTGGCATTCATGGAGATTCTGGCTTACTTTTCTCCTTGGTGTAAGAGTGATCAGACAAGGGCATCAGCTTTGTAATGCCAATTACTGTACCGGTGGAGAGGAGCATCACTAAGGCAGTGTCTAGATCACTCTTTGAAGTCTAAAATCCACTTTGTTGGAAGCCAGCTCCCACTTTGTGTTCAACTCTGTCCACACCCTCTCTTGCTTTTGGTCAGAGCTGTTCAGGACGGGTGTGAGAGACCTTCTTCACTCAGTGTGGGCCCTGATGTAAAAAGGCTAGTCACTGTTTAATTGATGGATTTAATTGTCCATCTAGATGACCAAGGGCAGGACCCTAGATAAATGTGTTGTTTCGCCTCCCATTTCCACTGAACCTCTCAGAAACCTTCACACTTAGCACTTATTTTTGGCATTTGAGGGAGGCAGTTCCATAGATTTTGCTTGCCGTTCTGCATCAGAGACATTCACGGCACTGTAACCTAGTGACGATAATCTATTGCTACCAAGTGAACAATAATTGGGGATTGCTTTAAAATGTGTGTCAATGATAAACATCTATTTTGTTACAGTCAGTGGTTGTGACAACAACTCTATTTGAGTTGGAGTAGAGTTAAGTGGTCTGTGAAGATATAGGATGATTCCCATATTGCTATAGACTGTCAGGCTTTTTAAAATCTCTTGGGTCAAATTATTTACTTCTTCGCACCTCGTATCATTAATTCCACCAGAGAAAAAAATCAATCCGAGGGGAGCAGCCACTGTGCAATATACCTGATTTAGTGTGCTGAGAAGTGATCAGGAGTCTGAACTGCACTGCCTTTAGTCCTCTCTCAACTTAATTCTTCATCAGCTTATATCTTTCTTCACTGTTCAAGAATTACTGGTTAATAATATTATTAACAACTGACACACTCTATCTTAATTATAAGTGAGTAATTGTGGCAGACTGGCAGAAAGGAAAGGTTTAAGGCACCCCTGAAAGTAACACTACGCCTTTGGGTTTGATTACTACTTTTATTATGAGTGTATTCTGTATTGTCACTCTTCCATCACTTTCCTAATTCAGATGAGCACAGATATTTGAAAAGTAATACAGACCACTATTGAAAAAATTGCAATAAATGAATGAGTAACAAATTGCACACCCTTTCATCTGTGTATTATTTGTTTAAAGCCAACAGGGAGGTGAACTTGCTTAAAATAAGCATTTTTTAAGGATTCTAAGGTTTCTGCACCAGTGAGTTGGTAGTGTCAATCCAAATGTTGCTGTTGTTGTTGGGACTCAGCAGGCTACTCCATAAACATAAAGATGGACCCTGGTCACAGGGATTTTACTACCATGGCTCTTCAAGAAATTATTTGCTTACCATGACATAGCAAAGTACCTTAGTGCAAGCCTAACTAAAGGATTGTGAGTATTCCCAATGAAATGAACAGGTCTTTAGTATGTTACGAAGCACCTACTGGGTGTAGAAAACATTGTTCCCAAAACTGAGCATTTTCATCACAGAATTTAAGCTTTAATCAATGTTTAATTATAAGGGCTTCTATTTCAGGCAGTTTATAGATAAAATGCCAGTATCTGTGTGAGTGTTTCACAACAGACATTTAAACGAATGTGCAGAGGGAACACATCATGCAGCATAAGGCAACCCACGTCTGTAATTAATAATGTGTTTGGTGGAGCCTGTACTTAACTGAAACATAAGAGAAAATTGCTTCAGGAAACTAAAACATGCAAAGATGCAGAGCAAGCACTTGTGGTGGTCTCAGCCCCATGAAAAATAATAATATGAAATGCATCCATATGGTTTAAATAACGGGAAGCGTGTGTTCCGAGTTAATGACACACGCTTAGTGGAGCGCCATTCCTCCTCCTGCAGGGGAGCTGGGAGGTAGCGTCACCTGGAGCTCCAGACAAGCCAGGAAGGCCCCTCCTCTGAGATCCCATACCAGTGTTTCCAGATGTGGAGCTGTGTAGTCAAGGCTACTGTGTTTGATTTTCAACTCCAGCCTTCGGACACTGGGGAGGATTCCCTTAGCCTGGACTGCCGTTCCCATAGGATTCTCATGCCTTAGCGAGGCGAGGTCAAGAAAAGGGGAGAAGGAGGAACCGGACATGATGGATTGCAACTGTTATTGCTACAGTCACAGAATACAATGTTACTATGGCAATAATTATTTGTAAAAAGTCCCCCAAATTTGTAGGTGCAGCTGATCCTGAAAGCAAGCCGTATGCTCGGCAGGGCTGGGCAGCTGAGGGATGGAGCCAGGCAGACGGCTGGGGTTTTAAACTCTGCAGCAGTGCCCGCTGGGCTACTGCCACAGCCCCAGCTGGAGACACTCTGTGGGCTCTGCACTACCCTTGCCTGTCA
This sequence comes from Sitta carolinensis, assembly GCA_032173965.1. Lineage (NCBI taxonomy): Eukaryota > Metazoa > Chordata > Aves > Passeriformes > Sittidae > Sitta > Sitta carolinensis. Next base: position 33,386,728 of record CM063284.1, on the reverse strand, counting down.
AAGAACAAAAGCAACCAAATGCAAAGCAGCAGTTCTTTACATTCTGCTTTCTACTGAACATATGGTAGAGTCTCCCATATATCATGTGATGCAATGCAGCTGATAAACAAACCTTAATATTTGCAAATACATATTACAAATCTGCATGTTGTTGACCTCAGCTTTTCAAGATCTTTTAAAGTTGCCCGAAGTATCACACTACATATTCCATGAACAGACTTAACTCTGCCTCTCTCTGTCCTTCATCTGAGTGGAAAACTGCTTGGTGTGAGGTAGCAAAGAAAATCATTGCCAATTCGCTATCAAGGAGACCTTTAGGTGAATCAGATAAAGGCCTGACTGGATCCCTTAAAACCAGACTCTGCATGTGCATTCTATTATTTTGTGTGAATGCAATGAGTAAGAATTGAATTAAACCCCCCTCCTGGCTGATATGTCTTACCATTTTCTGGTCTAAGAGGGATGGCTTGCAAAAAGGCTGTGGGGTGCAGAGAAAGAGGAAAACAATATAATATTTTATGAAATCTCTGATCATGTATTATTTCTTTCTACTTCATACACTACTGGATTGATAGTATCTTCAGGCTATTCTCCGGATAGATGAGATAAGATCAGCCAAACAGGGAGCAGAGCCAAGGTTAGAAGACCCTTGTAATCACAGGCAAAATCAATTTTGAATGAATTGTGTTTGCAACACACACATGCACAACAAAAAACTGAGCATTCTAATTGATTAAGAAACAAAGATCCAAGTTGCTACCCTCATGAACAAAAAATGTTAACTATGTTTGGGTAATTAATATATCTGGTGAAGTTTCCAACTAAGTGCAGCTGTTACACAACCATGAAAAGCAGAAGATTTGTGTATAATTGCTCACTCAGCTTTATTAATTGATACTAAAAAACAAATACTGTTTACTCTGTTCATGGGAAATGGAAACTTCTACAATGAATTCAATTTCATCAACAAGATTTTTCTGATGAAACTTAACTTATCAGACTGCAGCTTAGCATTTTTTTGTCCATCTTTTCATTTGAAGAAAATGGAGGGTTTGAGTAGGTAGCATAAAACAGGATCAGATTTAGGACACTACAGTAGAATTGGATATACATTTGATCACCTTAAAGGAAATCAGAATTATTTAAAATATGAACTCCTGTATTGAACTGAGTTCTTAGTAGTCACAGCCAGAGGAATGCATTTTATTAACATCCAGTGGTATTTATTTCAGAAACAGTTTATGTTTCAAAGGACTATTTTTGATAGTCATTGTTTCTGGCACATGAAAACTAGAGAAATTTTTATTTTGTTTTGTTTTGGTTTGGTTTGGTTTTTTTTGTTTTGTTTTGTTTTTTTTTGCATAGCAGTGCAATATATGATCAAACAAACAAAGAATTTTTCTATAGGGATAGAAAATGTATCAGAACCACACAAAATCTTGTAAAAAAATTTTGGCCTAATAAAAAGTACTTGATGAATGTATGGAATTCAGAGAATGTATTTATCTTGGAAGCTCTTGAGATCTTGTTCTTGTGTTTCTCTGGAAAGTATATAACTTTTTTTTTTTTTTTTTTTTTTGGTGTTACAGGATAGGACAGGTACTGGGAAGCATTTATGAAAACAGAGGTGAGAGGCACCTTGAGGCACTGAGGATTGCAGTTTATTACAAGGACTACAGAAAATAAAAGTCATGGTACATTTGAACCTCAATAACTACTTCAGTAGCAATTTTATGGCAAGCAACTCAGAGTGTGCTACATATCACACAAGTGTATTTTGTTGTAAGTTGTGATGTTTCCCTTAAGGAGTCAAGGGAAAGAAGTGAGGGCAGGGATTGTCACAATGACCCTGCTCTTGATGCACGATTTTTCAAAGCTTCACAAAGATGTTCCACATCCGTCAGGACTGAGGAGTCTCATGGAGATAAAGCAGATCCTCCTGTACAACTTTACATGGAAAAAACCTAAACAGTTACTGGCAGAAATTTAAAGGGGCCCAATTTCATATCCCATCACACTCTGGGGTCTAAGAAAACAAACAAACAACAAAAAAAAAGCGGTATTCTGCCCGTGCAATTTTATTGCTAGAGGTTTTATTGGCTGCCCTCTAGTGAGACCTCTCAGTGGCACAGTCCCTAACCTCGGTGTTGGAATTGGTTGGGCAGGAGTCAAGATGCTGTTTAACCTCCTTGTCTTGGTCTGTAGTATTTAGATCTGCAGCATTTCCCTCCTGAGCAGTAGTGATTAGGCATTGGACACATGTGGGGGCAGGAAAGTGAGAGGTTCTATCCTGGGAATTTCTTGGTATTGTCATGATGAGAATTACAGGGTGATTTTCTCATTAAAAAGATGGGCAACAGCATGTAGTATGTTTCCACAGTTTTACACTGTAAGATTTAAGGATGTATAATTTTTAATTGTTATTCAGGAAAGATCATCTTATCCAAGTGTTTTAAAGTCTGGTTTAGCTAGCTAAGTATGATACTCATAATAGGCCACCATTTCTTACAAAATCTGTCCTGAACATAAAGCTGTCCTTTCTTCATTTCAGGTTCCTCAAAACCCTCTGAAACTGTGATGTTCTCAGAGCCTTTGCAGTCACACCTTCCAGCATGGCTTGAAATCCTAGGTAATCGTTATCTAGCAAAACTTGTGTTCAGCAGGAACTTTGGGGGTCCTCTTGCCCAAACCTGGAGCTGTGCCAGCAGAGGAGTAGGTCTCTAAACTCAAGAGGGGCCAACTTTTCTGCTTCCACATCTAGACATGCTGCTGGCATGTTTGGTTTAGCTCAGGTTTGACTTTGGGAATAAAGAGAAAAAGTTGGGCCACATGAAAGAGGCTTGGTAACTCTGGGAAATGTAACAAAGGCTCTTTCTTCTGACTTGCTTTCAGTTCCTATGACCCACATTTTCATAAAAGAATGTAACTCCCAACACACACCTGATGTGCAGAGGCTTTTCTTGAACCCACACCTGTAAGGGTTGCATGCCCTTTTGTTTTGTTTCTCTCCTTTTTCTGCCCTCCTGACTCCTTGCTCAAGCTGTACTTACCAGGAATGATCTGGGCATCCACAAGAGTTAGGTGTGAAGTGCACATACTTTTAAAAGGGTCTGCATCAGCACTGGCACATGTTCTATATTAGTCAGTGTTGGAAAGGATGACTGAAAACTGTATGATCAGGAAGTTGGACAAAGACATTTGCACACCACCTTTGGCAATGGATGCAAAATAAAAAAAATATTATTTTATAGCACTTTCAATTCTGTCTGCAGTAATCCTAGTTTGGCACAGACCTTCTACCACAGCAGGAAAATGCTATTAAATTGTGTCAGATTTAAGGGAAAAATAATGGAATTTTTCTTCCATAAATCATAAAACACTAAGTCTTTGCAATCTTGTAATGGTCTTGTAATCCAAGCCCCTGCTTACATTACTTTATCTTTATGAAGGTGATAAAGAAAACATAACATAGTGTACTTGATTATAAATTATAATTTTATAAGCATCAAAAATGCAAACTTGCAAAGCCTTTGTTCATGCTTAGGTTTTCACGTACTTAAGTGCCAGCAGATGTTCAATGATCAATAAAACTCAATTTATATACATTATTCTGAAGCATCCTTGATCATAAATACAGGCTGGGAATGTCTGACTTCACTCTGAGTAAGAAAGATGATAATAGACTACAAAGTTGCAGTACGGAATTCTATTGTGGTAAGTTTTACTTCAACTCTAGAAATAAAACACTTCTTGATTTTCATTGAGACTGCTGAGACAGAGCCCATGATTTAGAACCTAAACTGCAGCTTTATGGAAACAGCAAGTGGCTAAAATTAACTTCAGCATTGTCAGGCAAAAATCTTACTTATTATGGTAAACTGAACATGCCCAGAGGCTGTAGGCTTTATAACAAGATGTCCCTGAATTGTGGTGTTTACATTTTCAATGACAAATGAACGTACCTTTATTGGGGAGTGACCACTGATTCACACAGAGATCAGGAAAGCAGGTCCAAAGACATTCTTCATTTCAGAACTGACTCTCCAAAGCAAACACTGGGAGTGTAAGACAATGCATGGGAGCTCATACCCATCTCAAGAGAAGGATTGGAAGAACAAACTCTTCTAAACCAGGTGCCTGTCTGATGAAATAGGATGTGGTTTGAAGTGGAGCAAAAAGGACCACTTTTATGCACTTCGTGTGTTAAGTAAGAAAAGACTAAATTAACAACAGAAACAAAAATGTAAAGTGATATATTGTCTTCCTCTTTCCTGTCCTTCCTCTGCACTTTGTCCACAGAAGTAGCAAACCCAGCAGAATTAGACAAGAGTGGCAAGACACCAGCCCATTTCCCCAGATGTAGAGTTACTTCAGTGCTGAAGCTACAATTTCTGTTTTTCCTGATCTCTGCACTTTACTCCCTGCCTTGAATACGAAAGGGGCATTTGAGCAGTCAGGGGTTTTAACTTTGCACACACAATTGCCAGACTCCTGTTCCTTCAGCATGCAAAGCCAGCTCTGAAGTTGCTGCTGCCCATCCCCTTCCAGCAGGGACATTGTACAATGCCGTTCCACTCTGTCAGTGAAGAATTTGCGTTCAGGAGAAACAGGTTAGACCAGACACTTTCCAACTGTAAGCTCCTATAAGAACAATTATGTATAGTTAAAACCCCCAGGTCATTTTTCAAAGTTACTTCTTTCTGTAAACTCCAAATTGTTTTTTCAAATATAATCTCAAATTACTTTCTCTTTTGTTGAAACACTTCCCCTTCATTGGTAGCTGTCGTTTGAATTAAAAAGAAACCAGCCAGCAGGATTGGTCTATTAATCTTTGCAACTGCCTTACATGGTGGAGAAACTAGCCTGATAATTATTTTAGTTTGCTACTGAAAGCTGGTTTTTAGATATAACACAGCTTATGTTACTCCTGGTTAAGACTAAGCCTATGAGAGAACAACCATGAAATTTTCGGCTGTAAATTTTCTTAATATAAGACTCCTTTGAAACATAATAAATTGTGGAGCTCAGAGACATTCTTACTGAGATGCTTATTTTTGTCATATAATCTTCTTAAAGGGTGTATGTTGTAATTTTTGGTTAAATCCTTCATGTACAGGCAATGCCTGTATCCGGTTCTACATAATATCTGTCAACAAATTCATTACTGGTGAAAGAATTTTCTGCCAACACATTTTTTTTCTGGCTTATTCAGCTACATCTCCTCTTTCATTCCAAAAGTTGTTCAGGATTCACAAACTCAGTTGGCACTTTACTGCTAACAATAGCGTGCTTTTAATTGGATTCCTACTAATTCCATCCACTGAGACAGCACTGCTAGGGTTTTTGTAATCATTTAGGGGTGTACTGTTCAGGTATTTTTACATAACCCACCTGTCATAGAATTCCCCTCTTGAGAGGCTGTGGTCTAAGTTTTTTCCATATAATTCTCTTGCCAAACAGTCTCCTGAGCCCCCCCCACATTGATAAGGGCTTTCACACTGAAACGAAAAACACATCCTTTCCCAAAAGCGCAGGCATGTGTTCTTGCTGGAGCAGTCTGAGCGTGTATACATGAATGTCATGGCGCCCTTGAGACTGCAACCTTGTTTCTGAGAAATGCACTGCTGAAAGTTAACACAAAGAGGGAAAATTCCCAAGTTAAACCCCAAGTTTCTGTTCAGAGGTCTTGCTGCTGTTTCAGCAGGCACCCCTCCTCTTGTTGCATTAGTACTGCACCAGCATCCCGAAATGTGAAGAGGCACTTTTTAAGATATGCCATCTTCAACATGCTGCTGTTAAATGTCTCCTCATGTCACAGTCATTTACAGAACTCCTCCAAACACTGAGTGTGTATGTGTGTGTGTTATTGATATCCATTTAATACGCATGCACAAATAATAAAAAAATTTAGGGTGCCTTTTCATAAGTAATTTTTTAAGGCAAGGATACATCTTTGAGACAACATTATTATTTAACAATTCTTACTAAAACAAACTTAGTTTTACACAATAATATTTGGTCATGGTTAACTTCAAGAATTATGTAACTCATCTTTTCACATATGTATCTTTCACTGGTTAAACTGAGCAGAAGTTATGGACATAATTCTTGGTGAGAACACAGCTGACAAAGACAGCACACGGAGCCAAGTGAAGAAATATGATTTTCACCATAGTAATAATTTCTAGGTGTTCTGGTAAACATCTGGAAGCTGTAGTTTGGATGTAAAGATTTTGCCTGTATTTTTTAAAGGCGTGCTTCTTTGAATATTTTGCCAATTCTGCACATTTTGCTATTGATCTATATGGACCACTGCACTTGAAACAGACTTTTCCATTGAGCTGCATTCCCAGAACCGCACTAATACCATTCATGCAGGTTTGTGTCCAAAGGCTGGGCTCCTCTCCCTGCCCTCAGCTCCAGGTGCATGTGGCCATGCGTCACAGCTGGCACCTTGTGCCTCTTTGGGCTCTGCAGGACCTTCTTGTGCAAATAATTGCAGATAGCTGATAAACAGGTACTTTGTATTGTGCCGGTGGAAGGGTTTTGTTAGCATTTCCTTTGATCGTTTCATAAGGAAACTTCTGTTATTTACCTAGGAGGCACTCACAGTAATATGTTCATTTACTAAGTCGGCACATAAATGTTCGAGCTGCATTGCCTCCGAACTGTGGATGTGCTAAATGCTCCATGTGTCTGGAAAAACTCACACCGGGGAGAGAAGTGCCATCTGCAAATAATTTTCTAAAAAACTCCAAAGAGTAAGGGACTCTCATTTGAAAATGCTTTTATTTGAGAAATCAATGTGTCCTTCTTTTGATCCTGAATTGCCTTGGGCAGAAACATTTGAGCTTCCTCTTTGGAAAAATACTTCTTATTTTACACAGCTGTCTAATGTTTTGATGGTGAAATTCATTCTCTGCTCTGGTAAGACTTCTAGTGATAAGGGGAAGAAAGAGGGTAAACTTCAAAGACAAAAAGACAGAGGTCTTCCTTTCCAGGCCTTTTAGTGTATAGTCTATAAATCCTCCCAATTTCTCCAGACAAAGGTGGTTGAGATCCCAAAATGGTGCTGCTGTCACTCATGTAGTCTTTGAACACAATCCCATGAGCTGTGTATGGAGGGAGGCAGAGATGGTCTGACCTTCCTGGCAGTGCCCTCACTGCTGAGATGCCTCTTCCCTCATCCTCTGGTAGTACTCATCCCTGGGTAGTGGGGACTGCCCAGTCAGCAAAACATTTGCTGCTTCCTTGGCCTTAACTCTTAATTGCTGAGCCAGTATTCTGGTATCTCCAGCAGTCCCTGCTTTGTGCTCTGCTTTGAAAAAAAATCTCTCTTTTGGTCTCTGTGCCAGTGCAAGTCATGCATGCAGAGCTCTTCTTACAAACCATGACTTGGGAACTCAGCATCTTTCCTTGGCATTTTTACCCTGATCAATTGACTTCTTAGAACAGAAATTCTCTATTGGATTCTGGGCAGCTACACATGTTTGGGGGCAACTACATCCTGCTACTTTAAATTGTCCTAATGCCCCCAAAATTTTTCAAGCTTCCTATGAAAAACTGCAAGCCGGTGACCCTACTGCTCTTATACATCTATATCATCTTGGTGTAATGTCACAGGACTTACCCTGCAACTCAGTGGGCAGGACGAGTTCACCTCACAAAGCTGGCAGGCAGTTTTCTGATGGCTTTGATTGTCTCCTGGGCTCCTGAGTTAAGAAGATCTATAGCTGATCCTGCTGAATGCCAGACCTGGCACAAAGGTAAGTGGACAAGGAAGCTGGAGCCAGCAGCAGAACTGAGAAGAGGGAAAAGGATCTTCTTCCCATTTTGACACCAGCAGCAATCATATTTGATCTAATCATGTTGTGTGTCTTCACACTAAGGTCTGGGGCCTTCTGTAGTCAGTGGGGGAATATAAGTCCTTTGGGCAGTGACTAGGAAGCACGAGTTGTCTGTGCCAGCAGGTCCTATGCTCATCTTGTGGAGATACTCTTTTCTGAACATCATCAAAATAAAGAGAGGGTTTTTACTTTTGAACTTATTGTCCAGAAGATTGGAGGACAGAGACCTATTGTGCTAATGACACAAATAAGATTTCAAGTCTTCTTTAGCTGAAACTTTTCATTTGTTTGAAGTTAATGTCATTGTCAATAGAGCCAAACAAACAATACATGCTTCTCTCAGTCTCCAGAATCTTTATTTGCAATATTGCAATGCATGAGATTCAGAGGCAGAATAGCAAATTAGAGCATGCCAGTACAAAGTGTTACTCCCTCTCTTTCAGATAGCATTCAGATTTTTTGCAAACAGCATTAGAAAGGCCATTTACAAATCTGTAAAATCTGTAAAATCTGTAAAATCCTACCTGTAAGTAGCAGATTCTGTGTTTGTTCCCTTGATAAGGCCTGAAAATAAAAAGAAGGCAATACTGATTGTGGTAGAAAATAGACACTCCAAACCAATGAGAATTTATTTATCAAACAGATTTCAAGTTGTTCTGGACTCATACAGCCTCCTATAGCTTCACCTCAGGACATCAGATGGCTTCATTTCCTGGCATGGAGATTAGCTGGCTGGCTCTCTCAGTAAGAACATTTGATCTGAACTCCCAAACATCCTGATTCAGAGCAAAAAACACTCCACAGAACACATGTATTCTGCAAAATGGGGAGATTAGCAATATGGTCCCCACTGTGTGAACTGCCATCATGCTGATCACAGTGTCCTGATATGCTAGAGTGCTTTCTGGAGCAAAAGAAGTCAGGAACACAGCTGACCTTGCTAAAGGCTCATCCTGGCACCCTTGAGCAGTGACATTTTGAGACATGCTTAACTGTGGGTTTCTGAGACCTGTCTGAAGCACACCTCCATTGCATCTAAGTCCTATTTAAATCTTCATATGGCTCTTCCTTATGAGCACCTGGCACGAAACTTTTGGTTTAAACTTTTAAACCATTTAAACTTTAAAAATTTTACTTCAAAATTCACAACCAATGAAAAATGCATCTCTTTCTGTGTCCTTGTTAGCCACCTTTCAGAAAGGTGGGGAGCTTACAAAGTTTATTTTACAATACTGCCACAGGACCACTTCCAAGAAGACAAATTTCCAATATGACCTCATTCAAACACCATTCTGATTTCCAATTTCTGTTGAGATCACATATTTCAGTGTTTGCTTATGGAAGTTTGGGGATTTGCCTGCAGTTATGTTTGGTATTTCATTTTTCTGCAGTAGAAAGAAATGGGGTGGGGTAAAGGACATACTTGGCAGCAAGAACTTCTTTCCAAAACATAGCATGTGGTAGGAAGTGCCTGGCTCTGAACAAGCCTTGAGAAGCAGTCCTCTTGGGGTGATGCTATATCACTTTATATGGCTCTGGTAGCAGCACCTTTATTTTGTCTCACTTTGCAACACCAAACAACCTTAATGGCAGAAGAAGAAAATGGTTTATTCAGCAAGAATTATAGCAAGAGTTCTAGTTACGAGATCAGAAGCAAAAGACTGCAGGTAGGGCAGGTGTGAAATACGATTCCAGTCAAAGTATAAAAACTGGATATCTTGGCAACTGCTTATTCCAGTTTACCTGGGAGACTTGAGGTATTTTTTCTGTCAGAACTGGGGCTGCCATCTCCCAGCAGCACCTGACTTCTGAGGGTTTGTGAAAGGCTGGTCTGGGAATGGTCACTCGTGTTGCTGCTGTGCCTTGGACTCTCCCCTCCTGGGCAGTAATTTCCCTGCTGCTGTACCAAACCTGGATGGCCTGACTTCTATCTACCAACTCCCACACGTGCACAAGCAGCTGATTTTTTTTTCTGTCTCCCTCATTTACTTTGCATGCTACTTCCTGGTTCATATTTACCACTGGCACAGTCTCAAAATAGTCCACTTGCCACGTGGGCTAATTCACATGCCCTGCTCTGGACTACACGGGAAACTACTCATGGCAGCCTTGTTTCAGCCTGGAAAACTGAAGAGCAAGCTCTCCTGTGCTCAGCTCATACCTAAACCACCTGTGGGGCAATTCCATTTTCACCTAATCTAAACTGTTACCTTATACATTTAAACTTGAGTTGCAGCTTCTAACATGTGATATTTGATAACTATAGAGGATGTCAGTTATACACATGTTCTGTAAAGTTCACAAAATCGTACTGTCCATGGCATCGGACCAGCTCTTTATGGAACCCATATGTACTACATGAGCAAAGCAGCTGATAAAACTGGTGACAAAAGTACTTTGCCCAAATTCCTCATGGCCTTAGAGGTCCTGCCATCCAGCTTCCTCAAAACACAACAGCAATACAAACACTTGCACCGTGGATATCATCCAGGTGTCTTCATCATGCAGCACAAAGCCTTTAAGATCTTGTTCTCACTGGAGACCCTGGGTGAGGACACACAGTGTGCCTGCTCAAAAGCTCTGAGAAGGCTCTTAGTAGTTTCTCCCCACAATTGAACTCCCTCCTTCCCTCCTCTATCAAATTTTTTCCACTCTGCAAATATGCTGGCAAATCTTGGCACAACTATTTGTGCAGCTACGTGGTCACCCAGATCAGGGAACTGATCTGAGTTAAAAATAACTCAGCAAAAGAAAGGGTTATTTTTAACCCAGCTGAGTTCCCCACTCCAGTGTTAGGGGCAGTCGTAGTGCCATGGGGAGGGTGCAGCACAAGACCCACAGAGAGTGGCCATGTGAAGGGAGAGGTAGGAGCTGGCACTGCTGCTGGGCAACATCGGTGTTAGCCCACTCTGCTGTCACAGCAGGAAGGACCTGCAGCTCCTGCAGGACGTGCATCGGGTAAACTGGTGACAAAAGCAAGGATGTAAGATGACGTTCAGCCAGCTTGGTCAGGGCTGTACTCAGGGTTTTCAGCACCCTCTGCTCCCTTAGTCTCGGCTCCCGTGGCAGTGATGGTGACTGTGTTAGTAGCTGTAATGGTCTGAGGATAGCTCTGTACCTGTGTATACAGACACATAGAGAAAAAAGTCTCTTGTGCTGTTAGTGCTCCTTTTCTTCTGCTGCAGATTGTGAGACATAGAACAAATTAACTGCTTATGCAACCCTACTCAGTCTTACATTTCTGTGTATCTCATAATATTTATAGACAATTGATGCATCTGCAAGACTTAGAAGAGAAGAATGTCCAGATTGTTCCTCTACACTGATAGAAATCAGCATTAGTTTTGGACACTGATTTACACCTATCTGAAACTGAGGTGGGTAACAGGAAAGACCAGGAGTGCTGGCAGAAGGCAGGGATCCTCACTTCCACTTCTGCTTGTGCATTTGTGAGTGTTGATTATCAAGAGTTCAGAGATAGCTGGCTGCAAACATTCATCCCCTTTAGCCTTTGCATACACTGTTAATGAAGTGGTTTTCATCTGATATATCTAACAGGCAGGTATTTCCTTCCTGCCCTTCCCTTCCCCTTGCTCTTTTGGAATGACTACATAGCTTCTTTTTGGCATATGTACTTTATATACTGTGTTCAAAGAACTGTATAAGAGCAACAGCATGACAGGCAACCATAAAACATGAAAGGGCTGCTCACATCACCCTGTGTGTCAAGCTAATGTTACCCTCCAGCCATATGCAACCATTCATTAAATGTAGCAATCATTAAAAACTGCTATAAAATGCTTTGTAAAAAATAGGCTTGCCTTAGCAAGGGATGGCACAGATAATATAAAATATAAGGGCCCTTCTCTTCACTGCCTGCTGCAGTATTATTGCATATGTAAGTATACAGCGTTACTGTAAATATGATATGTATGTATTTATATATGTACAATATAACAGTACATTTATCCTCAGAAAATGAGCCATTTCCTTCTTAAAGGAGTAGACAAAGATCTCTAGCTTTTTCTGTCATACTTAAACAAAATGGGTTTCAATGGGGTTTCTTCAAAACTGTTAGAAAAATGAAAGCATCTGCAGGTTTTAGAAAGTGAACTCCTTTTAGGAGATACAGCTGTAAATGAAGGCTTGGAAAATAATATTGAAAAAATGCTGCTTTGTATGGCAAAGGGAAATGTGCGTGATCGCTTCACTAGTAGGTGAAATTTATTATGGCAGCTATTACAAAACCAGATGTTGGAACACACTGTTTTCATATGAATATGAAATATTTGAATTTTTTTACAAGGTATTGATAATATCTATTACCTCAATAGCTCAGGCATTTCCAAATGAACTCAGTCACAGATAATAAGACTTGTAGGGACCTGTGAAAATCATCTAGTTCTTATACCTGTGCCTCAGTGGTTTGCATAAATGAGTCTTAAAAACTTCCTACTCAGTACTTAGCTACCCTTAGAGTTAGAAAAAGTTCTTTCTAATTTTAAGCTCAATTCTTTCTTTATTTTAAGCCCCATGATTCCTTGTCCTGTCCTACATGGACATGGAAAACAAATCAGCCCATTCCTTTTCATAGTATTCTACAAAATACTTCATGACTGTTAATTTTGTTCCTCGGGTTGTGATTTTATTCTCTAGATGAAACATCCACAATTTTAAGCTCTCCAAACCCAACCCTTCTCCATTGGTCTATACCTTTCTTGAAATGCATTTCCTAAAACTGAACACAGACCTCCAGCTGAGTTTTTTTTAATGCTGAGTAGAGTGGAATACATGTCATCCAGACAATAATTCCCTTTATCCATCCCACTGTAAAATTTCTCTTTTTCATAACAGTGTGTCCTTGTCGACCCTTACTCAACTTGTCTACAACAAGTCTCAGATCCTTTTCTGCAGAATTCTTCCCTACCCAGTTAATCTTTATCCTTTCTTTGTGCAGTTAATCACTATTGCCTTAATCATATTGCAGTTGCAAAATCTTGTTGTCTGATTCCTTCTTATTTCTAGGTAATTTCTTTTTGTTGAGATCCTTTATGGTTCTTCTCCATCCTCCAGCCTTCCAGGTGTGCATCTATAACATTAAAGGATGCACAGTTTGCCACGTCACAAATAAAAATGGCTAAAAGTACCTTAAGATCCTCTGAAGAACCAGTGAATCCTTCCTGAGTAGTTTTCTGGCCAATTGTGTCTCCACTCTTTGGCAAGGGTTTTTTTGTTGTCTTTTCTTTAGTTGGTGGTTTTTAGTTCTCTGTTTTGTTTTGTTTGTTGGTTGGTTCGTGTTTGTGTTTTTGTTTTTGTTCACTTAACTGACATTTTTAGGGCGTTTTTACTAAAGCCATGAGATATTCCTTCTCCCTATTCACATGGCTTACTCCCTACCAAAAATTTAGTTGTTTTGGTCCTATTTGTCTTTAACAAATCATTATCAGCTATTATTTATCTCACTTTTTTATTGTAGCTGCTTATAAATCACTCCAGTATTTTTCTGGGAATTTAATTTTGGCTGACCCCATTATCCCTTCTTGCCTCCTTTTTTAGACAGTCATGTCTCTCCCTTCATGGTGCCCAGGGAAAAAGACACACGTAGCTATTTAGTGTCAGGGAACATTTCTGTTTCACAATGCAATTTATGTCTTCCTCTGATGATGACACATCATATAAACTTTTTCATCCTTCTGTGTATCGATTACACTGGACAGCTAGTAAAGAACTGGGAAAATGTATTTTTTTCCAGTGTTGGTTCCTTTTTTGACCACAGGTTTGTAGACATTAGGCTTCTGGTGTCTTCTTCTTTAGCTTCAATTGAAGAAAAACTTGTATCAGACTCTGCTAAGTACATTTTCTTTCTGAGTATAGATACAATAGTGACCAGCGTACCATGACCCAGTGCAGAACTTGAAGTGGACATTACTTGGGCAATTTACCTTTGCCCTTTTTCTGCTGCATCTCCTGTTGAAACAAAGCTGCACAGGCATTAACAATATCTCCACGTTTAGTAGGATTATTTCACTGCCACAAAACTGACTCTTCTTATGTCTAATTTGAAGTCAAGTTTTCCTCCTCTTTTCATTCTCTGGCTACCAGTTGCAGTCTCTGACATCCCTATGTTAAGAATATACATTAAATTAATAAAGTCCCTTTGTCTGGGCAGTTTGCAGGAAACAACAGATGGAGAAGTAATTCTTGTGATAAGCCCCTGCAGGTGAAACTCTGATCCAAAGAGAGCTTAGAGAAATTTCATCACTGGCATGACAAGAATCAGAACTTAACCCACAGCAAATTTTATTTTTTTTTTTTTTTTACTAATGGCAAAATAAAAATACTGGATTGAAACATTATTGACAGTTGTCCTTAGTGCAAAGACAGATATGCACTCCACCCCTCAATGATTGTCTACAAATTTCTTCCTTCCCAGGGAGTGGTTCTTGGTTAGTGTCCAGTTATCAACATTTTCCCTTTGAAAATTATTGATTATATAGTTCTAACAACTGATAAATCCTCCATCGTTCAAGTCAAATTTTGTCTTTGTTTAGGGGCCAAAAGAAAGATTAGGAAACATTCTTGTCCGGGAGTAAAGAAAAACTATAATGCTTAGGTGGAGGAAAGCAGATAACAGTCAAAGGAATATGTAAGCCATCTGGCATACATATTCTAAAATTTGTTATAGCACATGACTATTTTCTGATTAAAAAAACCCTCACAGCAAAACAAATGAGAAATAGGCGAGAGTCTTTGCTGTTTACATACAGCAAAGTTTAAATAAATTAACTGAGCATAACAACCTGGTGCATCACCTCTATAAGAACAAGTAACTTTGTTTTTATTTTCTAAACTGAGTAGAAGGCTATTTGCTTCTTTCTCTTTTTTGTTTTCTTTTCTTTTTTTACTCCACAGTAGAAGTGTACACATTGTTCTCAGGGACTCTACAAAGAAAAATTCATAGCTTCTGTTTTGCTTTGATTTCTTTACCCTGCTCACCTTATTGTGGATGGGAGCATGATAGCAGCTGTGTTGGGATGTTTCAGGTCTGAGACTGGATGTTTCCAAGCACCATGTGTACAATCCCAGCTGTGGAGTACATTTACAGACAACCCACTGTCCTAGTTTTAGTGGTCTGCTCTGAAGTTTTGGGCATGCAATCCCTTCTGTGATTTTGCATTGTTTTGTTACTGTCTGCCAAGTAGAAGTGCAGCTTTTAAACAGGGAGTACCTTATCTTCTGTGTGCAATAGCTAAATAACTTCACAATGAGACTACTGACTTTAATGACATCTTTCCTCTGATATTACCATCATTCATCCTGACTGTGTTGCAGAAAAATGAGTAATGATAACCCAGATGATTATATGGTTGCTCATAGTTATGCTGAAGTGGCAAACAGAAATTTAGTTTCTAAGACCCAATGTGGGCAGGATAAGATTATTTTTTCCTTGCTGTTTGCTTTTTCTTTGACATCCATCTGGATAGCTTCCATTCATTTCAAGTCTTTTCTTGATATCTTTCTTTCATTCAGGCTTATTTGGTCCTGTATTTAAAAAAAATGCATTTAAAGTAGGGGTGATGGAAGTGCCAATGCTCAATCTTTATTAACATGCTGCCATATGAAATCATAGAAAACTTCAGGGACAGCACAACACAGATGACTCTCGCAGAGGTCAACTTTCAGTGTCTCACTGAAGGTTCAGCATCAAACAACAAGTATGAAATCTCTGAAATGTGGCAGGATTCATGTCTGAAACTTGTGAGTATCTTTTTCCATCAAATTTTGATCCCTCTGTTTTGACTTTATCCACAGAAAAGAGGAATTGTCTTGGTATTTTGGGCAACCATGCTCGAGACTAGACATTCCTACAATACATTATAATTTACCCACATATTAGTAGTGTTGGTTCTCAACACATATTTTCAAACCATCTATAATAAAGGTATATTTAAGGAACTTCCGTGGGCAGAAATTAGCACTCTCCATAACCTAGGAAACGTGTTTTTAATGAAGCAGCAGTCAGTGGTTCCTTGGCATACCCATCTGACACACTCCCCCAACAGCAGCTCTCACTCCCATGGCTTCCAAGAGTCATTAGCCTCTACCCAGGGTACGGGCAGGATTTGGCTCTGGAAATTCTTTACTAGCCAAGATCAGTGACTCTGTGTGCCAGTCCCTTCACTCACAGCCATCAGTGAAGATTCTGAATTGGTCTAGTCCTGCCTGGGAGGAGTGACAGGGAAGCAAATCTCATGTTGAAGCAATATGACCTTTCATAGGCAATGATAAAGTAGAGTTGCTGAAGGAGCATAGAAACAAGCAGAAATTGCAGGTGCAGCTGAGGGTGCTTTGTCTGCTAGTGATGACAATAGAGACATTCCACTCCTTTTTCAAGATGTTTGCACTCAATAACCAGGCTGCGGGCATCACTGTTTAATTTTCTTAGCCATGCAGACATGTTATGAATCATAAAACTATGGGAGTATGGTGTGGCAGGGTGTTTTGGGGTGGAAAAACCCCATGACCACCCAAAAGGGAAGGTAAACCTGGGAAACACAGCAAGGCTAAGAGCTTGTGCAGTCCCACTCTCTTGCAGCCTGAAATCTTGGCCATCACCTCACACTGCAGTAATTCCTGCACTCCTGAAGATACCTTCAGCCAGAGAGAGATTCCAAACAACCTTAATCTCATGCAGACTATTAAAAGGTACCAATCCATTCCACAATGAAGTGATAATGGTAGCTGGTTTAATCATTGGCCTTCATCATAAGAGGACATGAGTCAGTCCTAGAGACAAGTTCCAAAGCCAAAGGTCCAGGCAGCAAATTCTTCTCATAAAAATTACTAGAGAGTGATATCCAGAGGGGATCTGGGGCTCTGCAGAACTGGCACTCCTCTTTGCCTAAGACAAAGATGGATTTAGGGAGTCATGGACCTTGGAAATGGTGGCTTTTGTTATATCATGCGGGATGTGTGTGTGGGAAGAAATCAACAGGTTCTTTGACTAATAGTAATTCTTTAATTAAGATTCAAATTCTTTGGACTGGCCTAACTGTATTGAATACCTGGGGAGGGAGCAAGATTGGTTTGGAGTGTAAGCAAAATTGAGTTGAAGCAATCTTTCTTGTCTGATTTCTATGTTCAGTAAGAACATACTGTGAAGGCACCACTTGCTGTGGAGAAGGAAAGTTGGGTGAAGTGACTGCTCTGAACTGGAATAACAAATTATGTGATCCAAGACCTCCTGAAGAGCATAACAAAGACTATCTGTCTTGGTAAAGCATAGACTTTACACAGCATGAAAGGTCCTCAGTCTTTGCTTTGACAAATCATGCAAAGATAAAAATAACTGATATAGAAAAACAAAAAAAAAAAAAAAAAAAAAAAAAAAAAGAAGAAAAAAAGTGTTACTAGGATACCAATCATTCAGTAGAGGGCAAATCAGAACTCAGTGAGTCTGTAGGTAATGATAATTATAGTGTTGAGTAAACATGTGAGACAGGCTGCCAGTAATCCTTCCATTAGCTGGGGAAGTCAGGGTAGGATGCCTAGTTCCAAAGAAAATTTGGTTTATATCGGATTATTTCATTGTAGACTTCTTGCTGCTATACATATCCAAAACACAATCCTTGTCTTGGGAGGGAGAATTCCTCAGCCTTTATTAATGTGTTTGCCCAAATGATTTCACAGCTAGGATTTTGTCCTCACTGCCCACATCTGCTTAGCTGCCAACAAAACTCACTTCTTTTTGTCCTAGCAACTTCCAGTGGACCACCACCCTCCCTGCAACAAGCTTATGCACTGGAAGTCTGATGTCATGCCCCTCATCATTCCCCTCAAGAAGGAGGAATTCCAGTCTCTCCCACCATTCCTCCTATGCTCCCTTCACTTCTGTCAGCTTCTCTCCCATTCAACTGTTTTCAAGTATGCCTGGAGCTGTAAATAGGACTTCTGCTGAAACTTCTCAATCCCCATTTCTTACACACAGTCTAGCTCCTAATACTTGTAACAGTACCTTGTTATTAGCTCAATGAGTTTGAAATCTATAATAATTTTGACTTTTTGTTTCTTCAGTAGCTCTGAAAATATTGCATTTATTTCCCATTATTTAACTATAAATTTGTTTTCCCCTTCCCAAGAATAATGCTTTTGATATGTTTTTACTGAAATCCATTTGTTTAATTTGGAGTGAAGACTATTTTGACCTCAGATCTGGTCTCCCAAGCACCTGAAAGCTCTCCCGTCCCTGTTCCTCACTGTCACCTGCAAATTTGTCAAATCTATTCTCTGTTCCAATACCCACATTATTTATAAGTAGAAAGCAGATACACAAGATCTTCCAGTGAGATCACATTTAAACTATTACCCATGTGTGTCACAAAACTGTGCGTCTGCAATTTTTTGTGTGCACTCTGTTAGACAGTGATTTTTCCTGCACTTAAACAGTTAAGATGTGGATGGCACAAAGGGTCATGGCAGAGCCCTTGCTAAAATAAAACTACAGCATATTGAATACTATGAATGTGAGTTATCTGGGAAATGAAATAAATAAATCTGACTCGGTGTGACTTTGTTTTAATTTTTAACACCTTTTCCTCAAAGTGTTTGTAAGTATATTGTACAGGGAGTTGTCGGAATCTCTTTCTGGGTGTCAGAGGTAGGCTGGCTATTCTATAATTCTTTTTTCCCTTTCAACACACAGGTATTGTACTATATTTATACTTATAATTATATTTTTATATATTCTATTCTGTCTTATAGTGCCCCTTTGTCCCTCAGGCCAACACACTCTGATGCAAGTTCTAATGGCTCAGACATTACTGTGACTTGTTCCTTCAGTACTTTTTGGTGAATGTGGTCAGGTCTTGAATATTGCTTTAGATAAGCATTTCTAACTGTTCCTTCTCTGCCCTGGCCTGACCTCGTATTCTTTTGTTTCAAATAATTTTATTAGGCATTGTGCATTACAAGCTTCTTTAGTGAAGACTGAAACAATGGATACTTTGGCCTCTGTTGTGCAGTCTGCTATTTGCTGTTGCTGCTGTATAGCTGGGCTTCTTTCCTCATCTTATGTTCTGGTTACATTTTCTGGTTGCCTTTTATGCCTCCTGCTATTTGTAACTCTTTGTATGCCCAAATGTTTTGCTTTGTCCTTACATATTATATAGTCAGAGAGGTGTCCTGGTTTCCCTGGATTTCTATGAGACTTTGATTTCCAGGTGCCTAAAAGATGTCTTAGAATACCATACCAACCTGCAGTTGTGCTTTCTTTTCCCTTTGTATCCAAATAGCTTATTCAGGAACCTTTAATATGTTTTTTCTTCAGTATCTGCCAGTGGTCCCCTACCCTCTTTTCCTTTCAATTATATTCTCAAGAGCCTCTACACCAGTTTATGAATTTTTAGAAATCTGCTCTTATGTAGTTCATCCCTAATAGTAAGGCTATTCCTAAAAGAGTGGTCTGACATTTCATATTTGCCTTCTTTCACCCAGATTACCTTCCACCCTTTTAAGCAACCCTTCATTATTTTCTGAATCAAATTCAGTTTATCTGTGTCCCCAAACATTGTCTCTTCACACCACACCTTCTGAGGGAAAACTTGCCCTCATTGTATTCCAAGACCCTGACAACTGTCTGTGTCCTTGTCTATTGTTTTTCAGAGGATATGACACTATTTGAAGTGACTTGTAGAGACAAGGTTGACTCTTGAACATCTCTATGAACTGCTCAAGCAAAAAGACACTCATGTATAGTTCTTCTCCATTATTTAGTTTTCTCCAAAACATGTCCAAAAAGACATACATCTTTTTCTTTACCTCCCCATTTTCACTCAAAGGCAGTCAAGAAGTCAGCTTCTTAGCTCTCTCTGAAATGGAATGCAAGTGTTCATTTCTAAATGCCTTGTCCTGTCTTTTTTCTTAAAAAAGCTGGATCTGTGTCCCTATTCCAGTTCCTTGATTTGATCCATCAGGACCTTGTGGCCCCTATGATATCCTGGATTTGTGCATATGAAGACTTGTGAGTGTTCCTCCTTATTCAACATATTCTTGATATAGCATATCAAGATATTCAGTCATATCAATTTGGATATTCAGCTGTTTGCCCCATCACTCACTGTCTGGTCTCGTGCTTTTTGCTAACCATTTCCCTATGGAGATTGTTAACAAAGTACTAATTACTGCCAAGTGAAGGCTATAGTGGTGGCTTTGTGATGCAGATACAGGTCAGCCAGGAACTTGACTGAGACTATAAAACTACTGTAATTCCCATCTATCTCTGGACAGACTCCAGAGAGTAGTAGCTTTCAGTCTCTGCCAACCTGGTTTGGAGCAGTTTCCCTGTGTGTGATTTTGCATGTCTGTCAGCCAAATCAGAAAGCCAGTCCAAAAGTCTAGTAGAGGGTGTTTGATACCCGTGGGAGCTTTCTGGGTCAGGAAACCAATGACTGGTTTATAACAGATTGTGAAAAAAAAAAAAAAAAGAAAATGGTAGAAATAAAAGAAAAGGGCAGTTAGCATTTTAGTTACAAATATACGAATACAACTGTAATTAAATCAAAATTACCAATGTAAAGCAGAATGTTGTTTGGGTTTTTGTTTTGTTTTGTTTTGGGTTTTTTTTTTGCCAAGTGTTGCCTGCCAGTCTTAATAAAGATTAAAGCTGAGCTGGAATTGTTCATCCTAAATGTGAGGAGTTGAGGCCGCCTAGATGTGTGATGTGGTTCTCAATGAAGTGTCACGTTTTTGGTTTTACAGTGCCCACAATGTGCAGCCTAGGTGGAAGTCACAGCTGGAGTAGCTGCCACTGAGAGGTTCTTCACTCCCTTGATCATAGTGAGACCTTTTAAGTCCTTGATCAAAAAATAACACCAAAAGCTTTGTAAAAATGATGGCCCTTTACAGAGCATTAAGGGCAGATCTCTTAGAGCCCTGCCCTGTACACATCTATATATACACACATAACTTTCCTTTATATACCCCAGAAATACTTTTCTTTATTATTTAATTCAACATAATGAATAATTAATACACTATAATTAATGACATAGTAATATATTCCATACACTATAAGGAGAAAAACACTAAAGCTCATTGGAACACTGTCAGTTGTTATAAATGACAAATCGGCAACAAAACTGAAAATCATATTTGCTGTTCATGTGAATTACTTTCTAACTGGGTTTTTAATGTGCATCAACCTCTGTATTCCTGATTAATGGGAATGTTACACAGTTTTGGATAGAGACAGAGATTTGTGCTCATCTACTGCTTTATAGACCTTGCAAGAAGATGAGCAGGAAGCCCATCCTGCACCAGACAGCTAGAATATTCTGAACGACATTTTCAGAAGACAAATGAGTGACAAGTCCCATTTGTTTTCATTTAACACAGCAGGTCAGTCAAAATCACACATAAAATACCATTATGAACTATGACAAGCAATAATCCATATTTGCCAAGTGTAAGAGAAAAAACAGTCCAAGCACTCCCTGTTCAACAAATCTCTCCCACTAAATTCTACCTTCTTAAAAATCTCAAGTCCATAATAAACCCTTGCAAAAATGTTGGGATTTAGTGCACCAAAGCAAGGCAATAGTCATGAGCTCTTTACTTAAAAATGACCTGTCCTAAGCATATCCAGGAAGCATTTGCTTCTGAATCCCAGTTTATCTCACATGCTGGGTAAAACCACAGGGACTAGTTTTTGAGATACTTGTGACAAGGCCAAAATTATAAAATAACTCACATCCAAGCCTTGAACTGCACCTGGATAGAAGTGGGAACTAGCAGTGTTTACAGAGCTGTGTGTTCCTTGAACACACAAGCACAAGAGTGCTAAAACTTGATAATTTAGGCTTTAAATGGACAAAGGGACTTCTTTAACACCTGAGATGCCCTCCAAACCAGGTCATCTACCCCGGAGCCTGAGCAGCTCAGACCAGGATGCAAGATACGTGTCTAGCGAATGCACAGAATAAGTCTCTTTTTTTGTCCTCTCCAGTATTTTATTCAAGCTAATGTCTAATTAGAACTGCGATTTTGGTGTGCTCTTTGCTGCTGCTATGACAATCCTTAAAAGCATTTTGTGAACATCAATTGTGTGTGATAGTTCTGCAATGAGCTCCCCAGCTACTGAAGGAGTAGAGAGGGACAACACCATCTCTGTTTTATTATTGCACAGTACAGATAATGATACACTAACCATATCAAAAGGAGCTTTGTAATTATTGGCTCAGGAGCTCTTGTGGTTATTTTACATTTAACCCACATACCAATTTGGTGTCTGCTGGCACATGGTGGCCATATGGAGGGCAGAAAGCATTACTGCCTACCACAGGAGAACATGATCTGCAGAGCGGAGGCATTTCCATGTGCTGAACAAAGTTCCACCCACGTCATAAATTGGTCATTCTGCCACATCATAAGCTGCAGGAAAAAAAAATATCACATAAATCTTCACAGAGACTCTACAGGACTTCAGTCAGAGACTGTCTTCTGTGTAGCCCATGAATGCACAGCTGATGCTTTATAATAACAAGCAATAGTCATATATCTGCTACCAATGCATTTTGTCACGTAATACTGCTATATATTTTTGGAGCAGTATTGAAAAGCTTCTAGACTACTTCCCTCCTATGAAAAATGTTAATTACACACATTATCGCCTCATTAAGATGGGAAAAGGAAACCATGGAAATGTATGCAAGATGAGGATCCATAGTGACTATTTGTAATCACATCTTTTCACCTGTTGTCTTTGGGAACCAAAGTTTAAAAATGGTTTAAGAAAATTTATATACATATATTGTATATAATATGCAACTTCGTGTTATTTTTCTATGTTTTTGCTCACAAAAATATTTTTCTGGACAAAACACACTTGCCTGTCCACCTCCATAAATGTGTTTTTATTAACGTATGTGTGTATGCTCCTCTGCTGGTGTGTTTGTTGGGAAGGGGTGCTTTAGAACTTTGTCTGGGTCCTACATGTTTACTAACATTTTGGGCAAGTTTTATTATTCCTTTTCTGAGGGGAGACTCAAAAGAAGACAAAAAAATTAATTTGAAACTAAATTTTAATCTGTCTTGCTGGTCCTGTACTACAGTATAGCATAAACAGCAAGGGAACTTAAACACATGGAAGGGGGGATTTTGTTTGCATTGCCTAAGCAAATATTTTTTAGTAGTATAAAAATAGGTGGAACAGGAAGATAGGCAGGACCAATGTAGAAGAAAAGCATGTTTGTGCCCAATTCACCAGAGAGATTGTTAAAGAACATTTTATCATAATGAAAATATTACCTTTGGAATGCCAGCAAGATCAATGTCAATTCAAGTTGCCTGCTCTTTTTGCTTCTAGTCACTAAAGTTAGACTTGTCCTAGAGTTATTGTGACTAGATGATTTTTTTTTATTTCAGAAAATGTTCTCTTTCATTCACGAATCAATAGCTCTTTGCTAGTCCTGGCTTTGCTGCTTGTCTTCTCTGTCGGCCCTTGCTAAGGGCTGTTGCTAAGGGCCAGAGGAAGTGTCTCGTTGCATTCTGCTGAGAAATTGGGGAGGAAAAGCACATTTCTGTGAGGTGCAAATGAAGCACTTTGCCCACTGCTGTCCTGCAACATAGGAAATATGATTCTAGCTGGAACAAGCTGCTCATGATTAGGATCCCCCTGTGTTTCAGAATTTTGACAGGCTATTCCTAATCTCATAAAATTAGGAGTGCGTCATGGTGGGATCTAAAGAGCAATATTTTTCTTATAGTAAAGGACTCCAAGAAATCTATTTCAAAAGGAAACTTTTATAAAGATTGCCTCCTTCACTTGATGAAACTAACGGAATTTTTTCTGTGGATTTCGATGAGAAAAAAAAATCCCTTTAATCAAACAGCCTCTAGTGCTTTTATTTGAAAGCATCTGAGTGGGGCATACGTAAATTTCCTACAAGTTTTATAGACAACAAACTAATAAGCCTAGTGAAATTCTTCATTTAATGATATGGAATTTAGCTAGAGGGAACAGAAACATCCAGACCCATTAAATATGCCTCATTTACTTTCTGATGTATTCAATTTTAAATATACTGTTGAGTTATTTAGACTATTTATTTCAATACATTTCATGGTGTGTTGTACAGCCAGCTTTGACAAAATCACATAGTTTTCAAAAAGTGATATACTCATATCGTGACTTACAGTGCCTAGGAAGTCCTGTGCAGCAACTACACCCCTCTTTCAAGTGACTCTATTAATATCTGATGACTGCATCAATTAGTAGTTTTACTGCAGAGTTACCCTCCAGCATGAAAGAAATACAGTTCTTTGGGAAGTTGCATGCAGAGGAACCTGCACTATCCAGATTTATCAGGTATGTGAGCTTGGGATCTAAGAGCCTGCTCTGTCGAAGTCACATGTGCATTGATAAAGAGCCACAGTCAGGGTTATATGATCAACATAAATATGAATACATAATCCAGTTGCGTCAGCCAAGCCCATGTGGTTGCATCTGCTCTACCCTATCCAAAGGCTGAAGGTTTTTTGTGCCTGCCTACTGCCGGTAGGTTACAGTGCTAATGAGCCTGTCTCGTCTCTTCTGAACAGTCTGTGCTGGAGTTGGAATATATTTCCTGTGGTTCATCAGAAGAACTGGCAAGCAAACAGGGCTGACAGATGTAGTTCAGACTTGTGAGGATTTCCTGGTAAGATTGTTTTTTCCCTGTTCAACTAATTATGAAAGTAATGGTAGAGATGAGTATCCATTTCCCTTTGTTTGCAGTTGCAAAAGTTTGGCATTCACTGATGTTTCCTGGTGGTGTAGAAAAGCCAGAAGAGTAATGGGTTGTTGCAATGGTTTGGCCTGAACATTCTTCCTGTGGACCTAAGTGGATGGTGATTGGAATTATATGTCCTGCAAGGTGAGAGCCATAAATCAGGTCTGAGCAGAAGTGAAAGTCTAAGTGGTTGTTAATGTTTTGAAATTAAGGTGCCAAACTTCATTTCACCTCTTTAAGATCTGGACAGAACAAAGATACCTTCCCTGCTTTAGAATAAGGGAATAATGAAAGAGGGAACTTTTGAACTGTATTCTTCAGAAATTCCCAGGAGGTATGATGAGAGCACTTCTTCTTCCAAGACTGCTAATGAAAAGCCATAGTGTTCTGGTGGAGGTACAGATGGCCTCTGAAGGATGGTTGTATGATGCTTCATTCAGTGGGATTCCGACTCATCACACCCAGCCTGATAACTCAGAGACAGAAGCTGATGTTTTAAACACGATCATGGAGCTGAGTGCCTTCTGGAGCAGTCACGCTGCATCTTGGATGGGTACCAAAGCTGCTGGGTGTTCAGCACTGCGACAGTCTCCAAGAGAGATAGAAATGTATGACCCAGGAAGACCCACAGCTCCAGAATTCACAGGAAGCATAGCATCTCTTTCATCCCAAGCTAACTAAAACCTTTCCATTACAGCAGGTTTTTCCTAATTAAATACCTCTGTGTCAAAAGATTGGTTGAGCATTCGTGATTTATCTGTTTAAGGAAAGGGGTCTTCTGCTAAACATTGCCTTTCTTTACCCTGAATAACCCTGAATTCTTTACCCTTCCCCAAATTCATGCTTTGATTTAGATAACAGAAATGAAATAAATGTGGTAGAAATATTATGATTATTAATGTTCACTGGATATTACTATTTATGCTTGTTCCTTGAGGGGTAAGCTGTGCTCAAGACCCTAAAAGTTAAGGAAAAACTAAAAAAAAAAAAAAAAACTAAAAAAAAAAAAAGACTAAAAAAAAAAAAAAAAAAAAAAAGAAGGTATTTGCCAGGCAAATGCAAGTGGTTTGGAGGAGGATAAGAAAAGCTGTCGCACAACACAACTGTCACATATGTTTTTCCCACCACCTTCTTTCTATCTTCTCTTGTTGTTCAGTACGTAAGAATAGTTTACATTTCCCAAATGCTTCCAGAACTTCCCTACAAGACTAGTATCTGCAAATGACATTACTTTTATCCAGAAAAAATGTGTGAGCAGGCTGGACAAGGTTACGTTTTTTAATGTTCTGTGCGCTCTCTACTAGTCTGCAGTTGCAAGATGCATTGCCAGCATTTATTCATTAAATTTTGCCACGCAAATTCTTTTCCTCAGCCTTGCTCACCAGTTGAGATATGCTAGGCTTGAGTAGCTTGAGGTTGGATATTAGGACAAGGTTCTTCAGAGGGTGATTTGGCGCTGGAACTGGCTCCCCGGGAAATGGTCACCAGCCAGTCAACACAGTCTGACAAAGTTCAAGAAGCATTGGACAATGCTTTCAGGCACATGGTATGACTCATGGGGTGTCCTGTCCAGGACCAGGAGTTGGACTCCATGATTTTTGTGGGTCCCTTCCAACTCAGGATGTTCTATGATTCTATGAGAAAATGTAGCACTCAAACACTGAGGCCACAGGTAGGAGAAATGGCAATGATGGTTCATGCCTTTGCAGCTTTCACCACAGGAATACCCTGTGCAAGTGGTTTTCCACCACTGTGAAAGCAACCGGTTTATCTTGAACTGCCAATGTAGGGCAGATGGAAGAAGTAGATAACTTTATGATCATCTCAGCCATTTCTGCAAGAAGCATTTGACTATAGCCTGCATAGTTCTTCTTCCAGTTATTTACCTTCTTTTCAGATTGTTGCAGCCAGAAGACTGTTAAGTGCCTTTCTAGGGCAGGTTTGAGTTCAGTGAGACTGCTTACCTAAGTAGCTGTTGGTGAGTTTGAGCTGTATGACCCTTGGTTCCTATTTCTAGGA
Organism: Sitta carolinensis; assembly: GCA_032173965.1. Taxonomy (NCBI): domain Eukaryota; kingdom Metazoa; phylum Chordata; class Aves; order Passeriformes; family Sittidae; genus Sitta; species Sitta carolinensis. The sequence continues at coordinate 33,360,096 of CM063284.1, read as the reverse complement.
CACAGTGCTCAAGATACTCGGGCCTGTTACCTCAATAACCTCTTGGTTGCTCCTTCTCGGTCCTGGTCCTGCAGACTCTGCTGACAAGCGTCAGCGCAATCCCTATTGAAGTTTTTATAAACTGAATAAATTGTGTGGCTTGTGAATGGATGGATTCAGTTGTTTATTTATCTCTGGCTGATTTTCTTGTATAAGAGATTTCTACTGCTCCAAAAATTAAAGGTTAAATGCCTTCAAGTCTTTGTCCTAGATATTGCCATGTCACTGTGTTTGAACTCAGCAGAGAACCATATGTGTATGCCTTTGTAAATGCCATTCCTATAATTCTCCCTTGCATGATTTTTTCTGAAAGACTCCAAAGTAAATCTTGGTGGGAATTTTCCCACAGTCTATTTGTTTGTATGCAAAAATGCTGACTTGATGAAACAGAACCTTTTCGTGGAAAATATTTGTTCCAGTAAGAAGGCTTCTCAGATTCAGAAGTGAATTTCTGGAAGGGGAAAAAAAAAAAAATAAGAAAGACTAACTTTCCATTCTTTTCCTCAAAGTAGATGGCTGCTTAGTGCTCAGGCATTCCTGGAGGAAATGGGCAAGAGAGGTTCAAACACCACTGATTCAGTGTGTTAATCTCTTTCTGGGTCAGCTATGCAAAGTTGAAGATCATCAGACAGGGTAAAAGAGAGTGTTCTTACTGGCTTCTGTCTTTTTATGCCTGTTTGGCAATTTTTTTTCAGAAGGGTTCTAATTTCATTTTAATGCTCAGCAAAAGCATATTTTGGAATGACCATTGTTTTCCAAAATATTAATGCTTTGCAGGTAGTGTTACACTAACCCTTCAGTGATCGCCTTGCAGATCCATTTGTAACTTCTTTAAAATGCAGATGACAGAGTCACTCTGGGATCTATAATGTAATTGAAGCCCTTCTGACTCTTTGCAGGTTTTATAGGAGACATCTAGGGTTTGATTCTGCAAATTTCTAACATATAAGTGTTATGAGCTTTACCTACCTAACTAATGGAGCTATTCGTACACTTGACGCCAGCATATTATGAATTGATAACAGTTTTATTAAAGTCAATAAAAGATTTCTACTGACCTCAAATGAAAGTTCATTAAATCATGTCCTTGTATCTTCAAGTTTTGATTTGATGCTTGATCTCATTTTAGTAATGTTCAGGTTCTACTAAAATTGTATTTATATCAGTCATGCATGACTACAATTTCAGAAAGAAGTCTGAAACTGTCTGCTCTTTAGAGAGAGAATTCAGGAAACCTGGATTCTGACTGACCGCTGACTTAGACTGTCTACCATTATTTATTAACTTTAGCAATTAATTTTGACTCCAATATGCAAGGAAATTTAAGCACAAGGAAATAAAGCATTCAATAAAATATTGCATTACAATACACATAACCTTAATTTACTCAATGGCAATTTCACAATTAGGACATCATAATGCAGTTTTAATGCATATTTATTATAGTAATGAAGACCAGAATTACACAGATATAACACAAATCATATTTAATCAAGAGCAATCTCAGATAATAACCAACTAAGAATTAGAATTATATGGCACTGAGTTTCTGTGTATCATTTTTCTTCCATCAATAAGTAATGCTACAAATTGTCATAATATAAATTGTTTACATTTGTTTTAAAACATCCTATAATATTGATTGATGCTTTCAGCTGAGTACTTATTGTATGAATACCATAAAAGTTCTCCAGCTAATGAGAAAATTAATTTTCCATCCAACATAGCTCCAGTTTTCAATTGGATTTAAATACTAATTCTTATAATGTACTAATTTCTTCAAAATGAAAAAAACCCAACCAAACAAAAAAAATCAACCAACCAAATAAACCAAACCAAAACAAAAACCACAAAAAACCAACCTTAATTTACTATTTCGCAAAGCTGGCAGATGAAAACCATGAAAAACAGAATTTTCACTTCATAAAAGTAAATTTTATTATAAAACTCTCCCACCTTTTAAACTAATATTCTGTGAAATATTGTTCAGCTTTACTTTACAAAGCATCACAGCTTGGTCCTCTATATCATGTACTTTTGTCTGTCTCACACAGTTACCACCTCCTTGAATTTTCTTAGTTGGAAACATGCTGCCAAAACAGATGGACTCTTAAATTAAAGTGCAAGACTAATTATTATTTCTTAATCTTCAGCTATGAGATTTATCTTCTAATTTAAATTGGAGTAATACTTTCATTGCAGTTTATCATACCTGTACTGTGAAAAGCATTCTAGGATCAAGTAAAATATTATATCATAGTGGTTTTAATATATTTTTACATTTTATGTTATTACAGTATTATTTTTTAAACTATAGCTAAAATATTTTAGGACATATTGCATGTCTCGAGGTATATTTTTAAGAGTGGTGAGTGCAGAGGTTTCCAGCAGCTGTTAATACTAAAACAAACACTTCTTCAGGACAGTGAAACATATATGAGAAATCTGTGTTCAGTGGCTGAAGAATATCAACTGACTTCTGAGAAATCCCAGTGTTGTGTGCATTTGTAGGTATGAGTATTTTACATTTGGAAGCTTTCTCCCTGAGTCATGTCCAAAACCAGAGTTGTAACTGAAAGATGTTACTGCTCCAGCCTTGCGTGCCTCCCTGGCCACGACTGCCAAATCAGTCTCCAATTAAGAACGTGAATGACGAAAGAATAAATAGCTTTGCCTTTTTTACCCAACATGAGGGCCCCCTTAGCATCCTGAAATGTATGTTATATTCAGCACAAAGCATTGTAACATTCATAAACATAAAATTCTGCTGCCTGTTGTATAGATTTGTGCTCACTGCTGCAGTGAGAGATTTTGGTGGATGAAAAAGAGCCTCCGACAAAACCAGCAGATAAAATTATTAAGTAAAATAAAACCGTATCAAGTGTCCCCAGAGCTGTGAAACAATAGTTAGCTTACACTAATCTTGACTCTGAGCCTGAGAGTGCCGTGGCTTCTCATGTCATTTTAAGAATTACTTTTGCTACATTTTAAGGCGTGATGCAACGGTTTAAAAAGTGGAAAATGCATCATGGAGAACATTCTGGCTGAAATCCCAGGTCTACTAAAATCAATGGGAGCTTTTACTCTGCTTTTGTGTCATACATTGGTTATTTCACCTCCCTCATTCTTATCACTTTTACCCATTTTATGATACTCTTTGTACATATTGCTATATTGGAGTTTGCTAAAATACTGCAAGTTTCATTACATAATCAGAAGCCAAGTTTGCACCAAACAACAGAATGTTATTTTTATTTGCAGAAACAAAAATTATGCATTTTCCCTCACAACTGTAGTTTGATAGATATACAATGGAAAAAGGTAAAGGTGATTTACTGAGCTTTAAAAAAATGGATTGTAGATCTGTGGCGTGCTTTTTTGTGTATGTCACCTGCAATATGTGACCTTCTGTTAGATATGACTTAAAAGTAACTGCGTGCTGCAAGTTAAACACTAGAACATAAACACCTACATTATACTTGAAGCACACAATAAAATAAGAAAACACATTTCCATTTTCTGACTGACCTCAATCTCTGAATCAGGACCCCTGCACATTACATTAGCAGGCTGGGCTCCATTGCACTGCCGCACGCTCTGCTCAATCTACTGAAATATTGATTTTTTTTACAGAGCATACACACTGTCAAATCAATATTCCCGGACGCACAGCTGAGTAGCAGAGGCATAGCTGGGGCCTGCTCCATGGCCTAGCAGAGAGGGTGTGTGTGGAGGGAGCAGGGACAGAGGGGCAACAGGAAGATGGGAAGTACTACTGCAGCAAGACAGGATAGGGCTGATGACTGAACAGCACAGTGAAGGTGCAGACAAGGAGGGAGGAGGAATGTTAAACAAAACAGAAAGGCTCAGGCAAGGCCTGCCCTTTCTGTTTCTGCAGACAAAGGTGCTAAAGGAGGCAAAATCAAATTTCAAAGCATTTTTCAGTCTATTTCTCTTTCATACACTGAAACGACAGCCATAGGTTTGGGCTCACAGGTATCGCTGTGATCCCGCAATGCCAAGGACCATGGACACACTGGAGTTCCCGGCGCAGGGATGATGCTGCAGGACAGGGCTGGCACGTCTCCTCCCAGGAACACCTGCATGCACACACAGCTCCTGTAGGCGAACGGTTCTCTTGGAACTATTCCAGTGCCTCAAGTACAGAAAGAGCATTTTTATTGTCGAGGCTTCCATGGCTGGAGAAGCCCTGGATCAGTGTTTCAAACTGGTGTTAGCAGTTACACTCGTTCCATCTGAGCCTAGTGAACAACCTGGATAGTAAGCCCAGTTTAGGTCCTAAGACTTTAATTCAATGTAAGAGATAGAAACAATTGCAGGAATTATTTTCAAAGCTTTGTTTAGGTAATTTCGTACTATTAGTGAACGATAAATTCCACAGAGAACTCATGAAGTCCTGACAACCTTCGAGAGAGAGCAGAAAACAGTTTTCAAACAGAGAAGCCCTCAGCTATTCCTTCGGGGAGAGTGAACACACTCTTCAGTAGAAGTTGTTACACACTTTCCAAAATCCTTCAAATGCCAAGCGGGAACCGGAGACAGCGGAGGATTCTGCTCACATCCAGCACCGCACAGCCCCGGCCGCTCTCTCGGGGGGAAGCAGGACACACCTGGAGTGCCCGCGGAGCCCAGGAACGGCGGCACTCGGCGCTCGGGGGCAGCACCTCGGAGGCGACACCGCGCCGTCCCCGCGGGGGCTGCGGCGGGCGGGACGGGGCCGGGTGCCGCGGGGACCCGCACGGGGCAGTGACGCTGCGGGGCCGCGGAGGGGGGGCGCGCCGAGAGCCGGCACCGCGTCCACGCCCCCAGCGGGCCCGCGGCAGCCCCTCCAGCCCGCCCCGCACCCGCAGCCCCATCCCGCAGCTGCCCGAGGCGAGCCGGGGGGCGAGCACCCACCGGGGCACCGCCTCCCGCCCGTCCGCACCGCCCCCCGCACCGCCACGGCCGCAGCGGCCACCGGGGCCCCGCGGGCGGCACCGCCCCCGGGCGGGCGGGGCAGGCGGCGGGGCGGGGCCGCCTGCGAGGCGGCTTTGGCGCGGAGCGGCGACAGCAGCCGTGACCTCCGACCCCGCCCGCCGCCGGCCAATAAGAGCGCGGCTCGTCCCCGAACCCAAAATTTCCACGTCGGCAAAAGTCAAGATGGAGCGGCGGGCGCACGGCGCGGGCGGGCGGGCGACACCGGCCGCCACCGCCGCCCGGCGGGACGCGGCCGCACCGGACGGGGCCGCCGCCGCGGGGACTGCGGGCGGCACCGGGCGGGCCGAACCTGTTGCGCTCGTCGGCGGGGGAAGGGCAGGCGGGCGGGGGGCGCCGCTCGGTCCCTGCCGCGGGGGCTGCGGGGCTGCGGGGGGATGCCTGGCCGTGCCCGGGGTCCCGCAGGGCCGCGGCGCCGGGGCTGTCAGCGGCAGCCGGCAGTCCCGGCTGTCTGCAGCGGCAGCGCTCCGGGCGGCTGCTCGGCCGCAGCTTTCGCACGGCGGCCCGTTAGCTCCGGGTTGGGGGAGGCGTGCGTGGGGGATGCGTTTTGGGTATTTATTAAAAAAAAAAGTTAGAAAAAAATCTCTTCGCCTCCTTCTCCCTCTTCCCCGGGCAGCGGGTCTCCCGCCGAGCCGCCGAGGAGGAGGGGGCTCCCTTCCCCACCTCTAACCGTGTGCGCCTTCCATTCCCAGGCAGGGAAACTTGTGCTGGCGGGCAGCCCCGGCGCCGGTACCGGCGGAGGACTGGAGCCTCCGGAAGCAAAGTTCTGTGACACTCCGACTCTGGGTACGATAGCAGTCAGTGCACTACAGAACTTTGTCTCCGGCGGCGGCGGCGGCCCCGGAGCCTCAGGTGGACACGTCACTGCGGGGATGGCGAGCCCGGGCGCTGCCGAGCGCCGAAACCTGCGCTGCAGCCTCGGAATAAAGTCTGTGCTGTCGTGGCCTCCCGCTCTGAAGTTTTGTTGGGTGTCCTTTTTTTCTTTTCCAGGGTAAAAAATAGCGCAACATCTGGGTACTGAGGGTTATTTCAGTGCAGTCAGGCCGGCCTGGCTGCCGGCATAAATGTGAAACTGACTGGTGCTCGCTGCAGCTGAGCCGGTGGTGGGTATGTGAACGCGCTCGATGCTCTGCCTAATTGTGCTTTCTTTTAAGTGTGTAACAGAATATGGCAGCTTGACTGGGGGTTTGAGTTTGATATAAGGCGCCATGCTTCTAGCAAAAATCTATGCCACTGAGCCCTGCTGTAACACAATGCAAGTCTGTGTGCTAATTCAGGGTTTAGGCCTTTCCTCTGATAGAGGCTGTTTTCCTCTTTAGGAACCTCAGACTTCCAACTTCAGTTGAGCAATAGCTTCAACTTCAAGCCTCTGCAAATTCAGAGATCATAAGGTTTGTTGTGAGTGAGTACTGCAGGGCTTCGTCCCCACTGGTAGTGGAGGGAAGGCTCTGGAAGGAAAAGTGGCAGTTTTATTTTTTAGTGCAGTTGCAGGGTTTTGTAATGTAAACTTATTTGACACCTGCACATTACTTAACTTAAATACTTACACAAATTTCTCAGTCTTTAAGGGCTGAGAAAGGAAGAGCCAAGCTCAACTTTCTTCAGTTTAAGTTGACACCTGGCAACGGTACAGTAACTGGCCTGCCTTTCTTCAGAAATTTTGCAGAGTTTCTTGATGTGTAAACAAAGCTGTGGAGTTCTTGTGAGGTGGATGTAATCAGCTGATCCACTTTCATCATAATGAGAGTAATATGAAAAAACATACTGTTAGAGGCCAGATGGAGTAAGGTATGACAATTTATTTAAAGATCAGTATGTGCTGTAGAGTATGTTAATAATGAAGTATTTTACAGCAACTGCATTGTGTGGCAGATATGTTGCTTTTATTTTTTTATTTTTATATATATACACACACATAAATATCTGTGTATATGCATTTATGTTAGAGGTCTCCTATTCTGTTAGCTTCTTCTAGCTAATCATCCCCTTGGGCTCACTAGAAACCTGAATCAACTTTTCCTTTCTGCCAGTCTGAATGTGGAACGTACAGCAAGATTATACGGTTCATGGAATTGGGCTGGAAACTGAAATGCTATTCTAAGTACATGCTTTTTAGCTCAAAATGTTTAATCAAAGGGTAGGTAAAGTGAGGAGCACTTACTGTATGGCAGCCCATGTGACCAGCTAGAGCTATATTTGGATGCTGGAGGTTTAAGGAATCCTTTTTGCTAACCATTTTTGGCCAATTGCCTGCTGCTTTATGTTGTGCAGTGTGACGTCTGCTAAAAAGGACTTTGGAGGTCTGGTGTCTGCAAACTGTTTAATCAGTGCGGTTATAGGGAAACACCTTGTACTGTCAGGGCTGAAGTCCCACTATTTAATTTAGGGGTGGTTCCTGCCTAGCAGGATATGTAATGCAAATTGCAGTTTCCAATTTTTGTACTAAAGAGCCTTTTGGAGTGTTGTGGGGGGTTGGTAGTGGCAGAGTAAATCTTATAAAGGCTTCTTAGATACTCAGATTTGATGGTTAAAACTCCGTATAGATTCTTTGAGTTCTGGAAACCCACGAACTGGAGAATAGGCTTACTCTTTCGGGGTAAGTGTAACGTGTTTGTATCTCAGCGTATTGCATCTTGTAGCCCAGAACAGGGTGTGGGCAGGATCCTGAAACCTCTTGTAGTGGGCTGGGTCTGATGGCAGATAGCAAACATGAGTCCAGCTGCAGTGGGAATGAAGAATTGTCTGCCTTCTCTTTAAAACATTACAGCTGAAGCCAGTTTTGTTGGGTGCTTTACTTCCCTGGTGGTCAAGCTGACCAGTTCTGAAGGTAAGGTGAGGGTGAGTATTGCTTGGCCTCTTGTTAGCTCTCACTTGTCCTTGCCACATGTCTACAGCATGTTGTACCTCCTGTCCTACAAGTAATACTTGAATAGTGACCTTTTGGTGACACTTCTGCTTTGATACAGGAAATCATGTGGCCTTCATATAGGACTAGAAAAGAGCTTTGCGCTTCCGATTTTGTGCTTTATTCTTGCACTGAAATGTATTGTATATGATCTGACAGTACCCTGGCATTTGAACTTTCTCGCTTCTTTGCAATGTAAGACTTAAGAAGCAAGCTTGAGGCAGTGTAGCAGTGCTTGGGGCCTTGAATGGGAAATGAAGCTTTGGCTAACCTATTAACAGTAGTGCTTGATGGAGATGATGCAGGAAATGGAAACAGAAAAATAACTGGTGATGCTATTTAATATAGAGTCTGAATGCCAAACTGTAAATGCATTCATATATGTTATTTTCCAATGACTGCTTGGCGTTGCCTGCTTTTCTTCCGGAGCATCACTGGAGACATACTCTAAACTGCTGCTTTATTTTTTAGTGCTTTTTGGCGCTTCAGAGTGTCTGTTCCAATTACAGTCCTTCCCTCATTGGAAGAGTGGCAAATGAGCATGCTGAGTAAATTACACAAATTTCCAAAATAGTGCAAGTCTGTTATTTGAAGGGCCAGAGGCAAAGGAAATGATACCAGCCTATTTATTGTTCTGCAAAGTGGAGAACAGGAAAGGAGTTTACTGTCAAGTGCTCTGAAGGTTGAAGCTGAATGGATCTGAGTGTGGCCCAGGCTCCCTGTATGTATTGATTCAGCTGTATCTACGTGCTTGAAATCTGTACAGAGTGGCTGAAGTTTGAATTCAGAATTTTAAAAGAGACGTCTTAGAATTCTAGAATATAAAAGGTGCTATCTCATGCCTTCTTTTCTTTTCCAGGATTGGATCTCCTTAAATGCCAAGATTTTGGCTTGTCTTGCACTGCTGGGAGTGATGGTGAGCCAGAGTGCAAGTTCAAGTGTTGGGGTTTTTTTGTAATGGGAGAATAATTAAGAGCATAGGGAGTATAGAGTAAAGGCAAGCTGCACAGCCTGTAGCTGGTTAGTCTCAGGGTGCCACGGGACTTGATAGAGTAGAGGAATGTGCTTACTCAAGTAGCTTCTAGAGACTGGATTTTGAACTGAAGTTTTAAGCAAAAATCTTAACTTGTACCAAAAAATGCTGTTAGTAGAGATAAAAAGGACAAGCCTTTCATGTGTATTTTCGTGGAACTGAGTTCTGTTGTATTAGATACAGAAGTGAATTTACTGACTTCTAGCAACTGTATGATAAACAATTTATAAATAGACCATAGAGTTCAATGAAATAAAATAAAGTATTGGAAGTAATGAGCTGACTACCAGAATCCCTGGTATATTTATATTTATCTTTTGCCTGGACAGCTGTATTCAGGAAACTTCTCCAGATCCACATAAAGTGAAGTGTCCTAAAAACACACCTAGAGCAGCAGCTCCTGCAGTCTTGTTTATTTTGCTTCTGGTGGTAGCAATGGGATTTTTCCAAAAATCTTGCAACAGAATGATAGGAGTGTTTTGCAGGATACCTAAGTAACCAAGACAAGGCCACTTGCACCTGTCAGCTGCAGAATGGGAAGTAGAGTTGCAGTATTTGAGGTGAGTTAATGGCACTGGGAGGTCAAGGATTTGCCTTGCTGCTGGGGCCAGAGGAGGTGAACCTGGTCCTGGTAGAAACAGGACATTGAGCTATAAATAAATGGATTCCTAGAAATGGAAACTGGAACTGCAGAGCAATCCAAAGTGTATTTTTAATTTTATTTTATGAGGGAAGTAAAAGTTAAAAAGATTTGACAAGTGCCATCCAAATAAGGCTATTTTCTTACACTGTGTAACTGATGAAGTGAGCCAGGTGCCCATTGTGCTGCCTGTACTCTGCAAATAATCTTTACTATGACCAGGATTTCTCTTTTGGAATACTGATGCTAATGCTATTGAACATAGCTTGGAATGGTTGAGCCTGTATTTAAAATACTAGAGGTGGTGTGCTTAAACCTCATCCTGATTAGCTGCAGACTGAGGGAGCTGAAACTTGGCTTCATATAGCAAACTCAAAGTAATTACTTACTATATATATATATATATATTGCAGTAACTTGCTGAAATGAGCATACGGAATCCTGGGCCTCGTGAAGAAAGAGCATGGGACTATTGGTGAATGATTGCCATTTTATTTTGAGTCCAGTTGGGCTGTTCTCAGTTTCTTGCTACTTACTGTCACATGAATTATCCTTTCATTAATAAAGCAGAAGAGGGGGTGTAGATGGGTTACAGAAGATCAATATTAATCTGAATAAATGTAATGTAAAGCACATAGTGATCACCTTTGACTCTAGTGTTACTTAGCTTGAGTGTTTAAAAAAATGAATTCCATCAGAAGCATGTTCTTGCTTTAACCTGCATAAGTAGTCAAGTATAGTATTAAATATGTGTTTGGAGCAGAGGGTTTCTCATTTTTCTAGTGACTCCCTAAAAGTGTGGTTTTGCTCTTAAGTTATTGTTGGGCCCAAGGAAGCAACTGAAGCTCAGATACTTCTTTTGCATGAGGCCTTCCCAGAGCAGTGATGCTAATAGACTGACAAAATATTCCTAGCATGATGGCAGCTCTCAACCAGATGGCACCAATGCCAGTGAGACTTGCTTCTTGCCCCTTCACCAAGGAAAAGGAGCTGTGCTGAGGTGGGGGAAAGCGTGGCAAACCACAATTCCACACAGAGGGAAGGACCTTGCCAGGGTAGAAATGTAGGCGAGGTGAGCACTTCTTGCAGTGGAAGATGTTGGGTAGATATGAAGGCTTCAAACAGTAAAGAATATCTGCTTGGCTGCCCTGACTCTGTTTCAAGGTCACTCATGTTTAGTCTTCAGGGAGTTGCATCACTGTAACCCCGCCAAATAGCCATCAAGGCAAAAAAACTGATAGTGTGGAGCAAGTCTTGGAGAAAAGGTGCATTTCACACTAGTTTTGAAACTCTTGTAGTCCTTGCCTTGAAGAGCAAGTATGCTGTGGAATATTTGCTTTGCTGCTGCTGTGTAACTGTGCACTCTCCGGTAGGTATGGCTTGAGGGATCAGGAGGAGGAAGGAGATGTAGATATATCTAGGAAGAGAAGAAAAAAGGCGGAGAGGATAAGGTAGAGGGAGGTGGGTGGAAGAGGCTGTGGAAATTGCCAAAGGAGCAAAATAAGTGACCATGTGACCAATGTGACCATGATTCGTTAAGTACTTTTCTAGATGTTAAGCTGCTGGACTCTACATTGACCAAACTAATATGGGAGCCTTATGTACCCTCACACTGTGTGAGAGGAGCTTGTGTCTTTTGAGGTATTTTAATAAGTACCTGAAGCATAATGTCCATAAATGTAACATGGGACTGAAATTTATGTTGTGCATTAATTTGAAAACAAAAGTGGAATTCAAATTCTGGATTCTTATGACTTATGCCATATAAATTCATTAGTTCAAATATGTTAACTAGCCCAGTGAGGACCTGCAGTACTCATAAACAATTGCTGGCAAACTGTAATTAACTATCTCTTTAGAGAAAAAGAGGACATGCTGCCAAGAAAGAGGAGCTGTGCTTAACCATTGCACAGTAAAGAATCTATACTAGTGGAGTCCTAAACAAGGAGGGAAGGCTCTCAAGTCCTCCACAGTAAAAGTTTCAGACAACAGCATTGTCAGGAAATAAATAGACAACAGCAGCTTTGACTCCCAACTTCCTGTGTTCTTAGCCAGTCAAATCCAAACCAGAACTGAAAAGCAGGGAATAGTGCATGGAGACCAAGCTCAGTGTTCAAGGGGAGATCACTCCTGAAAGAGAAAGCAGGCCCAAGCCTGCAGGAGAGCGCTTCTCTCATAAACAGCTTTTTCCAAGTTACCTTAAAATAACCTCTTCAACTTATGCTCAGTTGTGGGCTTATGTACTGGCTGGTTTGTTGAAATATTAATCTTGTAGTTTCATTAAATACAATGCATTCCATGTGGATTTGATTAAGAAGCAAGAATAAAAACACAATGAAAATTGAATTCTGTCTTTAAAATACTTCCTTACTCTAATTGTGTGTTCTTGGCTTAATGTTAAACATCCAGATCTGGATTGGTTCGTTTGTCTGAACCATATTGCTTAAATTTTGCTGTTAAATGTAATCATAATTGGGATGAAGCAAACAAAATGGGAAGATGTAAAGGCAACTTTGAGTTTTAGTGGTTAGATATAAATTAAGAAAGGGCACACCCAGCATTGCTCAGAGCCTATGTTCATAGCATTATGTGCTGAGATGCTTTCTTCAGCACTATATGGACCACTTGCCATGTACAGTAAGCAGCACCAAGGCTGATGGAAGCAGGGAGAGCTTGGACTGCAGGCCCACATTGATCTTTGTCTCGGTGCTTTGAAATCTTTGTGTTTAAATTATGCTCAATTGGCATCTCGTTTTAAGGATAATGTCAAAATGCTCTTTTGTAAAATAACATTTTCTCTCTGACAGAAAGGAGGCTGTAGCAAGGTGTGGGGGGGTCAGTCTCCTCTCCCAGGTGAAAAATGACAAAGGAAAATGGCCTCAAGTTGTGCCAGGGGAGGTTTAGATTGGGTATTAGGAAAAAATTCTTCACTGAAAGTGCTGCCCTGGCACTTCCCTGGGAACAGGCTGCCCAGGGAAGTGCTATAGTTGCCAAGATGTGTAGATGTGGTGCATGGGGATGTGGTTTAGTGGTAGACTTGGCAGTGCTGGATTAACAGTTGGACTTGATGATCTTAAAGGTCTTTTCTAACTTAAATTATTCTGTTAGTCTCACTTCTGATGTACAAAGGCAGATATATTGGTGGCAGTTGCTGTGAGAATGTATGAGACAGTAAGTAGAAGTACTGCTAGCTGTGTAAAACTTCCAAGAAAAATGTTCTCATTTCGTCACATTCAAAGTTATTGCATGTGAAAAGAAACCTAATAAAATACTTTGAGCTACAAATGGATTTTACAGTTTCCAGACTGGAATTATTTCCCTGCACTAAGAATAAAAAACATTTGTGAGAGGACTTGCCGTTGGGTCATGCTTTGCCAAATTGATGCTATTTATTCTGCTTCATAAACTGTTATTTTGGGGTGGAAAAAAGTTGAATTATATATGATTATCTAAATATATGCATATAAACATATATATGGATGTAAAATGTATGGGTTTAGATTTTGATGATCATGAAATTTTTTCAAGTGCATGGTACACAGTAAAGGTGTTCTTATGAACATAGATTTTGCATGGTCTAAAGGTACTTCACTGCAGACATTATTATGTCTGCTTTTCTTGAGATAAGATTTTATGACACCACAGGTAACAAGAGTGGTTGCATGCAGGGGAGGAGGGATCCGTGTGCAGCACCAGGCAAAGGATGGCAGTGCTGCCAGCTTGGAATTTTTTGAGCAGTGAGCACTTGCAGCAAAATAGGCATCTAGTCCAAGGTACTGCATTCCCTTGAGAAAAAGGGGAAAAATGGCTAAGTATTAAAGGTCATTTTCACAAGCATAGGGAAACTTCTCATGACTTACACTGTATAGAATTTGGGAGATAAGTAAGGTCAATACTGTGAGCCACTGCAGTAGCAGGGAAACCCAGGAGTGGATTTGCCATCTAGTTGGAGGGGTTTTATTTAATTGCACAAAAATTTTCATCAAATAGGGAGTAAAAGTTAAATTTAGAAGAACAAACACATAAAGGACATTTTGGGAGAAAGGCATGCAGCTAAATTTTTGGAGTGGTTGGAGTATTGGTTTGGGAGATGCAGTTTGGCTGTGATCTCTCTGACAGAACTGTTTTTGGAGAGAGTATTTGTATTTCCATTTGGCCCAATCTAGTGGTTTTTTGCAGGGAAAGGCTATACCACTGTTGCATGAATGTTCTAAATGATAGAACTGGTGGACAACAGGAGCTGAGTAGAGAGAGGCTCTGAGCAGGTTTGGATATAACTGCTAGATATAAATTAAAGGATGATAGGGTCTTTTTCAACTGAAACAAGTGGGTTAGAAGCTGGGCGACATGGAGGCAGGGAGGAAGTGTGATTGTTGAATATCTGGCACTCAGGGAGGTGATACAAAGCCACTGAGAACAGAAGAGTATGCAAGGAAGTTCATGTCTGATGTGGCTGTCTGAATCATCAATTGCCAAGCAGGGCTGTGAAAATGCCAAGTATTTGTGGGAGCCAGATCTTAATAAAATGAGTGAGAAGTTGAAGGCATTTGTTAATAAAGACTCAGTTATGGTACATGATGGTGAAAAGCACAAAATCTGGCATCCCAGCCATAGAGACTGGGGAGTTCTTTGTGATAAAACTGTCAAATTTGGAGCCTGGTGGTTTAGGTGGTAACAGGAACAAAGTGTTGATATGTTCAAACAGAGAAGCAACTTTGGCTTTAATCCATAAGCATGAAAATTTCATGCCTACTCATGAACCAACGTCATCTGTAGTTTGGTGTAACTCATTCTTCGTGCTCACTTAAATGAACTGGAAAATACTACTTCTTAAATTATCAAGTACATGATGTGCAGATTGAATATAGCTGGAGAGATATTTACTGTTGCAAATGTATTTTCTAGAATATTTAGCACAAGTGCTGTGGAGCAAAATCTGGACCTAAATTACATGCTTACCATTCCCTCTCAGACTACATACCCTGTGTTTCGGGGGGGTCACAGCATAGTCAGCAAGCTGGGCTGCAGCTCTGGAGCAGGTCTTACAGGTGACAAGTAAGGCTGCCACCAGTAGGATGCATTGGTAGTGTATTGCCCACAGCACTTCAAATGGAGGTGTCTTTGGACTTGTTGGGATTTCTTTCAAAGCCATTACAATGGCCATCCCCATAGTATTTTAGAGGAATGCTTAAAGAGTGAGGAAGTTATTTAGGGGGTGACAAACCTAAGAAAGGCTGGAGGCAGTTTATATTGACTTAAAATGAAGAAATAACTGATTGCACAAGCTGAAAACATGAGTGAGTTTCTATGCTTGATCTGTGTCCAAGCCTTCCGCTGAAGATGTGGACAGTCCATTGTGTATTAACAATCATGCATAGTTTTAAGTGTTTGTGTAGGCCCATAATTAACATCATCCAGCCTTCTCCTGAGAGAACTTGTTTGATAGAACTTGTTTTTATTCCTGCTTTGTACTGAAGTGCCAGACCTACTGCTGCAGTAGCCCTTTCTTTTAAAGGCACTGCTCCTCTCACTTTGCTGAAGCACTGGTGTGCAACACATCAACAGGAGCTACTTACTGGGTTTTGGAGCTGGTGACTGGGCAAACTTGGTGCCTAGGAAAAAAGGCACCTTTGAAGGTACTTGAATGAGGAACTGTGAAACAAGCGTCTTGTTAAATCTACATGTTGTGTTGTAACCCATCTAAAGTAATTGCCATTTTTGCTTTTTAACAGTCATAGTGCCCATTCAAATGTGCAGAATATTAAACACAATCTATTTTAATGTGAACACCAGAGGAAAAAGTAGAGAACCACAGGGGGTTATGCTGCTCACTAGCTGGAAAGAAAAGTAATGGTAACAGGTCACAGCCAAATACAAAATGACAGTGTTTTAGCAGAGAAAAATTTAAAAGGAGGGTGAGAAAGGCTCTCTGGTAAATGGTTGCAGTAACAAGACAGTCCTGTGCATGGCCATGGGCAAGATTGGCACCAATAATCTTACCAGTCTTGAATTTCTGTGTCGTACTGTTCCTAATGAATCAATCCCTCGATGTGCCACATATATTTATTGCTGATAAATATCATAGATTTCTTAGCATTACTTCTCAAAATTGTTTCATGGGAGAACAAAGCAAAAATCTGTCTTTTCACTTTAGCACTTTCAAAGCAAAGAGGTGCCTGCATTGTATTGCAACTGTTCAGTTACTCAAAGCTGATCCTCCCTGTGTTTACTTAATTTCTTATTCTTGTGTTTAAATCAGTACAGCTCTGCCAAGGAGAGACAAATTGAGGAGTAATTTTGTGAAAAAAAGAGTCAAACTTGTCTTTTTCAAGGAGGTAGATACTAGACTACAAATGAGTTATGAAACATTGCTTAAGCCATTGCTAACCACAGCCTAGCAAAAGGGGAACAATAAAATCTCAGATTCCCTGTCTGGATTTGAACTGTGCAATCAGAAAAGTTTCTTATTTGTGGAGTTGCTTAGAAGACAAAAGAAACCCCAGTACTGATGAGTTTGCTGGAAAACAGAATGATCAGTTAGAAGGGTTTTGCTGACATAATTCAGAGTTACAGGTTTTATTGTGCCACTCACCCCTTTTTTTTTCTTAATTAACATTATCTTAAACTGGATAGAAATCCATACCTGAGTTTCTAGGTTTGAAATTAAAACCACAACCCCATTATCTCAGTTCCTTCATAGAAGGTTTTGTTCACATTTGAAAGCTGCTAAACAAAACGAAAGAAAAAACCCACACTTTACATTCCAAAAGAAATGATTCTTCACCTTTAATTATAAATATTCTTAGCTTTAGTTATTTGTAGTATGAGCATTATTCATCTAAGCTCATGCACCAGAATATTTATAACTCAGAACAGGAGAAGTGAAAGACATCAGATGTAGAAAAATATTTCCTTCCTTAGTGTTAGGAGGAATTTGGCTGCTTCTGTTCATTAGTGAAGGTTGTGCAGCAACGCTCTGCAATAAGTGATGTCGTGGCAGCTTGCTGGTTGGTTTTGTATGATGTAATAAGGGCCACCCTGCAAAACCAGCCTTTGTTTAAATGCCAGTCAAACAGGAGAGGAAACTGATCCCAGTGAAGAAGCAAACTGCTTTTTTAATCACATTTGCTTCTGATGCAGCTGAAATAAAAAAAACAAAAACCCTACATTGTGAGTGAATGACACTACTGTGTCAGAGCCCTTCCTCACATGTCCAAACACCGTGCACACCTTTGAAAATTCATTCTGCCCCAGATCTGTCAATGTGCAGCACCCCCTTTGAGGCTTACAGTCATGCTAATGGGAGCAGGGCGGGAACAACAGCAAACAGTGGACAATGTATTTTCAAAACTGAACCAGAAAACAAAATAAATGTGCTCACCCTCAAGAGCTCTATATACATATATAAAAGTATGATCCTACTTTGAGGAGGGTTCATTTATTTTTTCACCTTAAAAAAGTAACAAAGGGATGAACCCAATAACCTGTTTGAAACACAGAGGACAGCTGAAACTCAAAGCTCGAAAGGCAATTCCCAGGACTGAGTGTCCATTACCGTTAATTCTGTTAATCTGCTCTGTAACTTCTTGCTTCATTTGTCTTTTAGTCCTTTCATTGATGGGTATCTGTTGAACTGAGAAAAGTCCAGTCCATATTGATGATAATAATAGTAATTAATTAATTAATTAATTGAATCTACAAGACTCATAAGTAGTACTCCAGTCCTTCAGCAATGGTACCATCAGGCCAGTAGGGTGTGTTCCCCCCCAGTGACAAACTGCCTGTGGCAATGGTCACAATTTTGTCATGTTCTTATGCAGTGGTAAGCAACAAAGGCTTCCTAGTTCTGGTATGGAAATAACACCACCAGATCCTAGCAGTAATAATGAACTCTGAAAATTAAAATGGCCTTCTTCAAACCCAGCTATCCTTGGCATTAAGCCACTAATCCTAATCAACCTGGCTTTATTTCGTGGTCAACCACCAATAAGAGTATTAAGGGAACATTAGATGTTATTAAGCTCATTACACAAGTGATGAAATGCCACCTTTCCTCACATTAATTGGGATAGGACTGCTTTTTTTGTTGCACTGAATGAACTCAATTAGAAGTGTTACTTTATTACTAATGGCAAAATGCTGCAGGTGCTTTTCTTTCTCTGAGAGACCCCAGTAGAGTTTCTCAGGGAAGAATGATGTGAAGCCAGGGTGGCCTTTGTCAGTTTTCATGCTGACTTCCTTGCAGAAGCTGATCAAGACCCATCAGCAAGTCATAATGAAATTCATGAGGCTTGTGGGTTTGGCATTAATTCTGTGTACCCACTTATTCCCCAGATAGGAGCTGGGATGTATGGACCAGGCAGGATCAGTGCCCAGGTTCAACTGGGCTGTAGCATCAGTGGGACAGAGATCCATGTGACCTTCAAAGGCCATGATGGTCATCAGGATCTATGAGCAAATGGGGGCACTGGACTCCAATTGCTCAGCCATGCCCACTTCACATAGCTAAGAATACCTCCCATCCCACTCAGCCACTATAAAAACCCCCTCTTCATATAACCTGACTGGCAAGACATTCTTGAATTAATTTCCTTCTTTCAACAGCCTCTTGAGTGTTTCAGATCCCCAAGGGGACTTTACCCCATTAAATAATCCTTGTAACGCTCGCTATTCCTCACCTCAAGGCCTATTAAAAGTTACACTTTTTCAGTTCTTCTAGTGGACTGCTTCTGTCTCACAAAAAATAGGTGTTCTTCCCTACAGTGTAGAAATCCTCCCAGTAATCCTAGCCACTTGGCACTGAGAACAAAAGCTAGTGTAAATATACAGTGATATTGGTAAGCAGAGGGCTAAGAACCAGCCTGCTGAAGCTGCAGAGAATGACAACAGAGGAGTTAATGTTCTCCTTATCTGAAAATGTCAGCACTTGATAGGAATCATTTGAAGCACTTGAAACTGGTTCCATTTTGCAGAAACTCAAATTAGCAACCCACAGAGCACAACACTGAAGCAAATGGCTGCTTTCCTTCCAAGCTCTCCAACATAATTTGTGGAGAAGATGCTTTGCTCCCTCAGGAGGTCAGACAGCATATTTTCCAGTGAAACTCTAGAAATAAGGAAAAAATTATCTGAGAAATCTTTTGCTAGTGCCAGTATTTTAACTGCTTTCTTTCATATACAGGCTACTGGCTTTTCTTCACAGAGAAAAGCCTTTAATTTTAAGATCAGCCCTTATACTTTTCTATGGTATAGGAGAACTGAATTTGAATGAACTTCAAATATAGTTTCAAGTAATCTACTTTGAATGTAGTGCTAAGCTAGGAATTGCCTACGTATGCTTAATAAATGGAAAAGAATAATTTCTTGGGAGAAACATTAACTAACTACACTCCTTTCTTTTCCTCACAATTTCTTAGCTCAAAACACTTTGTGGTGTCTTTACTACCTATGACACTTTGTATTTAAGCTTTTAATACTCTTCTTGAGAAGAGCTAATACAATGCATTAACTTTTGACCATTTACTGCTAACCCTCAGTTTGGGGGAAGAAAAAAATTAAACAACCCTTTGTATATTGTAAATTATATAATTCATCATCCCACTCATACATGGTTTATGTGATTGCTATCATGTGTGCTGATTTAGGACACTGATCCATCATTTCCTATGTTCCAGGTTGGCAAGTAGCTCTGTGTTAACTCATTCCTCATATTTCCATCAGGAAAAATTCCCTGACACTCATTGACGAGCTCAGAACACATCTGTTCTTGAGCAAAAAACATGCCTTAAATCTATGGACTGTGTCAACAAAGATTGCATGAAAACACAAAAGGCAACTCTAATAATGCAAAAAGGAAGTTTAAAAATTATGAATTCTGTAAAGAGTGAAATAAATAAGCCCAGAATATCCAGAGACTTCAGTCAATGATCAGTTAACTGGAAATACTGGCTAAGTTTCAGGAAATGTGAAATATGATTCAATTTGTTTATGCCTCAGGTGTGGCACTTACAACTTTTAACCATATACCTGGAAGCTTTGTAAATACTTTAAGACTCAACCTGTCTTTTCTTCATGCAAAGCACCAGATCCTCATCTGCCACAAGATTTGTAACTGAACAATTGCAATTTACAGAAATTACAAGAATTGTAGAATACAGGATCTGTAAGCAACTTACAGTTGCTTAATTGAAAGTTTTATTTTTATGTCTGCTTTTTGGTAGCACATTTGGTATTTTGAGACACTAACAGGTCTGAAAGCCTACCTATGGACCAGCCATCTCCAGATGCTGGCAGAGCAGTTTCAATGCTTGGCCACAAGCTGGGGACATGGACAGCTTGGGCCATATGCCCCTGGAGGGTGGGGCAGCATCTGACGAAGTTATTAGTGTGCACGTCCCTCTCTGGATACTCAACCCCATAGATGGCACACGACATTTATGCACATAGAAAAGGTCAACCCCAGGGAATTATCTGGAGCTGGGTAAAATATATAGCCATAAAGACTTGAATGGCAAAGAAAAATTATTTTGGAAGAGGGTATGCCCCAGCTAGGTTATCAGTCTGCATGGAGATGAGAGCTCCCCCAGAAATCATGGGTCCCTGCAGCCAGTCTAGATAATTTTAACTAAAAAAACAGATATTCTGTAAAGTCTTTTTTCCCCAAAATTAAATTCAGAGACACTCCATGGCTATTGAGAGCAGTTACTACCTACATATGAAGGGCTTTGCTTTTTTATGTGTCTAATAGGAGCTCAGTTTTTGAGATAAGTCCAACTTGATTAATTTCATTCATCTGTGGTAAATGTAATTTCTAAGTCACCCTTATTTTTGTCATTTATCAGATCTCAGCATCCTTACTATCTCATAGTGTTTCTTTTATGGAAACCTGCCTAGAAAATGTTAGGCAAAATTAGTTAATCTCATCTGAATGCATTTGGCATAGGGCTTTGGTTTGAAGCAATTCTTTAAAAACTACAGTTTTATAATGTAAGTGGCCAATTTTTCATCTAACTCTGCTAACTGGCTTGGTTATAAAATGAAGAGGTTACCATGACCCCCTAAAAAAAATCAGTAATGCAAAGTAACGAGTTCTAGCATAAAGCAGAACAGTTTTCTGTTCTGTTGGGGAAGAGAACTTCGCTGGGGACCTCAGTCTGAGGCGCTCATGGGGGATCAGTGGAGCCCCATGGGAGCAGGGGCTGAACAGGACTGTGGGTGTCACAGCAGCAGTGCTGGCACCAGCAGATGTGATTCATGGCCCTCAGGCACCACATGCTTGGGGGTGAAGGCTTGGTGTCCTGGCTTCCTGCCAGATTGAAGAGTGCTGATCCCCCCAATACTGCCCTCAGTGTTTAAAGAGCAGGGGATGAACGATCAAAGGGGAGTACTACAGACTTACCAAAACGAAAATGTTCTTGTCTCTTAAGTCTTGGTGTATCTGTCGTAATATTTTGTAATCAGTGCAGTGTATCTTTTACCTCTCCTGTTGTATTGATAAGAAATGTCTTGGTGTACATGTGAGAATGGAAGGCAAGCACTTCTGGAGATTTTGAAGGAGGCATCTCTAAAAGCATTTAGCAAGTCAGTGTGCTAGGGAAGAGAACTCCAGTGCTGGGAACTATCTTTTCTTGACCCACCTCTTCGCATTTGGAAATGCAAATTTGAAATGACCTCCTGCCTGTTCTTGCTGTGGGAATGAAAATGGGTGTGTGAGAACATAGCCATGCTAGTGATGCATCCCAGTGAGGCAACCTTCACACCATCTGCACTGTGGATAGGAAAAAGTTGTCTGGTCCTAGTGCTGGCTTTTTTGGTGATTTATTGAGCAGAAGAGTCATAGATGCTTGTTTCCTTTTAGTAAAATTGATATCCTGAAGGCTTCTATTTCCAAAATACAGCACTGGCAATTATTCTCTAAACATTGAGACTTGATGTGTTACCACTCTCTTTTCAGAAGGTTTGAGAAATTGTTATTCCACAACAGCAAGAATCACCATTCTTCATCTTTGGAAGGAATTTGTCACTGGTAACTATAAAAAGAGTAATTTAAAAAGGCCTTTAAGACAAAAAGGCTACTGCCTGGACCGTTTACATTTGTCTCAGGGAAGTTACATGAGGTACTGCGATGCTTCATCTGAAAAGCTTTGCATATTGTAGTTGAAACCATGTGGGTCAGAGGACAAAAGTGTTAGTCTTTGCTAGCTAAGGAATAGTTTAATTTTACCAAACTCTCCACCTGGTGGCCTTTCAACCCACACTTGCTACAAAGAGGATAGCTACCTATTGGCACACCGTTTTATGCAAGCACAAAGCCAACTGTCAGATAACTGTTGTACTCCTATTCTGCCCTGGTCAGGCAATTCAAACCTTGCTATCAAGTGTAGCTGGGGCACTTGGGCACAAGGTTTAGTGGTGCACTTGTCAGTCCTGAGTTAATGGTTGGACTCAAAGGCATTTTCTAACCTAAATTACTTTATGATTCCATGGCATAGAAATCCTGAATTACCCAGTATTGAGATCAGCAGGCTTACCTTTTGCTCTCTACTTATTCAACTATTAAATGTCCCATCATCCACTAAAAGAACAAAAACGGTATACCTTGCTTAATGATATATTATACAATAATGAATTAGTGCCATGAGCAGTTTGTTAGCCTCACAGGTGGGGTTGCTGGATTACGTGCATCTCAACAGGAGCCATCAACATGTAGTTGCAGCCCAGAAAGCCACCTGTACCCTGGGCTGCATCAAAAGCAGCAAGGCCAGCAGGTAAGGAATGTGATTCTCCTCCTCTTCTCTGCTCTCTTGAGACCACACCTGGAGTACTGCATCCAGGTCTGGGGTGCTCAACACAGAAAAGATACAGACCTGCTGGAACGAGTCCAGAGGAGGGCTTCGACATGATCAGAGGCTCCTCTTCTATGGAGCACCTCTTCTATGAAGACAAGCTGACAGCTGGGGTTATTCTGTATGCTAAAGTCTCTGAGGACACCTTATAGCACCTACCAGTGCCTAAAGCAGGTCTACAAGAAAGTTGGAGGTGGTTTCCATAAGAGGTGGAAAGAGGAGGTTTCTGTAAGAGCATATGGTGACAGGACAATGGGTAATGGCTTCAAACTGAAAGAGGGAGTTTGGAACTAGGTGGTCTTTAAGGTCTCTTCCAAACCAAACCATTCTGGGATTCTGAGATTCTTGATGTGTAACTATCTTATAATAATAAAAGCTACTTCATAGGCTTTAAAAGGATATACCAAACATGAGAGGCAGATGTGTGCTTTTCAGTCTTGGGTATGTTTAATTTTTGGAGAAGCTATCTATGGGTAAGTCAGAAGGGCTAAGTCCAAAGGTCTGGATCAGAAGGATACAATTTTCTTTGTGTGTCCTGGCTAGTTTGTCTCAGCTCTTGGTCTCTTAATATGAGGTTCCCTCAGCACTGATTGGTACTGGTTTGGTATTCTTCACCTCTTCATCTTTAGCTGAATTCAAATCAACACATCCCTTGGGACAGTCTCCAACAGCTGTTCTAGAGTAGCACTGTTCTGTCCCACACAGAATATATATATGTGCTAGCCAGACATCAAAACTCTGCATTTCTTTTCCACCTGAGCCACCTTGTGGGCCCTTTTCCTGTAGCAAAAATGCTACTTTTAAGAGAAAATATACCATTCATAGTGTACAGTTCAGAGCATTGCAGTGGGAAATGATGGAGAAAATAGCAATACTGTAGGACTTCACTCATCACTGCTTGATCACCAAGCTCTTCAAGGGTCTCTCTGAAATTAACTTGTTTTGATGTAGTTCCTAGAATATCAACAGCTCCACTAAAAAAAAATAAAAAAGAAAATTAGTATTGAGCCCCTGGAGAGTCATGTCCAGACATGGACATGGATGTGGACATGAACCAAACACAGGTATGGCAACAGAATTGATCCATTGGTTATTATCCCTGATACTGTCTAAAGCACATTCAGCCAAGTTCACCAACAGATTTTTTTTGACACTGTTCTCACAAGGGAGAGACATATGGGAATTCATTAAATTAGGTTTAACATTACCTCCCAGCCCCTCACAGAGAAGCCTTTCTATTCTCTATCCCCGGAGGTGGAAATCATCTGTTAGGGTGCTCCGCTCCTTATTACGCAAAGTACCTTGGATGGTGGCCCAAGGGGTAACAGTGCTGGGGAAATTTAAACCCATGGAAATGCAGTGGGTCCATGTGAAATGGTTTTCATAGAATCAGAGAATGGTTTGTTTCAGAAGAGACCTTTAAAGATCACCTAGTCCAACTTCCCTGCTGTGGGCAGGGACATCTGTCACTGTAGCATCTTGCCCAAAGACCTGTCCGACCTGGTCTTGAGCACTTCCACGGACAGCACTCCCCAATTCCTTTTGCAACTGGAAGGAAGCGTTCAACAGAGAGAGATTTCTGTGCCTTCACAGCCAGCCAGCTGAGGCTTTGTTATACCTGTATTCACAAGCAAAGATAATTCAGATGCCACTAGGCTCCATCCTTGCTGTTTTGAATCACTTATGGCAAAAATTAGGATGAACAGCAATGCCAACCTCCAGAAACCAACACAGTGTGCTGCTACCACATCTCTATCTCCTCTGAAAGGGGAAATACAGCAACAAAGATATTCCTGATGATGTTCTCCCACACATAGTGGGACTCTTGTTCCCAGGGCTCCTTCTGAGAGGCAAAGATCTTGGCAGCAGCCATGCTGCTCCAGAGGTGAGGGAGATGTTCTGAACACACAAATATGAACAGGGTGTGTTTGACTGCATGGTCAAAGGTGAGACCCCATAAAAATACTCCTGCTGTGCTGCATCTGTCAAACCCAGCCAGTGAGGGGTGGGATCTCCAAAGGTTTATTTATTAAGTTTCTGGATGGGCTGCTGAGCATGGAGGGGGGGAAGCATTTCTGGCCATGCCAGTGACATGATGGCAGAGCACTTCTGGTCAGTATTTTCAGTAATGAGGAGAAAAGTGCTCACTATAAACCATGTCAAGGAGCATGGGGTTAAGACTCACCTTGCTGTGTTTTGGTGGTAAATCCAGCAGTTGGCAGTTTCAAGCCTTTGCTTGAGCAATTTATCAATATGAAAATTAACGACTGTCATGTTTTCTGTTTCTTTTGCAGGGTTGCTGGGCATATTTCTCAATTCTTCCAGCTCTGTGGAAGAGCTAACTGTTCGATTAAACTGTGGGATTGTCCTTTTCCTCCTTTCCTTCCTACCATTCATTTTTCCTCTCCAAACCAGAACACCTGGAGGCAGCATATTCCTGATGGCCACAGAGAAAGCTGCGAGCCTCAAAGCCTATTTACATGAACATCCATCATCACGTGAAAGTTTATTTCTCTAAATGAATGATGTTTCCCACCCCCTCACCCCCAGATTACAGGTAACATAAAAAGTGTTTTATCTGATCTGGGTTGTGCTTTGAGTTTCTGGGTTGTTCCAGCATCTGCTGATAGTGCTAAGCCCTGAAATGTGAAAACAGCTACTTTAGCTGTCACATTACCAATGCCATGGCTACTTTTGTGATGCCTGCGCAACACACACATGGCAAATACATATATCATTTAAAAAGGCTTCTTTATGGGGCTGAAGCTTTGATTTGTATTGAAGCAGCTCTGAAATAACATCCTTGTCTGCCTGGCACTGATTGCCTGCCCATAGCTAAGATCAGGCTTTGCTCCATACCCTGAAAAAATTTGGATTTCAAATTAATTTGTGCCTTTTAAAAAACACAAAGGCCCACAAATATTCCAGGCAAAACTTCAGATTATTGCCCAGTGAGAGAATGAGCTGTAAGTTCTCTGACCTCACAGTATCTCTAAATTATTGTTCCTGAACAATATTGTATTGTGGAAACAAAAAGCACTAGCTGCAGCCTTCTGCTATCAATCAGCCGGCAGTGCAGCAATAAAGTTATTTAACTCTCACTCTCAGAAGCACACAGATCAGTACCAGTGGGTGTGGAGCAGAAATGGACAGACAGATCTTGATTTTTAATTAATTCAAACTTACTCTTAGTTCATAAATGGCTGACTTCAGTAGTGTGAGTGACAGCACATGAAAAGTTTATCTGTATTTCCCAAAACCTAAAAGAGGCGTCTTAGACCATGGCAAGTCAGGGAAAGCACAACAGCTTGATAATTGCAACTGCTTGGAATTTTTAAAAGTAGTTCCAATTTCTAGCTGTGTAACTTGCTAAAATGAATGGGGTCGATGCAATTGTCACGTATAGTCTGTGTTGCTAAGGCTTGGGCCTCAGCCTTTTAAATTAATTCAATTATGTCTTAAAGTCCTTCTGTATCAAGTTTGGGTTGTTTTTCAGACATGCTTATTTAATTTGTATTTTTCTTTTTATTTTTGTGCAGATGCTTCTTGACTGCCAATCCTCCCTGCCTGCTTTAGGGAAGGATGTTTATGGCTTGTTTGGCGTTTTCTTCTGTTGGTTCTTTGGAGTTGGTGTTTTTGCCTTCTGTTTGTTTGGTTTCGGTTAGTTTTGTTGCTTTGTTTGGGCTTTATTTGGCCTTGTTTGGGTTTTTAATGCTTTTCGCATCGTCGGGCTTTGTACTTTTAATTCTGCCATGGGAAGGAGTGGGAATAACGTGTCTGTGGACAACTGTACACAGAGGGATGTGCGGGTACCCCTGTGGTATGGGCGCTCACACGCGTGGGCTCACTCGCGTACAGGTTCTCGCAGGAACAGGCACGGCGCACGCTTATTCCCGGTCGCAGGCATTGGGAGGATGGGGAGCTCAACGGGAGACCGGGAATAGCCCCCGGCGCGGCGCCAGCGCGGTCACGGAGCGTCCCCTGCTGCCCGTCCGCCGCCTCGCCGCAGTGCTGCGGGACGCCTTCCCGGTTCCCGGGATTCTCGGGACTCCTGGGGTCCTCTCGACACCTGGGGTCCTGGGGACACCTGGGATCCTCGGGACACCGGGAATCCTCGAGACACTCGGGGTCCTCGGGACATGGATATCTGGGATCCTTGGGACATGGATACCTGGGATGCTCAGGACACCTGAGATCCTTGGGACATGGATATCTGGGATCTTCAGGACACCTGGGATTCTCGGGACATCTGGGATCCTTGGGACAGGTCTCACACCTGCCTTTGAGGGGAGCAGGTCCCAGGTACCCACCTGACCAGCTGGAATTTTCCCGAAAGCACACCCACAAATGGCTGGTAAAAACTCTCTTGTCTGACATGGGCACAAGGGACCTTACAGCAGCTCCAGGGGAAGACTGGCCTGATGTCCTTCCTGGAGGTAGGGAAGAGCCATGGCCCTCACAGTCAGGGAACTTCTCTGTCCCCTGGTAGAAGAATTTTTCAGTTTGGGCTAAAAACCAAATGACCTAAAGCCCAGCATTTCCACCGAACAAGAATCATGCTTTCCAGCCATCTCTCTGCAGTCTGGCCCTTATGTCCCTTTTTCCCAGCAGAGCATATTCCCTTCTACTGTGTGAAAGGAGGGTGTGACACTGAATACAGCATGCAGTATTGTGGCAATGCCTATGATATTTAATGGTATAAAAGAAGTTTCCTCACAGGTTCACAGGTATTCTTGTCATTTCTCGGCCACAGCAAGTGAAAGGGATTTGTAGTTGTGCATATTTTGAAATGATGAGAGGAAAATATTCCTGCAGCTGAACTTATAACTATGCAGAGTTGACTATGGGAGCTGGGACCTAATAACCCAACCCTAAGAGTTTGGGCATGAGCACATCACAGCAATATGGAGCCAAGGCAAGTGGAAGTGCCTAATCTGTCCACATAATTCAGATTAGTAAGGGACAAACACCAAAAACTCTCACCTACCCTTAAGTACACAGCTGGTCAGTGGGCAGGATGAAGAGCTTGTATCACAATGTGCAGTGAGACTGAACCTGCTTCAAACCTGCTCTCCACCTTGACGGGATGGTGTGGGCATTATGTTCCCTTGAACCCAAGGTTGATTTTTTGGCCTTCTGGCCTATGCAGAAATTCTCTGCTATGTGTTCAAGACATGCTGTGACCTGGCCTCTTTCTAGGATTGCCAGATAGTCTGGATTATATAGGATATCTTATGTTGTATTTGCATAAAAAGCCCTGCATTAAAAATTTATGAATAATCGATTTCCTTGGATGTTCACTGCACCCACTGCTTGTCTGACAACCCAAAACCTACAAGTCCAGAGACACAGCTGTTGCACACAAGCAAATAAATAATGTATTTACTATAAAATTACCCTCCATGCACAATGAGGTGCAACTTGCTGCACGAATGCAACTCGTCAGAGAGTATCCCAGATTTTCATAAACAAAATTTACCAGCCCTGCCTAATGTGCAGTCCTGTTTCTGCAAAAGTAAATATCTTACCGTGGGCTGCTGGCTTATAAATCATGGGTTTTATTTTTCCATTGCAGGAATGTAGTACAGATCTATAAAACATTTAAGACCCTGTGCTTAATGTTTCCTCTGTTCATTAATATCCTGAGGGACTAAGCCATTGTTTAATCTTCTACAAAAATGACCATGATTTATACAAAAGTTGTTTGAAACGTATTTCTTTTATTAGCAATACCATTGAATGTCAAAACCAGAACCTAGATTTATCTACCCTTCATGCTACCCATATAATATATAATGCTGTGTGCATTAAGTAAGGAAAAAAGTAAATATTGCTCCTGTTGAGTGAAGGTCTACAGGTAGATAGCTTAATTTTTAAGGTGATTTGGATCTAGATGAACATCCAGCAGCCATATGAGTTAATAGAGCCTTCAGTGTGCTACAGCTCTGAAGCACTTCTTGTATGTAAAGTGACTTTGTAAGTCAAAATCAAACACCAGGAAAAAAAAACCCAATGAGCCAAACAATAAGCAAGCTTTGTTTACCTTGTCTGGCTGCCAGAGTGCTGCTTGGATTTCCTCATGTGGTTCAGGTTGGACACCAGGGACACTAAAATCACCAGCTTTTGAAAAACTGATCTAGAAAAGTTAGATTTAAACTGGGAATCCAAATTAGAATCTGGTGCAATTGTAGAAGTTCTGAAAAGGTCTGTAAAAATGGGGTGACCAAGCGGCATGTGTGTTAACAGCTCTCACAGACTCCATTCCCCAGAAGCTATTGCAGAAAACATTCTTTCCCTCTGACCTGCAGCTTCTGAAGGCAACATGTCGTTTTGCATCGTGCTGCATGTCCAGTCATTTACAGGCTTAGCAGTGATCTTGAGGTCACCCTCCACCTGGAACCAGCCTGTTCCAACCAGCAGGACAGGCCTCAGGTCCCAGCCTGAGCTCAGTCAGCTTTGCACAGCCCTCAAGAGAAGAAATAACAGGGAAAATAATTTGGGTTCAACATCAGCATCTGGGATGATACATACAAGCAGGGAAGGCAGCAATAAATATTTGTATTTAGTCACTTCTCAAGGGGCACATTAAAGGAGGAAGTGTGTTAGTTATTCCAAGTCAGAAACAACAGTGGGGCTTGGGGACTGAGGTTGAAAGTGCATATCAGTAATTCAGTGTAGAATATATTATTATAGGGATTTGGTGTAATTACCAAAAGCAAAACAAAGAAATGAAGAAAAAAATCATTCCAGCTCTCAAATTACATTTGGTTGGAAAGACTTTATTTCCCCCCCAGACTCCTTTTTATTTGAGAAGCAGAAGTGGAGTCTTTGGTTTGTACCTCTGCACTTTCAGTTTTCACATCTGTCTGAGAACCTCAGACTTTTCTGCACAGAGAAAGCAAGATGTGAGGAAAAAGAAATTACTGAGCTGAAAACTGTTTTCTGTAATAACACAAGCTTACTTAATAGCCACAGGAAGTTCAGAGTTAAAGTTACATTTTAACAAGTTCTCAGATACTGTAGATATGGTAAAACTTCAGAATGTTGCTAATCTGCTCAAGAAACCAGAACTTCCCTCATGGACACAGTGTAACAAGCATAGGAATGTAAACAGAGGATATTGTTTTCTGGTCACATTAAACTGAAAAAATCTCTTGCTTTTCAGTTCTACGTTAGTACAGGGAAGTACATGAATACAAAACTCATGTGCTTGAGTTCTATCTGACTTAAGTACATATTATTTCATTCTTCATTCAAGAGCAATGCTAACTCATAGTATCAGTGACTGCATTCAAAGTGCAACATTCAAAACCAACGTGTGCAATTCTCATGACATCAAGAAGGGTAAAGATGGGCCTTCAGTTTCAAGCGAACATCCTTTCATGAACACCATGGCTGTGCCATCTGGAGAGAAGGAAGGATTGAACCCATGAAATGAGGAGAAAGATGAAAGAGAGATCCCACTGACATTTCCTGATGCAGCTTCCCTGGACCAGCTGGCATTAGCAGAGAAATGGGCTTTGTTTAATGAAAGGTACCCTCCTGTTTTCATGTTCTTCCTAGTCAGGAAAGAGATTGGTAGCACCAAGCCCTTATTTACTCCATGAGTTCACCTGCTGTGACAGAGTCTCTGAAAAGGAGACTCAGGAGCCAGCATGGATCTCAAAAGCAAACAAACAACCCAACAAATTAAACAAGCCTCAACAACAACAACAACAACAAAACCTCCCACAACATCAACAACACCAACCAACCAACCAACCTCTATTACTCTAATCTTGCTCTTACTTTGGTCATCCCAGCAAGGATTGTCTTTCCTTCTTCTCCTTTTTTTCCCCCCTTAACTTTTAGACTATTCTTAGTGATTGAGATCCTACTATCATTTGCTGGCAGAATTAATTATTTAGGTTTTATTTTACTGTAATTCTTGGCAGCTGTCATTACTGAAACTCTCAGTTGCCAAATGAGGTAAAAACAGATATAAAAATGTTCATTCAATATCTAGGCATTAAAAAAGATAATCATTCTAGCAATAAATCCTTGTGTTAGTTATGGTTTCCTTTGCTGTCTAAATGGCTCTTATGGGAAAATGACAAATCTTAGCAGCAGAAGAGCAGTGGGAAGAGAGCTACATTCTCTCTAATTTTAGTGCAGGTATGTAGGATACCTGTGCTATCAGAAATGTTAGAGTTGGTCCACAGAAAAACCTCTTCTGATCTTCTTCCCCAAAGGTGAGGGTGGCCTTTCATTAGATAATAGCCATAGCATTAAGCATAAGGGACAAAGTGTAAATGTCAAGCCCACCAATATCATAATTGGGATATTTTTAATCAGGATAGATGAAAATAGATATACATACACTCATGAGATGTAAAAAGGAAAAGACTTCTGAAAAGCAAGTGTACATCACTCTTCCACTTAATTTTCCCCACTTGGTCTTCAGGATATTTCATGGGAAAAAAAAAACCAAACAAACCTCCCTCTAATTTTATTATCTGTTTTGGAAATCAATGCAGATAAGGTGTTAAACATTTGAGGTTTCAGGTGCACACAGGAAAACGATGCAGAAGGGACTATGATCCCAAGCAAGTTCCCTCCTCTGCAGCGGACAATTTAATGGGACCAGATTTCCAGCTCCCTTCTCCTGACTCCAGGGGCAGTAACCTGCCTGTCAGAGCTCACTGTGCTGGGTAAGCCCCACCAGACAGCTGGCACAGAACAGCCTCCTACAAACTTATTTTCAAGAAAGCAATTCACAGGCCTAGAAATGGTCTATCATAATTGAATAGATACTATGTTCAGTTTAATTGGCTAAAAAGCTAAACTTAATGAAATTAAGATGTAATTCTATTCACATTTGACTGATATGATTTGTGGCAGAAAGTGTAGTAAACAAAAGACCAAGAGCAAATTTAGCCTTAGATTTTATTTATAAATTAATTTCAGTGACTACAAAAGATCTCCAGTTTTGTCCCTAATAAAAACTATTATATTCCATAGATAATGCACTCAAAATGTAATCCCTGTAGATAAGAGTGGAAAGAAGAATTTGGACCAAAATAAAAGGCACAGCAATGAGAAGAAATCTCATTCTGAGCAGAAATCTTTCTACTTGGTTACCACGCAATCTAATTCTGACAGTGCACTCGACTTGAAAAATGACATCCCCATCTCTAAGAATTGAAAGGTGGCAGAAAAAGCAGGCAGTCGGTGCTTTAGTCTAAAGCAATTATGAGCTCCTCACAAGCTCGAAGACAAGAATTGATTTTCATTTCTAGATTATCAAGAGGTGGGGGCAAGCAGGTCAGGAAATCTGACCCTATCTTGACCTGCTGGATTGGATTGTTCTCAGACCTGTTCAATATTGAGAAGGATTGTTTGGGATGAGAGAGAAGGAGGAAGAGAAGAGAAATCCTTTGGCATGTTTTGTGCCCAACAGTATCTAGGCTTTTTTTTTTTTTTCACCTTGCTTTATGGTCTTAGTAATTCAATATCTAATATTTTAAGGTGCTTATTTGAAAGACAGTTCCCCATGAGTGACCAAATCTGATAAAGACAGCAAAAACTGCAGGTTTCTCAATCAAGGGAGTGTAAGAAATAAGCACAGCCTGGCCTCAGAGGGGACCTGTAAATCTTTAGATCACTCCTGTGCTATACATATCTATAAACCAACCAGTTGTCCTATATTTTTTGCTATTGTGGTGATCCAATATTTGTGTAACACCATCTTTTTCAAAAGTCTCCACATCTTTGCACCATTACTTGGCTTCCACAGAAATTTTGCCATTTACCAAGGTGAAATGCAGCTATGCTTTAAACCGAAATACCATGAAACTTTGCTAATTCAAGTTCATAGTTCACTACTCAGACTACTGAAAACTGTAATTACTGTAACGTTGCTTAATTTTTCTGTAGGTGTTTTAGATAAACTCAAGTGCTTTTTCTTTTTTTCCTCACATTACAAAAGAGTGTCTACAAGGAATAAGACACAAGGTAAACAATATCTTCAAGGAGTAATTATGAAAACTATAAACTTTGTAGAAGAGCTCAAAGCAGCAGGGGTCAGGAATATCTTAAACACTAAACCAGTGCTGTGTTTTAATCTGGAAGGCAGCTAAACACCACACAGCCATTCACTCACTTCTCCCCTCCTCAG
The DNA here is from genome assembly GCA_032173965.1 of Sitta carolinensis. NCBI lineage: Eukaryota > Metazoa > Chordata > Aves > Passeriformes > Sittidae > Sitta > Sitta carolinensis. Next base: position 33,327,483 of record CM063284.1, on the reverse strand, counting down.
CGGAGTGGTGGAAAGAATTGGACAAAACCTTGTGGGTTGGGATACAGACATTTTAATAGGACTGAAAAGGAATGGAAATTAGTAATAATGATAATATCAATAGGAAGAACTCTCAAATAATTAGAATGTACAAAAAATGATGCACAGTGTTATTGCTTACCACTCATTGCTCAATTCTTGAGGAGTGCCCTCTGGTCAGCTGTGCTCCCAGTTTATACACTGGGGTGTATATGGCGTATGGTATGGAATAGCTCTTTGTCCAGTTTGGGTCAGATGTCATGGCTGTGTCTCCTCCCAACTTCTTGTTTCCCCAGCTCACTCTCTTGAGGGGCAGTATGAGAAGTTAAAGAGTCCTTGACCACTGCTTAGCAACAACTAAAACATCAGTGTGTTATTAATGTTATTCTCATCTTAAATCCAAAACATAGCGCTGCACCAGTTACCAGGGGGAAAATTAACTCTATCCCAGCTGAAACCAAGACACTTTTTGTGCTGGTTACCATAAATCACCTCCAGCACATCTAATTTCTTCAGGTACAGGATACCTCTGCCCATGTTGATCCACTTGCCTGAGTGATACATAATAACTTCCTGGAAGGGATACCTTTCCTTCTCTCCTGAACTGGAGGCACCTCCAGAGACTGAGGCCTCATGCCCCTTTTCCAATCACTTTGTCAATGCCCATTTCCCTAGAAACAGATCCCAGCTTTTTGGCTTCCCTACCCTCTAGTTCCAGGCTACTGGCCCAGTTATCCCAGCACTGGAACAGACAGGTGACAATGTGCTCACCTGGAAGATGGCTGAAATGTCTTCACATAACCAACTGCAAACACAGGGATAGAGATTGTGTGGTTACCACCTTGTTTGAGTTCTATATCTTCTTCCTTCTGTTCTCATGATGGCCTTTTGCTTTGGAGTAGGGTGCCTCACCCACTTCTTCCCTTTAGTAAGAGAAGAGCTTCCTTTATGGGATGAGCTGACTTTTGCTTCCAGCATTTCTTCATGAGTGTAAGAACAGCTGATAATGACATGAGTTTGCTCTCTGGTTCAGCCACGTCATGGGGGTTGGAGTAGCTGCAATAGCTGTCACTTTATTGTCGCATTAAGAGTCCCTCTCCTGCCCTCAAGGGTAGTCAGTGATGTTGGACAGGGCTCAGTGGATGTGGGCCAGGCCTCAGCATGTTGCAGTGATTTGTGTCTCTCAGGAGTTAAAAAAAAAAAAAAAAGAAAATAAAAGAAAAAAAAGTGACAGCTCACTTTTTCCAAATATTTTGCCAGTTTTTCGGGGTTCTGCTCTTGTTGGTGGATGAAGTCCAAAACATTAGAGGTGCCTACTGTCCTAGGTACTTGCCCATACAGCCTGACGCTTACAACTGTCCAGCCTCCAGGTAGATCTCTGGGTGGTATTCTTAAATAGATGTTTAAACAAGATCTTGAGCACATTCAGTAATATAAGACATATCAACAGAAACATGCCAGTCTGAACATCCCAATAATACTCAAAATTCTCAAAAGCTGTTGTAACTAGCCTGGAGAATAAGGAAAAGGGGAAGACAAAAACAAAGAAATGAAGGTGAAGGAGTAGGGGACATCTTCCCCCACTTTGTCTCACCCATAGCTTGGCCCTCTAAGGAGAAGTCGTAAATTATCACTAGTTTCTGAGAGATGGCTCCCGGAGTATGGAGATGAGGGCAGTCTGAGTATAAATACCAGATTAGTCTCATGACCAGCAATTTTATCATATCAGAAGTCAGTGCTACAAATGACAAAACGATAAACCTTAATCCAGACCCCAGAGGTGACAAACACCACAAGAGGGAACATATACAGCAAGTAAGGTGCTACAGAGTGCAACTCTGAGAACAAGTGCAACAGCTCTGTGAGCAAATAAATCAACACTGTGACAAGTGACTATTAAACTATTATAATGAATGTTTATAAAAATTTCTTTTAAAACACTCTGGTCAGATCCGTCATTATCTTCACCCTCTTGGCACCATGTAGGGTGTCAGAAAAATGGCTGTTGTAGCTTGCCCTGGCTGGCAACTAAATACCACAGCTTGCTCACTTGTTTTCCCTCTCCCTGCAGCAGAATGGGGGATTGATTCAGAAAGAAAGATTAATATGTGTGGGTTGGGATAAAGACGCTTTAATAAGACAGAAAGGGAAGGGGGAAAATAATAAAATTAATAATAACAATAATAATAGTAGTAGTTGTCGTTGTTGCTGTTATTTACCAAATAACCATGCACAGTCTTACTGCTCACCACTCACTGACCGATGCCCAGCTAGTTCCTGAGCAGTGGCTCTTGACCAGCTGTCCCCCCAGTTTGTATACTGAGCATGCTGTCATGTGGTATGGAATATCCTTTGTCCACTTTGGGTCAGTTGTCCCAGCTGTGTCCCCTCTCTTCTTGTGCTCCCAGCCTACTCCCTGGCAGAGCAATATGAGATGTTGAAGAGTCCTTGACCACTGCTTAGCAACAACTAAAACATCAGTGTGTTATCAACATTATTCTCATTCTAAAGCCAAAACACAGAGCTACACCAGCTACTGGAAAGTAAATTAACTGTCCCCCAGCTGAAAGCAGGACACTCAACTGTTGACATTAATCAGTTCCAGAGTAGTGGGCTCCACCTCTAGAAACTGTATGGGCTGTGTACAGTCAGTCTCCACTAAGATATTGCCATTTCTGTCAGAAATGTCATAGCTGCTCAACAGCCCACATTGACAGAAGCCTCAAAAGAGAGAATGGGAAACAAATACTGAATGAAACATTGAGCCAACTGCAACTGCTGGAGTGCTGCAGAGAAATGGAGCTGGTCACTGGGAGTTGTGTTACCATCATGGTTACAACCATCTGGTTTCCCAAACCTTCAGGAAAAATGAGTGGTTTATGAAAGACAGAAGGAGCCAAGCAAAGCCATGCATGCATTGCAGCTGAGTGTAGGCGCTCAGGGCAGTGGGGCAGCCACTAACAGACAGGGAAATTATGTTTTCTGAAAAAATCTGTCTGGTGCATTATAGTGCCCATTTTGTCACTACAATTTTAAACTGATGTGTATCTTTAAAGTAAGAATAAACCCACCACTTTGCCTTTTTCCTGATGTATTACTGCCCAAAATCAAGCAAAAATTGAAATGAAAATGTCTAAAATGTCCCAATGTAGATCTCTGCTGCTGCTAAACCTCTTCAGTAAGCCTTTCAATTTAGTCTGTGCCATATTCAAAATAACAAATGAACATGTAAGTGTGATTCTAGTGTCTTGCTTCTTGATTCTCAAGCAGGAATGTGAAGCACAATGGCTCTGCATACATAAATGCTATAAAATTAGTGCAGACAGCTGGCAAATCATTAATTAACAGCAGTAATGATTTCAAACCAGAGCTCTGGGGACTCCACAGGAAATAGGAAGTACACTGGTCCTGCTTTCATTTATGCCTCTGACCTTGTTTCTTCACCATAAATAATAAGAAAAAACAATGCACGTCTGAGCCAGGATATCACACAAGCCACAACCAGTAGTCCTAGAGATAATGCACACTCTGAAGGAGTCTCATCACAGAAAGCTTTCTTTGACTATGCTCCAGCATCAGACAGATGCAAAAATGACTCTGTAATACTATGCACACAGTGCTAGATAATTAATCACAAAGACTATTCTAAATAATTCAAAATCTAAAAAAAAAAAAAAAAAAAAAAAAAAAAAAAAAAAAAAAAAAAAAAAGATAGGTTTTCTTCCCTTCTATTGTAGCCTAATTTTAACATATTAGATGATTCATATTATTCCCTGGATTGTCCCCAGGAGTATCACACAAATGGAACTGCACATAAATGCTAAGCCAATATGTAAATGAGAAATAATCTTAAGATTTATCTATGAACTCCAGCTTATTTTAGCAAATTAATTCATTGAGAGCAGAAGGGTTACTGTCTCTCTGTGAAACATAAGAGGGAAAATGTTGGTTCACAGAAGATTTATTTCCATAATAGACCTAACAGGTCCAATAATTATTATAGTTCACCATGTTGTTGCTGAGTTTGTGCTGAAGATTGCATTCCCTGTTAGCATAAAATATATCTGCAGGGAAAAGACAAGGAGAACAATTTAAAATGTGTAATATTTTCTCCTGAGGATGAGCTCTACTAGAGTAGCAGCTCCATATGCACAAGATGGAAGTGATAATCTGGAAATTATGTACTAGTAAAGCTCTGGGGAACAGGCAAAGAACAGTTATGTTATGGCAATGGAGAAAATGGCTGCCCTCAATGTGCAATTTGTGCTATTTTTTCTACAATTAAAAAAAGGAAAAAAAAAAAAAAGAGAAGAAAATAAAATCAGTTCTTTCTGTTTTGAGCTGGCAACACTGTGGGTCCTATCACCCTGGAGCCAGCCTGAGCCTTTCTGGCACCCTTGGGAAGGTGGGGATGTGAGGGCAGGGATTTGGGTAAGCCACACACAGACTGCCCAGGTCTGGGAGGAGACACTGTGTGAGCACCTCCAGGTCACACAGGCCCCACAGGGCTGCAGTTCTGTCACTCTCTGTGCAGTTAGCTCAGCAATGCCAGAGCTGTGTGCCACGTGCTGTGTGGGAATGGGGATGGCAGATGCATGGGAATTCCCACTGAAGTGGCAAAACCTGCACCTTTTCTGCCCCTATAGGAAAAGCCTGAACTTTCCACCAGTCCCTGACTTTCTGCATTGGAAACACACCAGTTTCCCTGTGCCTCTGCAGCTGCTGGGTGTCTTTGGGCTGGTGAAGGGCAAGAAGATTTTGCTCTTTGGTATTTTTTCTGTTGATATGGAACAAGATTTCTAATGGTTAAAAAACCATTGAATGGGTATTTTGACTTAATTCTGAGGAAAGGGGCCGAGTGACCAAAAAGGGTTCTACAAAATGGTTTAGTGCTGGAAAAACCCACAAACAAACATGAAATATTTGTATAACTGTATATTTATCCTATAGACCTAGCCAGGAGATGTAAATTCACCTTGTGTTCAGAGGAAGTGCTAACCTGAGCTAACACAGCTCGTGTCTCTCTAGGATGTTGTTCACTCCCGTCGCTTCCCTTACTCTGTTCCCCTTTTATCCGATCTGGTTTGCCGCCGGGTGACTCTAACCGCGGGCTGAGGCAGCGCTTCGGGGCTGCGGTTCTGTGCTCCTGCAGTGCGCAACCCTCCTGCGGCAGATTAAAGAATTACCTCAAAGCCAGCTTTTCTGCGCGGGCGGCAACAGGGCGCTCCTGCTCGGACGGGGAGAGATCTCCAACCTGCTTGCATTTCCCAGAGCAGCCAGGCAGGGCTCCGGAGCTCGTGCTACCACCTGGACAAGCAATGAACGGAGTTTTGGGTGTCTTAATCATTTTTTCACATGGTACTTCTCCTTTTTTATTCTGTGGTCCAGCAATGTCCTGGACGGCATTCATAATCATAAAGACTTGGTGTTTGTAAAGCTGTGAGAACATACTTTTTTTTTTTTTTTTTTTTTTTTTTTTTTTTTTTTTTTTTTAAGAAGACAAGATAAAGTTTACAGAAGCCCTGTGACATGGGGCTTACAGTGAGCAGTCAAGGCACAGGAGTGTGATAGACTCCACCAGGAGTGAATGATTCAAACAGAATTAGAGGGGCAGGTCTGGAATTCACAATTATAATGGTCTGAAATGAAATTAATTCCTTAGCTGATTCTCACAGCACTAAAGTGTAATGTAATTCAAGATCAGAAGATCTATATTACTGCATTTCAGAACCTCATGGCTTGGAAAAAACACCAAACAAATAACAAAACCTGAAGCAAACAACAAACCACAAACTAAAAAATTAGTTTCAAGTGTTCAACTTGTCCCAACAGCAGTGTTTATGCCATTTATGCCACTAAAACCACCTAAGACAAGAAAAAAAAGCACTTAACTGTTACTACAGTGTGCTTTAAATTAGCTTTTTTTTTTTTTTTTTTTTTTTTTTTTTTTTTTTTTTTTTTTTTTCCCCTGGAAATCACGCTTTCTGCATTTACTTTGCTTTAAGTTTGCACTTCGTATAGGGAAAATTAATCTCGTGATGCAAGCATGAATTATCCCTGATATTTTTTACTTTCATCTATAGGCTGAATGTTTCTGGCATGCAAGAGCTCTGCTATTTCCGCCTGTGTTTCCACACGAGGATTTGTATTTCTAAAAGTCTTCTGGAGCATTGCAGAATGGATGCTTACCCTGTTGTTAAGCTGATGTTTCAGTAAGACTGGGTCTATCTACAGACCTGTAAATTGAGAAAGGGTCACACACCTGGTGGGTCCCCGGGGTCAGAAACAGAAACCAGGAATTACACTCTGCTATCCTGTCCTCATCACAGTAGGAATACACAGAGGGAGTACAGCCTCAGGTGTAAACTGCTCTTGAGTCTGTTGCAAATGCTTTCACTTACGGACTCCTCACTCTTTCTTTCTGTGGACAGCTACCTATTTAACATATTGGGGTGAAATAAATAAGTGCGGAAGAACACATTTGTTTCTCTAACATGCGTAAAATGGACATCATCTGCAAAATGTGTTAAGTACCAATTGTGCAAACCACAATAACTGTAATACGAGAAAAATAGATCTAATCAGATTTCATGCTTATTTATTCTTTGGCATTGCATGAAATACAGAATATGATTCCTTCAGGGCATAATCTAATGCCTGTCAGTCACTGGGAAAATGCTCACTTATTTTATGGTGGAACAGATCTTGAACAGAGCAGGGAATATGATTCAAGATATTCAAAAAGGAAAATACCTAAAAGTGTTGGCAAAATTAAAAGTAGTTTATTCAGGCAGATATCAGTCCCAGGTGATGTGAAGTAAGGCACAATTAGCAGCTCCATGGTAAGGAATTATGGAAAAGCCTGCACCAGAAAACATAATTTCCAACAATGTAAATCTAGTCCTTGTTTTACACCCTGGTGTATAAGTAGTGTAAGTATTTCTTTCCCTTATACATGCCTGTGGTACCAGGGTGGGTTGTTTTTTTTTGTTTTGTTTTTTTTTTTTTTGGTTTTTTTTGTTGTTTTTTTTTTTTGTTTTTTTTTTTTTTTTTTTTTTTTTTTTTTTTTGTTATCTATACAGCTACATAATCCTTTTAAAAGTCCTACTAAGCTATTTGGATCTGTAGAATTTTCTGCCATTGAGCTTCAGACATCTTGATGAACTGCATATCCAAAGTAACTTAGAAAGTTAACTAAACCAGGATTAGAGACACAATAAAATAAGCTGACACCAATTGTTCAGTGATTCTCTCTTTCTTTTCTTTCTTTCTTCCTTCTTTTCTTTCTTTTCTTTCTTTCTTTCTTTCTTTCTTTCTTTCTTTCTTTCTTTCTTTCTTTCTTTCTTTCTTTCTTTCTTTCTTTCTTTCTTTCTTTCTTTCTTTCTTTCTTTCTTTCTTTCTTTCTTTCTTTCTTTCTTTCTTTCTTTCTTTCTTTCTTTCTTTCTTTCTTTCTTTTTCTTTCTTTCTTTTTCTTTCTTCTTTCCCTCTAACTTTACCCATCAAAAGTTCTTTTGCAGTTCAGGTAAATTAAATTCCAGGACATTAATAGCATATAAATCTGTCAATATCATAGATTCCCAGCTACTGGGAAATGTTCCTACATACGTCATTTTAGGTCAGGTAAAGAATCAAGCTGATGCTCTTGTGTCACCTTCTCCTTCTGTGCTCCTCCGCAGCAGGAATCTATAATAATCTTTATGAATAGCCAGCAATGTATTTGCATATCTTTAAGTATTTCTAAATGACAAGAAGACACAGTGCCTAGAAAAATACACAATTTAGCTAGAAATTAGCTTTGTCGTGTTGGTTTAGTACAGCAATTCAGCCAGCTTTCTACTGTTTTCAGTGGTCATTTATGTCAGCAGTAATACAGCAAACATGCACAATTCCCCTAAATTGTGCGAGCAGCAGAAATACACCAGAATACAGTATACAAAAAAAATTATCAATGTAGGAAAAAAAACCCTGAAACAACAAAAGACCAAAACAAACCCCAAACCTCCAAACAAAGGCATTTTACACATTTTGAAGTAAAATAAGCACATATTTTTAAATATAAAAATAACTGCCCCGAAGGTGTGCTGTCAAGCACGGAAAAATATGCATTGCAGACTTGCACATTTCCCTCTCAGGCACGACGGGAACTTTATGATGAATTATAATAACACAGTGAACTTCAGAATGACCAGGTTTTCAATACCACGTCCTGCAACTGCGTTCTGCGTGTACTTCTAATTTTTTACCCAAGTCTGCTCCCTGAAAATGAGCTACACCCAGCATCTCGTGTAGCTTCCTTGACTGTTCATGATGAGTTTTATCTTTGATTTTTCAGTCTTCGTTTGCTTGATCCTGAAGCAGGGATTTTGTCCCTAGTTTCGCAAAAGTGATGAACAATTTATCCTAGAATTCCTGATAAATAGCAAACTTTCCTCCATTAGCGCTTACAGGATCAGAGCACAAAGTTGCCTCCCTGCTTGACGCCACTCAGGCTCTCAATTAACGAAATACAGGGTACGATTTAATAGTTCGTGTTTAGAACAAATATTGCAAAAAACTTTCACGGACAGAGAGTGATACATTACAAACCACCCTCATGTACAAACTGCAAAGTGCTGTGTTGAGAGCTGTTTGCTGCCGTTCTGAGAGACTTCGGCATCATTTGTGCATTTGCCGGGCCAGCTCTGACGTGAGTTCTGAAGGCACAGTGACACCCTTAACTTATGCTATATTATTTCCGCTAAGTGTTTAAATCATCTGTCTATTTATTCATATTCAAGAAATAAAGTGAAGAACAGCTGGTTCTTGTACCGTTCCAACGGTGAGGAACAATCTGATTTTAAAAAATGCAAATAACGGTGAAGAATGATTATTCACGAATACATATAAGTAAGCTTTCAGATGTTCTTTAGTCTTAAGTTGTTAGCTAAAAATTAGCCTTTTTAAACAGTGCCTTTAAGACGCCACTGACCACCAGGAGAGTTTTGTTCTGAAAGCGACTTTAATGAAAATGCTGAAATGATCGCTCGAGGCAAGACGATCACCTAAATCACTTCAGATGATCGCCTAAATCATGGTGAGGTGAAGCTGGGGCACTTAAAAAAGCACGAAGCTGCCTAGAGCGAATAGTTCCAATGCTATTTGCTTCTTTTAAAAACCGCATCGGGGAGGCTGGGGAAAGGTTTAAATTTGCGCTCGGACACTCGGTGCCTCGGAGGCGTCGTTCAATTAGCCGCATTTTTTCTATTAACCGCGTAGGCAGAATTCACAGTTTTTCACTGCGGGGCACGAAGCGATGGATACCAAGAGGAGCCAAAGCCCCGCACCCTCAACTCAGCCGCTCCTGGCTTAGCTGAGCGCTCCTCTCGCCGCCCTCGATCACACCGCCGTCACCCGGGCTGACACCGCTAATTGCTCCGCTGCTCATTAGCCGCAAAGGGCGGAATTGGGACCACCGCCCCGCCCTCAGGGGTTTCTATTCTTACCCCGCCCTTTCGCCTCACGCACCCGCCCTGCGGCGGGGCAGCACCGGTCTCCCCACCCCGTCAGGGCGGGAACGGCCGCTGGGGCTGAGCCCAGAGCCGGGCCGGGAGAGGCGGGCACACGGCCAGAGGGGCGGTCCCGCTGTCCCGGGCGGGCTCAGGCCAGAGGGGCGGTCCCGCTGTCCCGGGCGGGCTCAGGGCCCGGAGGGGGGCTGTGTCCCGGCTGTCCCGGGGCGGGCGTCAGGGCCCGGAGGGGCGGTCCCGCTGTCCGGGCGGGCTCAGGGCCAGAGGGGCGGTCCCGCTGTCCCGGGCGGGCTCAGGGCCCGGAGGGGCGGTCCCGCTGTCCCGGGCGGGCACACGGCCAGAGGGGCGGTCCCGCTGTCCTGGGCGGAGACTCGGCCAGAGGGGGGTCCCGCTGTCCCGGGCGGGCTCAGGGCCGAGGGGGGCCGGTCCCGCTGTCCCGGGCGGGCTCAGGGCCCGGAGGGGCGGTCCCGCTGTCCCGAGCGGGCTCAGGGCCAGAGGGGCGGTCCCGCTGTCCCGGGCGGGCTCAGGGCCCGGAGGGGCGGTCCCGCTGTCCTGGGCGGGCCGAGGCCGCGGGCAGGGCCGGGAGGAGCGCGGGGCCCGCCCCGCCTCGATCTCCGCCCGCCCACAACGCCGGCCAATCGCGGGCCGCCCCCGCCCCTCCGAGGGGGGGCCGCCCGTCGCGGGCGCTGCGCGTCCAATCGGCGGCCTCGGGACGCGCACCGCCCCCTGTGTATTTGCATCCAGCGTTGCTATTGGCTGCACGGCACGGGAGGAGGGCGTGCCTTGCGGGGCGGGGAGGACGGGGCGCACGCCCCAGCGCAACCCGAGACGGCGCCGTTCTCATTGGAGGAGGGCCCGGAGACGTCACGCTCCGGGCGGTGCTATTCAAATCAGGGCCCGTCTCCGCCTCCCGCCCGCCTCGCCCCGCGCAGGGCGGGCCCCGGGGCGTGATTTGCATAGAGGCACCGCCTATTGCATATGCATGAGGGGCGGGGCCCGCCGCGGTTCTTGGCGCGCCGGCCCCTCCGGCTCCCCGGCCCCTTCCGCCCCGCCGCGCTAATTGGTGCGATGTGTGGTCCCGGCTCTCCGCTCTCTCCGCTTTCACCTCGGCTCTGTAATCCAAGCCGGCTGCCTCGCCGTTTTTAATAACGCCTAAACCTGGCCCAGATGGGAACCATTAGCGGCCCCAGCCCCTCTTGCTGATCTTTATAATCTTATTAGTTTAATGGGTCACGCAGTGCAGGACCTATTTCCTACGGATCAAAGGGAAAACAAACAGGGTAATATCCCATCGGGCTTCCTCCCGCTGCCCCCACGGGTGCTGCTGCCGCTGGAAGTGTTCCCCCTTATTAGCCCGCACCGGCCGCCGGGTTTAAAAGGCTCCCGGGCTGCTCCCACCCTGGGCGGCCCCGCACCACACCGCACCGCGACCGGTCCAAGCCCGGGACTCCCGGTGGCTCCGGACCGGTGCTGGCTCCGCCGCCACGCGGGGCTGCGGGGGTTTTCCAGCTTCTCCCCGTTAAATCGGGCACGGTTCCCTGCCCTTCGTTTCAACGCTCCACTTTATCACATACACGGGAAACATATTGCCTGCCGCATTACCGGGGATCGCATTGCAGTATCCGGTGCGGGTTTTTTTGTTGTATTCTTTTTCCCCAAAAAAGCATGAAAGCGGCATCGCATGGGATGGATGATGGGGCCGAATCGGATACCCTGTGGCTTTGCCCGGCTGACCCAGGGGCGGTGTTTTCCGCTCAGTGGCAAAACGCTTATTTGTAGTCCGAGACCCCCTCCCGCAGCCCCTGCAATAACTTTTAGCACAATAAATTAGATGTACGCGCACTGTGGTCCATTACGGAGGAGTGTTTTGTGACGGCTCCTGTCAAAGGTTACCAAACCTCATGCAGCCGCATAAAGCGTTTCTCTCGAGGGTAAATATTTGGGCTTATTAAAGGGTCTGGACGATGTGAGCTATGGTAGGGAATAAAGCCCGGGAGATCCCCGCTGCCGGGCAGGCGGCTCCGCCGCCCCTGCCGGAGTGCTTCCCTTCGCAATCCCTCCAGCACATACTGCCTTCACCCCACCGCCCCTCTGCGCTGCGGTATCTGTCGGGAGGCACCGCCGTGGTCCCCGCAGACCGTTCTCGTGGGGGCCTTCCAGGGACCCCGGGGCCGAAGCTCAAAACAATTAATCTCCATTTCTTGATAAACGTACACACACAATGCCTAAAGACGTATAAAATATTTATCTATAAAATACAAATAAAGTACATACGAATGCAATACCTAAGGGAAGAACTAAACCTGTGGATGGAAAACTCCTAAATCGTATTGTTTAACACTCGCCGGTGTCCTTTCATGGGTTTGGTGAGATTTCCTAAAAAAAGGGCAGCACGCGTGTGCGTGTGGAAGGGTGTGTGGTGCGGGCACACGCGCATGTGTTCTAAGAGTGAACGAAGAGATTTAATATCCTCGGAAATCTCTAGGATTTTATTTCCCAAACTTTTAACGACTTTCCAAGGAGAAAAAAAAAAAAAAAAAAAAGAAATAATAATAAAAAAAAAAAGGATGATGGATTTTTCTTTAATATCTCATAGAAAATCCATTATTTCCGGTTGCATAGTCTGGCTCGCGAAATATTTAAGACACACAAAACCCCCACTTGTTGAAATATCAGAGATGAAATATTGTTCTCCCAGCTCGGAAATTAGATCTCGGTACGCAAGCTGGCAAACTCAGACATTCACTGATTTATCACTATGTGTTAATGGGTGTGTGTGTATATGCCCCCTTTAATAATTCCTGCACAGGCTATCCAGCACACCGAGAACTGGACGGTGAGCGTAGCCATATGCACGCAAACCACACACACACAGAGTAAACTTTATTTTATTAGAGACCATTAATACACAAGCCCATAAAAATCTACCCCTATATAAATTTTATGGTAGTCTATGCTTTAAGTGTGCCTGCTTGTTCACAGAAAGGGAATTGATATGACTGTATACACGCACTGAGCTTGCTCTTTTTTTTTTTTTTTTTTTTTTTTTTTGTATGCTTGCATTGCAAAATACAGTCAACACTAAATATAATAAAACGAGTGATTAAAACGCCTATTGCAAATGTAAATATCCACATAAGGGCCGCTTAAGAAATGACAGATGGTACTTTTCCGTCTCCATACAGCCAGTGGCGACTAAGCCAGGTTTTGACTCTGTGTGTGTTTTTTACCATATTTTCCCTGGAAACAGATGTGTATTTTATTATAGGCGAAATTTTTCTTTTTTTCTCCCCTAACCTGCTAATTCCCCGAGTTTATTCGTGCCATAGACAATAAAGCCATAAAGCTGACTGCAGAAATTTGTTTGCCGTAACGACGTGTTATTTGAGTCCTGGCTTTTGGGGCTCTGACACTTGGCCAGATCAAAGAGCCCCCTTAAAAACGCCGTGTGATTCAGAGCCGGTGTGTGCGTGTGCAGGGAACGGAGGGGCAGCTCTGGACGGAAACCAGTGAGGGAAGCGCCCGGAGGCGCCTCCGAAGCTCCCGGCACGGCGGCTGCTCTCGCCCCCCACTTCCCCATCCCGCGCCCCGGGCGGGGCAACTCGGACTGCTGTGCCCCTTCTTCCCCGCGTCTTTTTCAGCACACGCTCGCTTCCCCTTGATCCCAGACACGCGACAAGAGAGTTTAAGGATCGTTCCCCCACTCTCTAGCCACAGGTTCTCTTCCTGATTTTGGGTATATGCCCCTTCGGACTGCATCTACCCCTACGCGGTTTTAAAGCACCGCGTCTAATTGCCTGGTATTAGTTTTACTACCAGATATCGGCTCCTGAAAAGTGGATTTCAATTACGTGTTAGAAAAGCTATACTATAAAGCGGCAGAAACCAGAATCCCTCCTCAAACACGTTTATGGGCTCAGACTGCAAAGATCACAGGCTTCAGGTTTTGCCTTCGGTTTAAATGTCCCGGCACGGGAAGTCATTTGATAAACCTTTAAGCTGTACTTCATAATCTTTACTGCTTTATGGAGCTTTCCAAATCTTTAACACGCTGTAACCTTTTCAAGACAGATTGCCAGACAACATTTCGCTGTTAGGTTTACTTAATGCAATTCTTGCGAGGAAGTGAATTTTCACGGTACCCACGTTACCGCCGGACACTCCCCTTCTCTCGCCCCCGCCCCGGCCCCGCGGACCTGTCGCCTGCAAAGATTTATGAAACCTGTTGATTTATAATATCTCCCGCATGAAGTTTGATCCGTCAGATCACAGCCTACGCGGTCTCTGAGGCTGCCGGTGGTGACGGGTGTTTTTTGGGACATATTCCTCCGATTAGCGCTTTCCTGGAGGGGAGGGAAGCTATGATTTATTGTCGTGTTCAGCCGTTTAGGAAGTGAAATTAACCCCAGAAAAGCTCCATCCCTTTTGAAGTTCATGGTTTGTTTTTCTTACTGTACAGAGCCGGGATCAAAGGCTCGAAACGCCCTCTTGTGTTTACTTTATTTGCGAGGAAAAAGGGAGGGGAAAAAAAAAGTAAAAAAAGGGAAGAAAATAGACCTGCTTAGGCAATTAAAGCACCAGTTTGCCACCGCGGCGGAAATCCAACACCTGGCGGCAGCGGCCGTCCTGATGCTGCCGCGGAGGGATCACGGCTCCATCCCTCGGTGCCCGCCAGCCGTGACGACACGGCCCCTCCCTAGTGACGTAATCCGACAGTCTCGGGGGATGCTCCGGCCTCTGTTTCTAAATTAGGGCTGCGAGAGACTCCGGAAGCGCCTGGCTGTTTGTGTTTTGGTTTGTGTGTGTTTTCTGTAAACACGCCTAAGAAGCCGAAGCCGGACGCGCCGTGCCCCATCGTTGGGGGGCGGCGAGGCGGCCTGGCCGCGCCTCTGCGGCTGCCGCAGCCCCTCGGCCGCGCGGCCCTTGAGGGGCGCCCGCTCTGATTTCTGGACCCCGAAATACCGGGGAGCGTTGGGACAGGCGGGCGGACCGGGCGGGGAGCACGGTGCTGGCTGCTCCCTTCCGTGCGTCCCCGTCGGCCCTCTGGGACGCACGCAACGCTGGCTCCCGAAGGACGTAAATCCCCGTCCGGGCGCGCTCCTAGCCCGCTCCCCCTTATCCCACAGGCGGTGACGTCGGGGCCGCGGGGTGACGTGCAGAGCCCGTCGGTGACGCGTGACGCGTCGCCAGCGCTCTGGGGAGCGGAGCGGGCGCGGCCCTGGGAGCGCGGCGGGGCCGGGGCTGAGCGGGGCTCCCGCTCGCCGGAACGCGCCGCTGCCCGTGTGCGCGGCGAGCGAAGGGCTGCCGCCGGGGCTCACCCCGCGGCGATTTCCCCGCTGCAGAAGCCGCACTCGGCGCTGCCCCGCACGATGGGAAGCTGCTACGCGGCCTGTCTCCCTTGAGCGTGTCCCGGGGCTCCCACGCCCCCAACTCCCATCCCGCGGGGAGACGCGGGGGAATGTGCCGTGCGAGCGGCCGGGCCGGGCCAGCGGAGGGGCACCCACGGCTCTGCCTCCGCGTCCCGCTGCCGGAGCAGCCGGACGCACGGGTGTAGTCGGCACAACTCCACGCAGCACAGACGCACACCACGAATTCGTGGACGCGCGCGTCTCCGCGCTGGGCTCTCCTGCCGGAGCTGTTCGCGGGGCTCCGCAGCGCCACGCGCGGCACGGGGCGGGGCGGGGCGGGGCGGGCACAGCGCGTGCCACGGCCGTGACGTGTAACTCCGCGTGACCGCCGGGCCCCCGCGCGCTGCCCGCGCCCCGCCCGCCTCCGCTCCCACGGCGGGAGCGCGCCCGCATGCAAATTAGCCCTGATTGACATCCCCCAGGCAGCCAATGGTGGGGCTCCCGGAGAGCCATTGGCCAGTGAGCCCTAGCGTCAGAGATGACGTATGGTAACATCGACCAATCAACACCGTGTATGCAAATCACGCGGGGGAGGGGGGCGTAAGGGGGGGCGCGTTGAGGCGGCGGGCGCCGCCCCGTGGCGGTACGGAGCGTTGCAGCCGGGCCGGCGGGCGCGGGCGGTGCGGGGACCGGGCTGCACCGGGGCTGCACCGAGCCACTGCTCCGGGGCTGCACCGAGCCACTGCTCCGGGGCTGCACCGAGCCACTGCAGCGGGCTGCACCGAGCCACTGCTCCGGGGCTGCACCGAGCCACTGCAGCGGGCTGCACCGAGCCACTGCTCCGGGGCTGCACCGAGCCACTGCTCCGGGGCTGCACCGAGCCACTGCAGCGGGGCTGCACCGAGCCACTGCTCCGGGGCTGCACCGAGCCACTGCTCGGGGCTTCCCGCCGTGCTGGGCAAGGAGGACATATCCAGAGGCGCAGAGGGCAGCCGGCTGAGCCGCTCGACTTTATGCTTTATGTGTTCTAGCACTTTATCATGTCTGCCCAGGGGAAAAAAATTAAAATAAAATCGGAAACTAAGTCCACGGCGGCTCGGGAGATTCACTGTCCTTCCCGCACCGAATTCTGTGTAGGGCAAATTTCCTTTCCTCGGCCAGGGGAAATGGAATTTATTATTAAAGTTAATTAGACAAGGCAAACCAGCTCCGGTTCTCTTTTTCCCGGGTAGGGATGGGACGGAGGTTCTCCGCGAGTCGGCTCAGTGGCAGCTCTGGCGCTGCTCACGGCGGAGCCGCCGCTGCTGGAGCCGGCTTTGGGGGCGCTCGGGCTCGCCTCGGCCGGGGGCCGTGGGATCGGGGGCAGCGCCTGGAGCATGGCCCCACACCGAGCAGGCAGACACGCACTCGGCAGACAGGCCCGGGTCGGGCCACCCCCGCCAGTTCCAGTGCGATGCAGAGAGCGGGGGTCCAGCCCGAGCTGCCCCCCAGCCCTCCGCCGTGGAGAGCCAGCAGCGGCATCCCAGCCCGCCAGCTCCTATCGAAGTGTTTCGGGTGTGATTCAGGTTGCACGCTCGTGTCCCCACGCCGGGACTGCAAATATACTCATACACACACAGGCATGGGGGCGCGTTTCTATTTTATAGTTTAGTGTATATAGTGTAGTTCTAAGTGTAAAAAAAGTTATTCTCTAAATAACTTCCCCGAGCCGATGAGCTCGCTGGAGCTGCTTCTGTCTTCTCCTTGTCCGGGAGTGTCACAGAAAGCCCCGTCCCCGAGCCGGGGCTGCCGCCGAGCTCCCGCGGCCGTGTTCAGCCGCCGCTCCGCCGGGTCATTCCCCGCTTCTCATCCCGCGACCGCGGGGTTTGCATTTTTGTCTCCAGGGGAGCTTGCAGACCCTTCCGTTTGGTTTAGCAGATGGGACACTTTGAGGCCACTGCGTACGCTGTGTAATTTAAACAACTTTTAATGGGCCAAGGAACATCACGCTATGCTTCTGCCCGGGATGGAAGGACATGTCGTGCCTGTGTGAGCCCCTCGGAGCTGGGCTGTGACAGCTCACAAGTGCTCATGTACGTGGGAAAGCTCTTGAATTCAGAACTCGGCATTAGGAATAATCCCATGAAAGAATAAACTGTGATATTTGTATGGAGCAGCGAAAGGATTTTTTCTTTTATTTTCGTTGTTTTTTTTTTTTTTTTTTTTTGGGGGGGGGAGGGGTGGGGAGGTGAAAGCAAAAGGTACTCTTTTGTGACTTGAAAAAAAATTAAATCAGTGTGATGCTCCAGGACAGTTTATTCTGAAGTCACCCAACACAGGAAAAACATTTCCCTTTTCCAAGAGAAGGGTGAAAAGCCACCTTTGTTGACAAAGCACTTTTACAAATGTTTCTGTGTTGTGTGGCTGGAAGAAAGTGAGGCTGCATGTGTGCAGGAGAGGTTAGCAGGGGGATAAAGAGGCTGCAGGCATTAGAAAAGCAGTGATTCCTGAGAACCCATGTGAAGTTGTTCCCCCTCTCCCCCTCCTTGTTCCGCCTTTAAAACCCTAAACAGACATTCCAAGAAGGAGGAAACAATCCTGATTTGTTTTCATTCAAGGTTGTAAAGCAAGACCCAAACAGAGCTAGAAATATAAACCAACTGAAAGATCTCCCAGCTGTTTAGCTGCTGCTTCTAAACAAGCATGATATCTTTTTCTCTTTCTCCATTCCCAGATCTCCCTGGCGTGTGGTTTCTCTCTAAATAAGGAAGGTTCCTTAGGGGATAACTTGCTGTAATTCACTCCCTCAAGAAATGACTGCGTAGTTTGGTGAGATGTGAAAGGGGCCTTGAGTTGGAGAGGGCTCAGGGAAATAGAGATGGTTGCGCAGCTGAGGGGATATATCTGCTATGGTAACAAGGAGAAACAAATGCTACACTTCATTGCACAAGTCTGATTACCCACTGGGCTTGGAAAGAATCTCCTCTCCCATCTCCAAATAATCGGAAATAATTGACCCTGTGCAAAATTGGTCCCCCCCCCCCCTTTTTTTCCCAGTGCACTGGTCATTCCCAGGAACTGCACTGGGACTTAAGCATGCCCTGTGGTGAAATGGATGTGTTTGCTGATGAGCTCTTTATAGGGTCACTGCTGAACCGCGGGCCCCCCACTCATTTTCTCCCCTCCTCTTACTAATCCTCTGTCCCCAAGCCTCTCCCAGTCTTTCTTCAGTATCACATTGCCTTTCTGGCGTGTTCTTGGACAACCATTTCTTTTGGTTTTATTCAGGTCACTTTGCACCCTGAGGATTTTGAATACAGAGCCTGTGGTTTTCTAGTCTGTTTTGATTTCGTACAGAGTCAGAGAATTGTGACTTTAAATTGCTTTCACTGCATAGTTTGTTTGTTTCTATAGCATGGGCTGTCTGCACTGGTGAAACCCTAAAACCTTCTCCCCCTAAACCCTCGGCTTTCTCTTTTCCATGAAGTTAAGGCACCGCAGAAGGAATGCTGGCCGGAAAACAGCCAGATCCGTGCTGGGGGCAATGAAGCAGGACAAAGTACTACTCGGCATCTTTCCCACAGTGTCATGGCTGTACCCTCGACAAGAGAAAGTGATTCCCTGTGGAAGTACGGGGACTGGGGTGTAAAACTAACAACAAAGCAACCAAACAATCGACCAAAAAAAGAAAAAAAAAAAGAAAAAAAAGAAAAAAAAAAAAAAAAAAAAAGGAAAATAAGGGTTTCAACAACACCATCACCAACCCCAACACACATTTTGGCTTGAAGTTGTTGCTGTGCCACAGATTATTTCCCTCCACCCAGATGTGTTTGTTTGCCTTGAGAGTCAGTCTGTGCGTGTGTCTATCTGCTATGAGGTTTTCCCTCTTTGCTCTCATTAACGGAGTATTATACAGTGTCATTGAATGACGTCCCCAAATCTTATGAATTGCTTTCCCAAAGCCATAAGCGCAGGAATCGGCTTGGCGTCTAGGGGAATTTCTAGTTAGGAGACACGTGATGCTTTCTGTGCATATATCTATCTATATATATACACATATATACACACACGTATAAACACACATATAAATAGGTGTATACACACATATCCATATATGTGCGTATGCGCGTCTAGATACCTACATATGTGTATGTATAAATGCGTACTTGTTTATATGTGCGTATAAATGTAGATACACGTGAAAAACAGGAGCGGTCTGTGCGCGCCGGAGCGCAGCCACCGGAGGGCAGCAGACACCGGGGAGCGGCCCCTTTTCCATCAGTTTTCCTTCCCCCTGCGAGGCTGCCGGGCGGCTTTCCGCTGAGGCAACGGGTTTATTTAATACAACGGGAAAGCTGGTGAAAAATCTGGGTTAGTAGGAGCCGCATTCCCGAAAAGAAAAACATGCGATGTTTTCCATACCCGTGCCCCGATTCTTCTAGCCTTAACAAGGGAACTAATCCCTTAAAAAAAAAACCCTAACAAACAAACAAAACCCCAAAACATTTCTACAGTTTGAAAAATACCAAAACAAAATTTTGAAGTTGTTACAGCTGGTTTGGGAAGGTTTTCACATCGTTTTCCTGACAGAAAACAGTAAGACAGTTCTGGAAAAGCTGAGGGCTCTTACTGTTGACTAAATGCAATTGTGGAGTCTTATGAAATCCTGGGAAAACATGTGCATTTAATTCAGGATAGAGCTCTTAACACAAATCAGGCAATAGATACAAAAATTGGAGATGGATACACAGTGGAATGTAATTTTTGTGAATTTTTATTTTAATTTTCTAACCAGTTCACCTTGTCCAGCTTGATGCTTCTTTGAGTTCTCAGTATGGCTCATGTAATGTGGTTTTGAGGCCCCAGATGGCTGCAAAAGCAATTTGCCCAGTACTTTCTGTTGGCAGTTTCACCAGCAATGTGCTCTTAAGCTCTGCTCGGGGACCACCACTAGGTGACCTATCCAACCACAAGGGAGTGAGAAGCTCAACTAGTCAACCCTAGAATAAACAATTCCCACATTTAAAAAAAAAAAAAAATCTGAATAATTTTAACCATTATTTGTGTGCTGGAGCAGGTAAAAGGAATCCAAATTTTTGTCAGTGATTTCACAGTGCTCTTGCAAAACTGTAGCTCACTAAAGAGAAAACAAATTGGCTGAAATTTAAATTGTTTCTTCTAACTGTACCAAAAAATGGTCACATGTTTAGATTTTGTATAACGTAAATGGCGTGCTGGAGAGGGCAGACACATTCCTAAGGTTACATTGCCAGGTCTGAGTGATCATGGAGCTCAGGGGGCTCTGTGATTATGTATTGAGTCCATAACCTGTGGCTGGAGGTCCTGATCCCTCTGAGCCTGCAATAGCTGCCAGTGACATGGTAACCGCAGTTCCTGTCATGTCACTGGTCGGGGGATAAAAGGCCATTGAGCGTGGGGATGCTTGGAGCTGAATAGGAGCACTGCAGCAGCTTCAGAGCCAGTCTCTATACATGACATTCAAGACAGATTCTTTCTTCTCCTTTTCAAAACAAAGAAACAAATGAAACAGGAAACACTCAACAAAGATGCTTTCTCATCCTCCTCCTCTGGGCCTTGGTGAACTGGATGCAGAGGGAGTGTGAGAAGCCTCACTGTGAGCTTGCAGAGAAGTGGCTGCTAACAGAGATGATGTGATGTATGGGCACAGAAAGGCCTCTGCTCCAGAGTTGTTCCTACCTTAGCCCACTCCTGGCTGATAAGCAGTTTTGAACGTTTTGCCTATTGGCAGTAATGTGATATTTCCAAAAGGTAACATGTTTTAGTTTGGACATTGCAAGCCTCATCTTTTACCAGCCAGAGATAATGACTAGTCTGATATTTTACCTGTGCTGTCATCTACATGCATAAAATATCATCCTGAAAAGCAGACATTCAGTGTTTCATTACCCAGAAAAATAAGCTAGGCTCCCAGCAGACATGTGCCTAGTGTGCCCAAGTAGGTATGTGCATGACTTTATCCCAAAGGATTTTTTCCTGACATCCCAAATAATTACTTGTACTTCAGGAAGCACCAAGCTATGGCAGTTCCAGCAAAGAATTCCTGTTACAGAAAATACTAATGGGAATTGTAGAGTCTAATTTAATTCCTGGTCATGGTGCCTGTGTCTTAAATATCTCAGGCCAGACCTGTACTATGTGAATGGAGTCAAGAGAATAGTGCTGATTTAGCCCATTTGGGAAATCTATCCCACTGTGTTCCTTATCTGTTTGCCAACAAAAAGCCTATTGTGGAACCTAATGTACAGTGTTTGGGTAGCTTCTGAATAAACTCCGGAAAAAAGTTTTCATATATTTCTTAATAATATGGTTCTGTTGCTGTATTTTTCCTAGGTGTTAAGTGGAAAATACACACAAGAAGCAGATGCTGATTTTTTGAGTTTGTGAAACCCCTCTCATGACCAACTGTGAGACTGTAAACAGAAATTCACTTGGTGTGAAGATTGTAAGTTGCAGTTCTTGGAGGTATGTGAGAATGAGTACTCTGTGGTAGATGCAGAATCTTTGAATGGCAGGAAGGGGGAGCAGAAGGGTAATAAACCCTGTATTTGGGGTATTTTGCTTGGAAAATAATTAAAACCATGCAACATGGGAGAAAACAGAAAGCTGTCTTTCTCATGAGCTTGAACTTCAGAAATAGTTCTCTCTGAGCCTCTCAGAATCATCCAAACAGACTTAGGCAAGGCTTTAGTAGTTTGGGGAGACATTAAGTATGGAAGCCATCTTGAAATTGCTGCTGAGAATAGAATACTGCAAACGAGCAAGTTTAGCCCCATGCTCTGTACCTTTACCTTGGCAAGGAAAACTTGGTGGCCCAAAGGTGAGAATCCTGCAAGCCCAGTGGATGCAAAGAGAAACACTATGCTTTGCATTTCCACAGGGTGTCCATAAAAAGGCATCTCTCCTGTCTTTATTGCCTATTTAGATCCCTCTGGAGAAATCAGATGTCACAAAATATCCTCTTGCACAGTTTCTTCCATATGCCCATAAACAAGGAATAGCTAGAATTTGCTTATTGTTATACTCATTTCATAAACTAAACAGCAAAAGGAAGCTTCAGAGAAGAGCACCTTCAAATTGCCTTACATTAAGTGTGAGAAGCATAATCCAGGGACTGTTATTGTGGTGAGGCCCAGGACTTGTCATGTCCGAGGATGAACTGGGGAGCTGTGCTTTCCTGTCTGGACCAGGAGTGGTGGGGAATGTGTCCCCCTCATACACCCTCAAAGAGGAAGGTTGAGGTGCTCCAATGAAAGGGGATTGAGAAAGAAGCTTTTCCATCCTGGAATCCAGCTTCAGGGGTTCCTGAAAATGCATGGGGGGCCAGGACTGTACCTGTCTACATACACCCCCAATTTCTCCTAAGTACGTAATTGTGAAAGTTGTGGCGTTATTTGTGTGTGCACCTTTTTTCTCCAGCTATTTGCCATTTTTGAAGGCTTCAAGGACATGAGTCTCCTGGAGTGCCAGCTATACTTCTCCCACAGGGAAGCTGCAATAGCCTCCTCTGGGCACCTTGCCCAGCACAAGTCACAGAGCCTCAGGAAGGAGGAGGGATGGGGAAGGTGCTGGAGGGAAGAGTTGTGGAGAAGAATGAGTTATTTACAAAAGAGGCGATTTGAAGATTTCTCTGCCTTAGGAAGTTTAGCTGAGTTCAAATGAAATTGACTGATTATTACAAGAGAAGCAATAAGTCTAGTGGAATTTTGCACAGACACGGGCAATGTTTTCCATGGAACTCAAAGGAGCTCCATTTCACTGAGGAGCAGGATTTCTTAATTTCTTTTTCTTGTCTTCCTTCTTTTTGTCTTTCCTTCCATGGGTCTGTGAAATTAGTTTTCTGCAAATTACCTGTCTTTCTCCTTCTTGCTGCCAGATCTGTAGCTTCTGGAAAAGGAGGTGGAAGAACTCATTGTGGTGTGCAGACTGCAATGACACCCCAAGGATTGTGGGCGACTCCCATCCTGTGATGAGGGTTTCTTTGACCCTCTGCTCCCCCAGAAACTGCTCTCCCTGAAGTGGCAGTGCAGGAGCAGCAGACAGAGTCTGAAAGCATTAACAAAAACGTCTCTTTAACCCGTGACTCACCCCCTTCCCCACCCGGCAGGTCTCTGCTTAAAGGATTTACTCTGCCCCTCAGTATATTTTTTATTCAGGCTGATCATCAAGTGCAGTGATCCCTAGAAGGGTGTTTTATTTCCTAAGCAGGCAATCTTCAGCATGGTCAGACTTCAACATCCCTCTGACATAAACTTTCAGACCTAATACAGTGATATATTCACAGGTTTAAGGGCAGAGCAGGTCTCCAAATGAGGGGGAGAGGTTAAAAAATAATAATAAAAAAAGGCTTTTCCTTTCACATAAGAACTGGCTGATATGTGGTTTGGACACCCCCACTAGATACTGAACAGAGGGCATGGAAAAGGTTTGTTTGGCTTGAGCTCCTCTTGTAGCTTTTGGCAGGACTGCGGTCCCAGCTGGTCCCCTGCTGGCCCCGCTGGCTTGCTCTCTCCAAGGTGTTGACAGAGTTTTTCAGCTGCATCAGAGGCCCCAGATCTCATGTCAAATTTTGAGATACACTCCTTGATAAACACATCTGCCTCCAGCGATTGGCAGTGCTCTTTCTGGAAAGGAAAACAAGAAATGGCTTTATGTAAACAGGCTCAGCAGTGTGCAGAGTGTAGCACAGCACGCCTTTTGGGAGCATGGCTGAGCTTTTGCCCCTCCAGCCACTGGGCTCTCACTGATGGGGAAGTGGCCAGGGGGCTGACAGGGCTTTGGTGGGGGCTGTGGCTTGCCCAGCTGCAGCAGCAGCCCTGCTCTGCTGGGTAGAGGAGTTGGCCAGGCCACGGTGGCTGCCCTGAATGAAAGCATGGTCACCCCACCATCACCATGGCTGTCTCAGCCAGTCCATCGTTGTTAAAATTATTTCTGTGGATATGCTTCATTGTAATTCGGTCTTTTAGCTACCATCAGTTTGAAGCACTGTCCAGTGGTAGCTTTTTACCCTGTCTGTGGAGATCACTGATGGTACTCACAGCCCATGGAAATGGGCAGAGAAATGTCTTGATGAGGCAACATGGCAGTTGGGGGGCAGAAGACATCCTTAGTCTCAGGGAAGTGCCCTCCTTGCTTCCCATTCCTGCTGCCCTTTGGTGTTTACCTGATAGTAGAATTGAACAATTATTAAGGTTAGAAGAGACCTGGAAGACCATTGAGTTCAACCATTAATCCAACACTGTCAAGTCCATCACTAAATCATGTCCCTTTTGAACATTTCCAGAGATGGTGACTCTACCTCTATCCTAGGCAGCCTATCCCAATGCTTGGCCACTCTTTCAGTGAAGAAATTTTTCCTAGTATACTATCTAAACTCTCCTTGGCATGACTTGAGGTTTTTCCCTCTTGTCTTGCTGCTCATTAACTGAGAGAAGAGATGGACCTCCACGAAGAGGTCTGTGTTTAGAAGATAACTGGGAGACGGATCATCTCTTGCTGAACACAAGTGCTTTGCAGAAGTATGAATAACAAATCCCTGATCTCTTGTGCCCTGAACAAAAGCTTCTAGTTTTGGCTGTGGAAGAATGGGTTTCTCTTAAACAGAAGTAACAGGATCAGCATTAGCTCTGATCCAGCAGGGAATGGTAGATTCCCTTATGTGCCTTTTGAAAATGGGATCTCATTTTGCAGGTGAATACAGACCCCGAGCGGTGTTTTTTCAGCTCACCAGTTTTTGTACTGCTATAGCAGTACAGTAGCAATTGCTAAACTCCCTTGCTTTTTGCTAGGAGACGACAGAGTGGAGAGTGTTTGAAAACCAGTGCATCTCCTAAGAGCCCTTGATCATCACCTCTCCTTCTGCCATCTCCCACCCGATCGCTGTGGCAGACTGCTGTAGGAAAGAACCATTTACATCTCTCAGTCACTTCTTGAGGCTGTGGAAGATGACTGTAAGATGCTTTTGGTTCAGTAGAGTCTGGCATAAACCCAGTCTGTAAATGCTTGATCTTTCCCACTGCAAATGCTTCAGTCAAAGGCTGATGGCATTTAGTTTCAACAGACAGTACTGAGTCTGACAGCTGTTTGTCAGGAAAATACAGACTGCTTAAGCTATAGGCACTGGATAAGAATCTTGGAAAAAAATCAGTGGAGTTAAAACAAAATCTAGAGCAGATGTTGAAAGTCCCTTCTTTCCATATTTCATCCCCCCTGAGGGAAGAAGGAAAGGGAGAAAACCTTTCTGCACAAATGCAGTTTGGGAAGGAAATGGCTTCCTGGTGGGGGCCTTTCTTTATGTCCTGAAAGTCCTGAGGCTATCTGCTGTTCCATAGTTGGTTATCAGAATAGACTGGGGCACAGCAACCAAATGCTGCAAATGCATTCTCCCCCAGGGCTCAGGGTGTTGAACAGAGGTGCTGGGGACTTTTCCCTTCCCTGCTGAGTACACGTGGCAAACTTCACTTTGCAAGTGCACATTTGTATAAGGTTTCCTCTGGGACTCGTGATTTTTCTCTTTCTGAAGTGGCTGGGGAGCAATAAGCTTGAAGGGCAGGGTGTTTTCGGAATATACTGCTCCTTTTGTATATTCTTCCCTTTCCTAAATCAGAGCTTGATTTAAAATGCTGTGGCTTGAACAATTCAGTGCAAGGGAGAAAAATAACACAGTGGGGGGTAAGAACAGAGCATGGTTTCATTCTTAGTCATACTAATCATCTGCCTTTACAACACACTGCAATATGTTTGAGGGAGTGATTTATCCCTCAGCAGTGCAAGGTGACTTTAATAGGAGACTCCATCCTTCCATCCAGAAGCCCTCATCCCTCAAATGTCTTTTATTCCTGTCAAATGTATTTTCTTCCTATAAATTCCCTTGCACAAACTATACTTTTGAAGCAATGGGATTGTACATCAAGTGCCTTGTAAACAATTGATGGCTCTGGCCATAGTTTGAGATAGGAGTATGTGAGGATCAAGGCAATCTGGGTGCACTGGAATGTGAGCACTATTTCCCCCCTCCCCATCTATGCAATTAGCAAGGTCACTGTGCCTTGTAGTTTTACTTCTATAAGTGGAAAAACATGTAAGCTTTACCCTTTTGTTTTTGCAGAGAGCTGGTGTGGCTGTCATGTGTTGTTACCTGTTTGTCAAAGGAACAGCAGCTGTGTTGTACAACAGTTTGGATGCAAATAAGAGAAAGGATGCATGCCTTGGATTGGTAAATGAAGCCTCTGTGTTTGCTGTGACCTCTTCTTCCTCAGCTGATTGTGGATCATAACGATCGCTGCCATTTGGACAGGAATAATGAATGAGGTAAGTGTAGGTTAGTGGCTTGTGAGCAGCCAAGGGCAAGGCTGCCTGTCCATTTCAGCTCAGCCTAAACCATGGGGGCACTTCCTTCCTGAGTCAATAGTGATCCTGTAATGCTAACAAAAGACCCCCATTGATCATTGCCCTCTGGTAATTGCTGCCAGTGTGAGCCTGCCTCTCACAACTTGTTGACATCCCCGGACAATTTTACTCAGGCCCTCAAAAAGGTCTCTGCAAAAGAAGCAGGCTGAGGTCTGTAGCAGGGCAGGTCAGGAATGTAAGGACAAATGAGAATTCCCCAAAGATGCCAGGACAGGGTACACATGGAGCTCCAAGTCAAGATGTTTTTATGGTGTCACAGGAGTAACACACTTGTCTCCATATCTAGCATCAGTGCTATTTTACTTCTGATTTATCGCACTTGGACAGCTGGTCAAAAATGAGACTTTTTTTTTTTTTTTTTTTTTTTTTTTTTTTTTTTTTTTTGGTGGTGA
Source organism: Sitta carolinensis (assembly GCA_032173965.1). Lineage (NCBI taxonomy): Eukaryota > Metazoa > Chordata > Aves > Passeriformes > Sittidae > Sitta > Sitta carolinensis. Next base: position 33,300,795 of record CM063284.1, on the reverse strand, counting down.
TTTGTATATGTGTGTGCAGAATACCAGCTTTGGCTTGAACCAGATATAAACTAAACCAGCATTTTGGGGGAAACTCTACCCTCCTAAAAGCTGGGGGTTTCCCAGGTTCTTTGTTTGAAGGTGCTCTCAGGAGTTTCAGTGGGGATTAATTGGCTGGTTACGGAGAGCTGGTGTGAGCTCTGTGGTACATATACTTGCTCTGACATTTATTTTCATGGATTGTCCTGGGTTTGTCTGTACCCTGCTTGTAAACAGACTTTCTGGGCAAGACTGGAGATAAAAGCTTTCTATTTCAGGAACAGTCTGAGGAATTGAGGCAGAGGCCGCAAGAACTTTGGCTTGGAGGAACATTAGTGCAAACAGATGCTTTGGATGAAAAATCCTGGATATGAAAGAATTACCCACCAGCTCTATCATCTCGCTGCCTTGATGCCATAGAGACTTCTGTCTCTGATACATTCTTCAGGAAAACTAAAGAGCAAAGTATTATTTCAAGTGAAATTCACCATTGGTTGCTGGAAAAAGAAGATAGAAAGAAAATAAATCCAGTGAGAAGCACCCTTGTGAGTCCTGCACAGAAGCAGCATGAGGGCAACAGCCACTTCATTCAATGGCTCTGGGATGCAGAGGGGTGTCCAAGGCTACTGTGGCCAAGACAGAATTGGACAGCAGACTACACTAGGTGCTGTCATGAAGGAAGCTTGTATCATGGACTTATATGTCCATGATGTTTTTCCAAGCTTGGGAGACAGAAGATTGGTCACAGAGGAAATCAATTTCTTAATTTCCTTAATGGAAGCTGGGTTTTTCACAGAAATTTCACATGTTGATTTTCCTTCCAGGTTAGCTGGTAATGCATCCCTCTAGCAACTGATAGTTGCCTTGCATCTGATGTGCAGGTTTGATGTTCTAGTAACACCAGATGACACATTACCCTTTACAATATTGTTGAATCAATAAATGCAGACCTTGTTTTTTAAGTACAGCTGGCATTGTCTTGCCAAGGACTCATGTAAAACAGATCTGGGTAATACTGTGGTTCAGTAATGACAGCTTATATTAAAAGAGAAGCATAAGGCTGAAGCTTTAACACAGGATATTGGTTTTCTACACATTCTATCAGGGTAAGATCAGTGTCTCATTTTGCCAGTGTGGATAAACAGAGTAACACACTATTGTGCTTCATGGAGATCTTTTGAAGGACACTGGAAAACTAAGGGATTTTTTCAGCTGGCAGAGTTTCTGCAACAATTTCAGGAAGAGATGTGCCAGTGCCCATGGCCATTATCTTCCATTTCCCCACTCTTGCACTATTGTTTGTTGAACTGGTACCCTCTATCCACCAGATGCAGCCCATTCAAGGAGTATCTAGACAAAGGCTTGTTAGGGTGAGAGATGTCTTCTTAGTTGAGGTGTCTCTCAACACCCAAAAAATGGCTCTATGTTGTCCCAGCCCTTGCTAATTCCATTTTTTTCTCTCCTGCCTAGTGTGACTAGGCATCTCTGTTAAACTCCACTGTTCACCTGCCTGACCCACAGTTAAGGCTGGTTCTTCACTGTGGTCCAAGAGATCTTCTGGGAGGGACCAGGGTGGGCAGAGTAAACAGATGGACCTCAGCCAGACCCTCAAAGGTCTTGACTGCTCTGTGAACATGTTACAGTGGTCCCCTGTAGTAATGAGCACTCTGAGAGTCTGCCACAGCCTTCTGAATCAGTGCACTGAGAGCTGCTCAGCATGTGGGAATCTTGAAACAAATTTGCTACTGAAGAGCAAGAAGACTGTTTTCTTCCCAAATGACACTCAAGAGTAAACATGAGCCATGTACAGATCATCATGGTCAGGCTTTCAAATAGTTTCCCAGATCCAGGAAAAATTCTGCCACATCAGTGTTTCTCTTCATGCCTCTCTATCTTACTGCTCAAAATGGTATACCTGAGAGTTTGGAAAAAATAAGTGGGTATCCCCCCACTCAAATGCATAACCCCAGAGCAAAAAGACATTTCTGCTCTCTGTGTCCTGCCCACTTCCTTGAGCATTTTCTCTACCCTGTCTGACTGAGTCCTGTCTTCCAGTCTCTCTGCCTGACTCAGTGGTGGCTCCACAAGGGTTACTAACTAAACTGTTGGGAAGATATTTTAGCTGGAGAAGCATACACAGAAGCAAACAAGCACTGGAGTTACTCTTCTGGCTCCCAGTTTCCTACATGTCTTCAACTTTGAGCCAGTGCAAGATATGATGAGGTGACACAACTTATCTTTCCAAAACCTTACACTTTACACACCTTACACCTTACACAACACATCTTTCTGAAAAAGAAACTTTCAGGAATTCTCAGTTCCTCCCTGCCTTGTAGGTTTTTGCAGGAGTTGATTTGCTTTGTAGTGGAAATTATTGCGGGGGTTTCAAAGTGAGTCAAAGCTAAAGACAGAGCTTGGATATTGCCTAGAATTTGCTCAATCTGCCCATATACCCTGAAGTTCTCTTCCAGTCCTGCCTCATCTCTGAGGCCATGGTCCTGACAGTCACAAAAAATCTTCCCTTTGCCAGAGAAGACAAATCAAGTCCATATATGAAGCTCCTGAGCAGGAATGGAGGCTGGGAGAAAAGAGAGCTTGGATAATTTAAGTCTCAGTGAAAATTAACCAGGTGCTGCCCAGGGCCTTCATTTATATAATGCTGACACTGCTCTCAATGTAGCATCTTTCAAAATGTCTCCAGGGCATTATGGACAGTTAGAGGCCTTTCTCTTACTGCTTTCCTTCTAGCAGTGTGCTGAAACCCTGTTTCTTTACACTCTTCCCTCAACGTCCTCCCAATGAGATCCAGCCCTCAGTTCCTGCACACCTACACTTGACTCTGGGAAATAATGGGAAGGGAAAAAGCCTTCCTGTAACTAGTGGCCTAATAAAAGCAAAAAAAACTTCTGCTTTTATTACTGTTTCCTTTTGGCTATTGTTTTTGGTCATTGACTAATGCAAGCTTACTATCAGCTTGATCTGTGAGTGTTATTTATTTTTGGGTCTTCTGCCTGAATGGAATTGCTGCCACCAAGTCCACAGGGCCGTTGTAGGAATGGGCAGGGAATTACTTGGCACTGTGCTATCACATGGGACAGTCTGGGAACTTGATCAGTGGGAGCAGAGAACACATAGCACAGAGATAACCAAGGGAGTCATGCTACATAACAGAAGATTGGGTTCTCTTTGATGAAATCACAGGCTGTGACTGCATTCTGGATAAAAGTTTACTTGTTGTAATGAGAGGAATGAATATATGACAAACAATAACATTTTCCTGATATGTTGTATTGCTTTACTCAGAGAGACTTTTTTCCCAAATATGAAAAGAAAGAGCACTTCTGGAATCAGACACCATCTGATGGCAACTTTAGAAGTAAGGTAGCTGGTCCTTCTGGAATACTGATTTCTTGGTCTTATCATAAACTTTACTGGGGGCTTGGATGTAAGCAAACAGAAAAATAGGATGCAGCCTGGACACACAGGGTAGGCACTTTTCAGTATCAAAATATGATCTAGCATAGAGATTTTTCAACACCAGAATACCACAAAAGCATGCAAACCTCAGTAAAGTAAGAAAAAAAATAGCAGTCCATTCACAAAATACACATTAGCTGTTCCTGCAGAGAAGCAACACCTACAAAAAATGACCTGTGAGCAGGAGGTCCAGGGTGATGTTTGAATCCTTGCCTAGAAAAAAAGAAGCTTTTGGCCTATGAGTTCTTCAACCCATGTTGGTGAGATTAGGACTACCAAATATCAAAGTTAAGTGAAAAAAAGGAGAAGGAAAACAGAAGATGGAAAACAGGGATAAAGGATTTATTCAGTTTGAGGATAATTTTTGTGTGCATTTGTATTTTGTTCAAGGGGAAACATTCAGAAAAGATGTAGAGATATTTACCTGTTTAGACTCCATCAATGACCATGCTAAAAAAATCAGATAGCCAGAGTTGGGGCAGAAATGAAGGTTTGTGGAGTTCAGATCTGTCCCAGCTATCTCCACATCCTCCAGCCCACCATTTTCTGTCCTTGTGTGACATCAGTGATGGGTGGGTTTTTATCCAAAACTCTCAAGATTGCATTTTTGTGAAAGGCCTGTGAATTTGGTAAGCCTTCCAATGCTTGCAAAGGATTTGCATCTGTTGAAGCTGTGGGAGAAAGGTGGCAAACACCAGTGACACTGTAGCAGAAGTGTTGCATTAGCAAGTGCATTTATACACACTTGTCTTCAAACCACTGAAGCCTAAATCTTCAGAAATGAGTGACTGGCTTAAAAAGGCCTGTAATGTGAACATGATGAAATTGATTTTCATCAAAGACAATTATCTGGGCAACGTTCTTTGGTGGATATGTTTGTTTATGGTGCTTGTGATCCAGATGGGACTGGATGTCATTAACCATCAGGGAGTACAAAAAGGAAAGAGCCGACAGGGAGTATGGAAAGGAAAGAGCAGAATCTGTATTACTGCCAGCATGGTGGCTTTTAACCCCTTGATGAAGGGAGCCAGAATTTCCTGGGGCTTAGGCAGCAATTCTGCTGCCAGAGCTAAAGGAGACATTGAGTTTATTTTATTTTGAGAAGGTTTTATGAGTTGATCTCTGACATTTCACACAGATGATTTCCACTGCATTCTCACGTATTCAATAGCTTTTTCCTCCACAACAAAGGCAAAGCAGAAATGCTCAGTTTGGATGAAGACTAAAAGTATATCCAACCAGGACAGAAGACGGATGCATTCTTCCTAGAAAATATTTATCATAGCTCAAAATTTTGTTTTGCTTCCACTTATTTTTAAGTCCAGTTCAAAATGCTGTTACACAAAACATTTTGCAGTTTACAGTTCAGCTATATTAGAGCTCTCTGTATTTTTATGCTAAATTTTGAAATTACACAGGAAAACAGAATTGCCTGTGTCTACTCCCTGTTACCACCTCCATCCACATTCATTTTAAATTGAGCATAGTTTCACAAAAAGCTTCATCTTGGCTCCTGACACATGGTGAATTGTAGCAAAATGAACTCGACTTTTTTTGGCTCTGCAATGAAATCTGAAAGCCCAGGAATTTTCTCCTGGTTTCAGCTTTCACAGGGACAGTTCCATGCAGCTTGAGTCTTTTGAGAAGTGCCAGGCTTCTAATGAAAAGGAGGTGGAATTGCTAGTTGAGGTTTCATGAGAAGGTGGGAGGAAAAGAAAAAGTGAAATTCTGCATTACCCAGAGCTTGTGCTGACAGATGAATTAAAATGTAAATCTAGGCTAAGATTTCCAACACCAGGGCATAAAGTTAAGCTCCTGGGTTTTTCCTCAGTCTCTTAAATAAATCCTAATTTTAAGAAACCCTCACTGCCCCAGCATCTGCCTGCAGAAAATTTAAACAGGATTTTAGGAGCATCCAGTTATAAAAGCCTTGGCCCAGTTTTCTGATTATATACCACTGTAAATCACATCATGATTTGTAGTTAAAAAGGGTAAGGAAACTGCATCTTTAAAACTGAACGAGATGCAGTTCTTGTGTTCAAAGTCTTTGCAAAGTGTGAAGAAAATATTCCAATCTACATCAAACCAAATGCAAGATTCAAAATAAAACTAATCACCAAACCCAGAGTGTGCTAATGTGTTCAAAAGGGGAAAAAAAACCCCAACAAAACAACCCCAAAAATAACAATAGAAAAAAATAACAAAGAAAAAGTACGTTCTCTGGAAAAAAAATCCCTCTGTTGAGATCATTGGTCAGGCCTGTTTCTCTGCGGGACAAAAGGCAGGAAAAGAGAGTCTGACTTGAATTTTGGTGCTCTGCAGTGGGTTGTGCTGCTTCTCCTGTCTGCCTTTTTGAGAAGTAAAATAATATATAAATGTCTGAGATTTATTTAGTGAACCAATGAAACTGAGTCGAGCAGATCTACTGAAAAATACTGCTGCTCATTTGATCTCTTTGCTTGGCCCAGAAATGCCCTTGAAAATGTAGTCCCTAGACAGGTATCTCTGGAAATTTCTGCCTGTCCATCTCCCATGACGGTGTGAGGCACACAACTAACAATGTGAGTGCGCATCTTTGATGAGGCCAAATATATTTCAGGGTCACATCTTTTCTGAATATGCTGAGATGATTTTCTGAATCAAGATCCAAAAGCAGTTTGGGATGCTTTTTTAGTTGGCTGGTGAGAAGCTGACTGAAATAAATAACAGGTTTCTTTTAATATGCTGCATGGATGGCAATGAGCCCTATCAAGTGGCTGCACTGCAGTGGGGTTTGGATAACACTTTCTGATCCCTCATTCCTCTGGGAGGATTGACCTGCCAGGGTTTTTTTTGGCAGGAGCTTGCCTATTTTGGAACGTAGAGAGCATGGGAGAATCTTCAGTGGCTAGAGTGGGTATGATGCTTTTTTAATGAGATATTTTGTTAAGTATTTTACTTATTCTAAACATCAAAAACTAAGATTCTTTTAAAAAGAGGAAGAAAATAATGTCGTGAAAATGCATAAATAATTGCTTAGATGTCTTTGGGATGAGGTCTTCTGGCATCAGAAACATAACATTTTGCAAGGGGAGTGACCATTGTTTTAAGACAATCAGGCCTGTTCCAGTCTTGTCTGTAATTTTCCATGGATAGTAATATCTAGAGTGACAGTTTTTTCACCTCTGCAAGGAGTATAGTGTTGCAAAACAAGGCAGCAAAATAATCCTGCCTTTTTTAAAAAGTCAAGAATGTTTTTAAACTGGGCAGTAATCACCCTTTCTGGCAACAAATTCTAGAAAAAAGTCCGTGTTGAGTTCTGAAAAGTCACCAAATGCTTCATCTTGTGAGGCTGGAAAGAGCTGTGAATATCTGTGCCATGTAATACTTTGGGCTGAGAACTCAACTCTTAGTTTTAATCCGAAACAGCCTTGTGTTTGGCTGCATATGCCAGCTGCTGAAGGCTGCACTAGGCAGCAATGCAAGCCCTCCTGTGCGAGGATGGGAGGGAAAAATCTGACTTTCTGCCTGGGACCACAAGGAATCTGATGATGGCTCAGCTGGCCAGATGCTCATAGAGGTGGTGATCAGAAAAATGAGGGTTTGACACCAGCCCTTCAGTAAAGAGTACAGAGCCAGCCCAGCTGCATCCCTGCCAGGAGAGGTGAAGCCTGAACAGGTAGTGGTGTTGGGAAAGACCTTTACAAGCTGAAAAGGATCTACTGCTGTCCAAGGCAGGAGGTTGTGCTTAGCTGTTCTGGGCTGGAAGCCGCTCACTGTCCGCATGTGGTGGTACCTTTACAATGGTTGACTTTACAAGATGCAAAAACTGACTCTGCTCATGGGTCATCAGCTCATATTGGCTAATAAAATCCACACTCTGCCCACAGGCACTGCTGGCCAATGTGCCTCCGTGGTTATGGCTGTATAAAACGGTACCATACTGTTTGGTGCAGCTGTACGTTGGGGAATGACATTTAAATTTGCCCATAAAAGATCCATTACTTTACAGCAATATTAAAAGAAGCCATTTATGAGTGTTAAATCTTTATTTAAATATAATCCTTACCATGTGCTGGGTGGAAAAAGGCAGCAGCCTGTAACATAAGAAAGGTATACTCAGTATGTGGGGCTTTAAAAGTGCTTCATTTTCCAGTTATTTTGGGGGGAGAGGGAGGTCTGTTTTGTTTGGGGGAAGTCCAATCTCTGCCTGGCCAAAGCATGCAAGAAATTTTCTATTTATTTATTTATTTGATCATTCAGAAGCATAATGTTTGCCATTCTTACGTGTCTGGCATATGAAGGAGCTGAAGGAGTGAGCTCTTCTGCTCCCTGCCCCTCCCATCCTGAATATCACCTAGTGCAGGGTATATGGTCCAACAATGTGGAAGTTTCTGTGCCCTCCCCATATCTCCTCCCTCTGTTCTTCCTGGTCTGTATATTCGTGCCCATCACTGGTGCTGTGCTCACCATGTCTTCCACACTGCCTGATCTTCCTCTAGCACCAGCATGGCCTGGTCCTCCTGTGCTGACATTTAGTGCTCTGATGCTAATACTCCATGATGGATTGCTCCAGAAGCCACCTTAAGCTCCTGCAAGCCTCTTGCCAAGGCTGCCAGACAAGGCAGGAGCTCACTCAGTGTTCCTGGATCCAGGCTGAAATCCCACCGTTAGCAGGAGCAGTGGGAGGCGTGGGGAGAGCCCGGCTGGAGCAGCTGTGTGCGGTCAGTGTGTGCACAGGTCTGAGCAGCACAGCCTGGCCCTGCCTGCCCTGCACTGCCCTTCCAGGAAAACATGAACACACGCTGTCACTGGCTTCCTCACCCTTCCTCCTCATTTGCTTTGCCTATGGCCTTGCTGACATTTTTATAAAACTGGTTTTCACCAGGAAACTTGGTTCTGACATCACCTCTGAAAACTTCCCTCTTTGGGAAAGTTTCAAAATTTTTGTCATTAAAGAGAAGGAAAACTCAGTCAAAACTCAATTGTGTGATAAACAAAAAATTCTTTGAAAAGAAACAGTTGCTGTATTTTATTGTTTGTTTATTATTATTTATTTCCTGATTTTTTAAAAGGAAAAATCTGAGCTATGTTTTTTGATTTTTTTTTTTTTTCCTTTGTGCTTGTCAAAATTTTCCCTCAAGGAAAATATTTGATAATTTTTTCTTTTGGCTATCAATGCTACTGGAGACAACTCACATAAAGAGACAGAAGAGGGAAGAGTAAGAAAGATTCTTACAGCCCTTTCCTTTTTAAAGCATTACTTCAAAAGCGTGCAGAGATTTCTGCAGAATTTGTAGTACAAAATACAGCAGTGGCCTTTTTATTTTTTCAAATCTCCAGGACAACTGAGAAGACCTTTTCCTATTGACCCAAATAAATCATATCCTGCTAATCTAGTTCATACCAAGATATTAGAAAAACAGGTGGATCCTGTTATCCTGAACCAGCTTATCCTAGTATCTATGTAGATAGTCAACTAAAAATTTGTGTACAGCAACATTGTCATTTTTACTTAGCATGGAAAATTTTCACAACATATTAACCATATTTTTTTCCTCAGCTTCCACATCTGAAGACATTTTCATTCCTGAGCAGAAAATTAAAAAAAAAGGTGGCATGTCATATGAAGAATAACTTATCCCAGATAGAAGACATGGTGGAATGAAAAGAAGAAAGAAAAATAATTTTTTTTCCAGTGTTCATTCTGTAGTGATGCATTTGTGCTGTAGCATTTTTTTCTTGCTTTTCATGTAACATTTTTCTTTTATTTATATTTATATATTTTTAATATTTATATCAATTTTTAAAATATTTATATTTTACAAATATTACACCAATGAAGGGAAAATAGCAGATAGGGTGAATAAAATTTGCTTATCTGCATTTGTAAGTAGAATTGGAAGAGGACATAAACAGGGACCAAACAAGCAGAAAAGGGAAAACAGCAAACCTTGTTAAGTGCCATGCATGTTAGTACAAAGCATTTCCTAATGCAGTGTTGATAAAAGCCTTGTTAACTTTTTCTAGGATAAATTCTTTTGCTGGAACAACCATTTGTTGCACAATCAGCACAAATGAGTGGCAATCTTTGGATTAGGCCTTAAATCCTGGGAGGCTCTGCTGAAATCAGTGCTGGTGCTTCAGATAAAGACAACAGTAACTGAGATCAGAATCTGATCCACACTCCTAGCTTGTATTATTGCAAGAGGAGTAAGCCTTGTGAGGTGTGCATGGGGTTTTTTCCCTGATTTTGTGGGTTCCCTCCAATATTGTAGCCCCTGTTCCTTTCACCTCTAGTTGTAGGGCAGTTATTCTCATCAAGACACAATGGATGTGCTGTGAAGGGGCAGAGTGGAACAGTGATTAAAATTGCCCTTGCAAATACATCCAGTGCCTTCAGGAAGATTAACCTGAGGGAAGTACGTGAAAAGCTGGAAAAGCCTCCATATGCTTTTGAATGCACATATTCATTTGCAGCAGATTGCTGTTCCTCTGGTGCCCTGTAAATCCTTGAGGAATGCAGCTGAGGTCTGGGATCTTCTGCAAAGGGATTTAGAGAGTTTGTGAACAGAAAAATGGAGGATTTGTCTGACTTTTATAAATCTGACAGTTTTAATATATTTTTATAGAGGAATTGTTAGTCATACATATATTAATAAAACTGTGCAGCTTGAGAGAATCCTCCATGAACCAACCAGTCCTATCAGCCATGGCTGTGTTCAATATTTAAAAGTTTTTGTCATAAAATTTGGATCAATAATTTTCCGATGAGGTTTTGTCATTTACTTTTCTTTATTTATTACTTGTGATTGGCCACATAGCATGGCTTTGCCTCCTAAAGTAACAAAGATGGGAGAATGATAAGTACAAATTATGAATAATGATTTTCTGTATTCATGCTGAACCAGTGGTCAAAAATCTTGACAAAAAGGAGTCACATTGAAATAATACAGCTCATATTCAAAGTGTACAAGTGGATTTTTTTCACTTCATGACTCCTATGTCCTATGCAAAATAATCTCCTTTGGTTTTTGGTAGAATGGACTAATTTAATTCTTATTAATCCAGGCGCAGTGGTGATAGTGATTCAGAAATGAGGTGCAATACAAATGCTCAGACTTAAGGCCCTTCCATGTTCCCAGTCTGTTGGAGCTGTGCATGTAGTCAAGAGTATTAGTATTAGCTGAAGAAGAGATTACAGACGCCTGTAGGCAAAATGCTGTGAAAATTCTGATATTGCTGAGTCAAATTCTTTCTCATTTTTGATATCAAACCAATTGTTGATGCAGGTCTCAGGGCATTTGTTCTGTGGGCTATAGATTCCATGTAAAGTAATATAGATGCACAAATTCGTTTAGTTAAAACTTCCATTAGCATAGTTTTTTGGTTTTTTTTTACTGTGTATTTATCACTGTTTCTCAGGGGCCAGTTTTCTAGTCATGACAGGAAAACAAAACAGTAACTGTTGGGTGGTAACAAATCTAAGACACAGGAAGTCTTGGTGTTTTTTAACAAAGTAGAGTGCATTTTAGGACAGACAGTGATGATTTGCAAATATGTCTCTGTTTTGGCACAGCTGTCACAGAGAGACTTCATATTCAGACCTGAATTTCAGGGCAAAACATGAGAGGTAGGGAAATCCAGAGCACTCAGTAATCCAGAGGGCTTTTCTGGCACTTTAGAGAGGTGTGGGATCCCATAACTCAAGCACTGGGGAAAGAGTATTTCCCGGTTCCTCTTGTGCAGACAATTCCACTTCATACAACTCATGAGAATGTCCTCAAGCAGGACCCTGAATCTGAGATACTGTGATTCTGGGAGAGTGTATTTCAACACAACATTACTTACAAGCATGCAAAGAGGGAGATGAGTTGAAGTTACTTTCTGCCTGAAATGACATGAGAAAATTTTTGAAATATTTTGCTTTCTCAGTGTATGAATGAAACATTTTTTACCCACTAGTGGAGAACAGCCATGAAAGCAGTGCAGGACCTGTAAACTGACACCAATTCAAGTCACTAACTTTTTGGTAGAAACTAAAAAAAAATTATAGGAGAGCCAGTTCTTCTCCCTTTTGCATTGTAAGACGATGTGTCGAAACAAGTAACTTCTGCTTCTCTATTCTGTGGATTTTCTGCATTGTATTTCTGGGTATTTCTGTATTTCAAGCTCCCTCTGGTTATCCTTTAGAACAATGTATGTATTCTGCTGCATTTCTGTGTTGTTTAAGTGTAAAGACAGACTTAAATTCATTTGACTTGTTAGAGGAAAAAAATAGTTATTTGTCTTCTCCGGACTTGAATATAGCCTACAGTTTAGGTTTTTTAATAGGGATAAGTAACAGAAAACATATTGGTAGAGAATTTTTTTTCTTTAGTTCTCTATAGAGATTTGGCTTTCATCTAGAGATTTTTTTCCCTGAATTGAATATTTTAAAATTGAGTTCGACTAACGACCTTTCAGAAAAGTCAGACCATTTGTCATCTTGCATGAGAGAATGTAGCTGGTTGTAGTCAATTTTATTTAGAGATTTACTTGGAGATTTTTTTTTTTGTTGTTCCAATGCTGCTCACAGAAACCATTTGAATCTCATTCCCTTGAGGAGAAAACAATAAACATAGTTTTGATCACTTGTTAATATGATTGTCTTCCCGAGATGCAGACACAGATATGCTTGGTACGTGTCCGTGCACAAGTACCTTTGTGCCTCATCTAACAGAATGGAATATGGTCATGCTACCAGCTGCTTTTCAGGATGAATTCAAGAAATAGTGAAGATTTATTGCACAAAATCATTTGTAGAAATGCTGCCTTACTATAGCGATGTTTTTCTTCTTGTTCATTTTGTTGCAGATGATTTACATAATTGTTGCCATCGTCTCTGATGTACCCCACTGTACATCATTTTGTATGTGGTTTGCACTACTGAAAGAGAAGAAACGGTGGAAACTGAAATTCTGTAGAGTATTTGAGTCATTGCACATGTATTATTTGACCTTGGATTACTGCGATTTTTTTTAGGAAAGGGCCAGCAAGTCTTGGTATGCAGTGGATAAAGCACCAGCTTTGCTCTTTGAGTATTTTTATTGGAAATTTGGATCATGGTTCAAATCACAACTAGAGACCTAAATGAAATGAGTCTGTGTTTTCATCTGAGTTCCCCAATGGACAATAATCCAGATCATAAAATATACCACTAAACTTTGGCAGTCTTCTGTTCTCAGGAAGCTTTATTGCTTCGTATTACCTTAACTCAAAGATAGTCCTTCCAGGACTCAGTTCAAGCTGAGGTTATTCAAAGAACAAAGTTTGTATTTCTAACTAACTGGTCTGTAATCTCTAACAGGGTTACAAAGCAAACTCTTTGCATACTTTTCTGTTGTACCTTACTGAAATTTAGCTGTTTGGCAGGAAGGAGTGTCAAACCATTCCCTCTGTACCTCCAGCACAGAGCCAGAACAAGGTGGGGAGACCTCACAAAAATTAGTCCTTGAATCCCTAGAGCCAGAACCCTTCTGACATCATCACTGGTGGCTCAGATATTTGAAAGCAGTTCAGCTCAATTTGGGATCGATGAATGCCAAAGATTGCAATTGACAGCCTGATCTTTCGATCCTCACACCCTCCTTAGCCATAAGCCCACGGTCAGAGCGTGGCCTGTGCCCAAAGGGCAACACGGCTGCAGCAGGGCAGCCCCAGGGGAACAGGACCTGTACTGAGGCAGGACAGCTGCACCCCAGGAATGGGAGCAAAAGTGCCTCCAGCTCCTCTGGGTTTACATGATGTAACTGGAGTCTCATTCTAGCCCTCAGCATTGTGTGCTGTCTGCATTTTGATGTCATGAATGCGAGCTATTTTTCATGCTTTGATAATAAAAGTGGTGCCTGGCTTCAAAGGAAATCTGGCTTGGAACATCCTGTAGCATCTCAGAGGCAAATGTGTTATCAATATAGACACCTTTTCCTGATGATTGATCTAAGGCATAATAGTCCCTCCAAAACAAAAGGCATGGATGCACTGTGAATTAAAATTTGACAGGAATCCATGCACACCAGAAATGAGGGGAATAAATTCATGCAAATGTTGTGGATTGTGGATGGATCCCATCCAGGTGAAATTCCTTCTGGTTATTTTAAATGTAACAACAACTGACATTAGTAGCATTTTTTTAGCCTGAAGGTGAAACACTTTTCATACTGTAGCTTAAAACCAGCTCTCAGTTACATAAGTGTAAATCTGTGCCAAATAACTCCGGTGAGGCCAGTGGAGTTACTGAGGATTTACACGGGTGTAATTCTGAGCAGAGTTTGACCCTTTGTGGATATAGATATGCACTCAATTTATTGCACTATTACACTGCAAGCAGGTATGCAGGCACATCCATTGGGGAAGGAAAAATATAAGTCCCAACTACAGGTCATTTCATATCCTTTTCCTCAGGCTTGCTGCATTTCCAAATCAAAACTCACAGGTAGAACAAATCAACTTGAACTACTGGGTAATAACTACGCAAGGCCATTTCAGCTTCAGCCCTATGTAAGGCAGAGTGAGGGGTCTTTGCTCCTAGAAACTTCTTTTACACTTTGTCCCCTTCCCCAGCTGTAGGATTACCTTGATCAGGGTTGTGATGGCAGGAACTGGGTAGCTCTTTTTATGCTGGGCTTTCATGGCATCTTGCTATATCTGTGTGTAAACGAATGACTCTAAGTGCAGGTGCATACACAGGAGGTGTTGTGCTTGAGAAAGCACCTTTGATAACCTAAAATATTTTTTATGCATGGAGGTGTCTAGATGGGTCCATACTGAGAGAGATACATACAGGGCCTGAGTGCACGGCAGGTTTATGTCTTGTCATTGGATACTGATTAGAGGGTGTGTGCTGCCACAGTGGCTGCATCACAATATTTTTAGGAAGAAGTGCTTTAAGTGAAATGATGGGATAAATTGTAGGAAAGTGGCATATTACGGGAAAGTAGCATACACAGACCTAAACTGGAGTTTGACCAGCATGCTTGGGTAAAGATCCCCGAGGCCAGAATGTATGTAAAAAAAGGCCAGCAAATGTTTAGTGAGAGTAAGTAATCCTGATTCTGGTTTTACACTTCCATTGAAATGATGACACCTCCAGCAGATTATAAGCTCTTTCTTAAACCATGGGTTTAAGTGAAAGCCAGTTACTTTATGTCCTGACTCATTAACATTTATCATTTTGGTCATGCCTCTTCATGGTATATTTTTTTGCAATTCATCCTCTCTGTCTCTCAGTTTGTCACTTTTGCTCACTATGTGCCAGGGAGGCTTTTCTTCCTCACAGTCCAGAGTTTCTAGGTTATTGTATTTCTGCCTTAAACAGCCAAAAGGCCTCACCAAGCTACCAAAATGGTGAAAAAACTGCTTGCAAATTTCCCTTTCCACACCTTATTTAACCCTGAAAGCTTGTGTGGCTGAGGCACAACACTGCCGAAAAAAGTTTGGTGATCTTGGATGACCTCTCATACTTCCTGGAGTTGAGAGAAGAGCAACATTTACTGCACCAGGTTTTGCTGTGCTGGGGCAACTCATGATGTTTTGCTCATGAGATGTTGGGCAAAGCTTGGCTGTATGCTCGCACTGCTGTCTGGAAACCAGAAGTCTCAAATTAATCCCTCAGAGAAGTCAAGAAACATGACTTTTCTTTATAAAACACCTGAAACCACTCCCTTCCCTCCCTTTTTTTGTCCTCCTTTTTTATTAATTTTTCTTTAATATCCTCTTATCAAGTTTTAGAATGAGTCACCTTATAAGTATTAAAAATCAGTTAAAAATTGGAAAACTTTTCATGTCTGTACAGAACTGAGTTAGTTCCTTTTTGCCTATATGGGTGAAATATCCAATGCCACCCTCACCCTGTGAACATTAAGTGAGTTTCACCTACTGTTTTATTAGCTTTTCAATTTGAAAAGAATACTCTGGTGCCCAGGGCCAAAACTGTCTGATTTTCCCACAAATCAGGTCAATCTTGTACCAGAGTCCTTAAAAATTATCAAACCACTAAACAAAAATCTTTCCTAAGTAAATTACAGACAATTTATTAGTGTCATGACTCATCCAGATCTATTGTCTTTAAACCTTTGTAAGAAGAGGGAGATATTGTATAAGCTTCTCAGAGTCTAAGTTTGAACAAATTATCTTCTATGAAAAGTGCATATTTTCTATAGATGTAGAAAAATAGATAAAATAGATACAGATTATTTAAAACAGAAATGATATCTAATTGTTTTTTCAAATGTCAGTTTCATAAATACTAACAAAGCAGTATGGGATTTGCACCCACCTGGTAAATTTGTGTTTTTCTCTTGTGTTTTTTTGTCTCTTGCATATTCTCTTTTCTGTCTGTCTTCAAGACAAGACAGCAGAGAAAAAATTATGAAGATAAGTGGAGTGGAAAAATGAAAGAATGAAAGCTAAGTGAAGGAAGACAGGCAGGCAGGGAAGGCAGGAAGGAAGGAAGAAAGGTTTGAAAGGAAGGTAAAAATCAGCCTTTAGAGACACATTTGTGAAAACTAATAAAGTTTCGATTCTTTCTTTTCTTTCTTTCTTTCTTTTCTTTCTTTCTTTCTTTCTTTTTTCTTTCTTTCTTTCTTTCTTTTTCTTTTTTCTTTCTCTTTTCTTTCTTCTTTCTTTCTTTCTTCTTTCTTTTCTTTCTTTTTTTTCTTTCTTTCTTTCTTTCTTTCTTTCTTCTTTCTTTCTTCTTTTCTTTCTTTCTTTCTTTCTCTTTCTTTCTCTTCTTTCTTTCTTTCTTTCTTTCTTCTTTTCTTTCTTTCTTTCTTTCTTCTTTCTTTCTTCTTTCTTTCTTTCTTTCTCTTCTTCTTCTCTTCTTCTCTTTCTTTCTTTCTTCTTCTTTCTTTCTTTCTTTCTTCTTTCTTTCTTTCTTTCTTTCTTTCTTTTCTTTCTCTCTCTTTCTTCTTCTCTTTTCTCTTTCTTCTCTTTCTTTCTTCTCTCTTCTTCTTCTTCTCTCTTTCTTTCTCTTCTCTTTCTCTCTTCTCTTCTCTCTCTCTCTTTCTTCTCTCTCTCTCTCTTTCTCTTCTCTTCTCTCTCTCTCCTTTCTCTTTCATCTCTTCTCTCTCTTCTCTTCTCTCTCCTCTACTCTCTCTCTCTCTCATCTCTCTCTCTTCTCTTCTCTTCACTCTCTTTCTCTCTCCTCTTTTCTCTCCTTTCCTTTCTCTCTTCTCTTTCATCTTTCCTATTTTTTTCCCATTCTGATCTTCCAGGAAAGGGTGTTGGTGTAAGTTTCTTCCCTGTGAACAGACAAGATGAAAGTGCTTCTTCTTCCCAGCTGAGTGTGCTGACTGTTACAGCTGCCAACACATGAGCAGAGTGACTTAGGCAGTGCTGTGGACAACCAGGACTGGGGAAGGACTTTTAATGACTGCTGGCAGGAGGTAGCTAGTATGAGAAACACCTCAGTTTAGAAACCAAGGTGTCAGGGTGTTTCATAAAAATTGTGTTGCCCATGCAGGGAGAGGATGTACTTCTGACTGTTTTAGGTCAAAACAACACATGATACTGATGTTTCAGGTATGTGCTTAGTCTTCTCTAGTTCAGACTTGCAATCCCAAAAGTCAAAAGTTAGAGTTTGGCTTGCTTTGGAAAACAATTTTCTCGCTATGAACACCTGCCCCATGCAGGACTGCCAAATGCAGCTCTGGTTTATTTTTTTTAATTCACTGGAAGAGCAACAAAATGCAAATATGCCGAAGCCAGGGCACAGCATCAGAGATGCAAAACTGTTGGGGCCCTCCACAGCCAAGTAAAACCCAAGATGCTGAGGCAGAAAGAGGTGTGTCCTTGGAGAGAGAGTGGGAAGGTTGGAAGTGTGTTCCACTGCTGTGGCTTGCTGACACCTCCCTCTGTGCAGCACTACACTCGCTGCAAAGATCTCTCAGGAAGCTCCTTTGGAAGTGGCCTGCCAGACCTTGGCTGCTTCATCCCTGCACCTTCACAGCATGGCCAGTGCAGGGTTGAAGCTAACACATCAGTGATACACATTAACTAATGCCTCCATCTCCATGTGTTTGGTTCACAGCTTTAACTACAGATTTTATTAGCCTGTGATTCAAACCTCAGCCCTGCCACAGTTGCCAGGTTGTCCAGATGCTTGGAAATGATAATAAATTAGAAATACTTAATGCTAAAGATATTTAGTATTATGTGAAGATAGAGACCTCCAAGCTGGAACACTGTGCCATGTGTGTTTTTTTTCTTGAACTTAGTTGTGGAATGTTCATCTAAAATTTATTTTACATTGTTTTATTTTATTTTATTTCTGTTCTGTTTTATTATTTTTAAAATTTATTTTAACTTACTTTATCTTAGTGGTCTCAAAGGTTGGAGAAAGAACCTTGGAGCATTTCCATTTAGTTTTGCTTGCAGTACTTCATGCTTCTAAGTAGAAACACCAGAAGGATTGCAGGAACCACTGCAGCAGTCTTCAGAGGGTGAGATTGTTTCATCTGTGTGTCTGGCACAGCTTTGCTGCAGCCATGCCTAAATGAGAGTATAAACCTCTGCCAGTTTAGGAGAGAATTTTAGGGCTTTTCTTAAATACAAGACAAAACTTACACCAGCAGTGTTTACTTTTGGGTGTGGCATTACTTGGTACAGCTAACATTGCCTGAGAAGCTCTGCATATTTCTCTTGCAATATCTTTTTGTTGAGTATTATCTTCAGAAGTGTATAGCTCCTACCATATTCCTCCCCCAGGTATCAGTTTTGTATCAATCAGGCTGTTCCACAGCCTCATGTGCACCAGAAATACAGGGAGTGTAGAACTGGGCCTGTGGGTTAATGGAACCCAAAGGGGTTTTTTAAATGCAGAGCACAGATAGTCATCCCTCCTTTGTTATTAGGGCTTGAAGCTCTGCAAGGCAGGGAGAGGGTTAGGGCTTCAACCTCTGTGAAGCAGCTGGGAGGAAGAGGGCAGGAATAGGGCTAAAGCAGGGCTGCCAGGGCACCTCTGAGCTGACCTGCCAGAGAGCAGCCGGCAGTGACTGTGGGCAGGTCCTGGATGGAGTGAGGACGCCACTTAGCAGGGCTGAGGTGGGAAGTGATGCCCAGGAACCTTGCTGTGAGGTCTTGGTCTGTGCCGATAAAATGGCAAAACTGAGGTAGAAGCTGGCAGGGGGAAGCTGGCAAATGCTGATGCTTGTTATGATCCAACAACAGTGTTTGATTTTTAGGCTTGAGAAAAAGTACACCAATTAGAGACAATCCCGTGTCAGCGCTGAGGTATTGTTGCGACAGGTATAGATTTCTGGGCTGGACAAAACAGCAAGACTTTGTATTCTTGTATCCTCGGGAATTCCCTGATTGGGAAGGACTTGCCTGTTTTCCAAGGGATTAATTTCAAAATTTATGTGGCTCTGTTACCACCAGCAGTGGCTCCTAAGCTTTTTTTTATGACAGTGATAGTCTGGGCTGCCACCAGGCTGGTGATCTTGCTGAGGCTTGCAGCCCTTTGTCCACAAGCCTGTTGTCAGGCTCAGGATAGAGACAATCTTAGCCCCTCAAAGCCCATTAGAAGCCACTCAGAAAAGCAGATATTCCATAAATCCTCCCATTAGCTCAGTTTGAGTTTTGTGTTATAGCTCCCTAGCATGTTTGTCTACTTGCAGCTTGCATGAAGTGACACAAGCTCTAGCACCTTGTTCCCTGTGCTGGACCACAAAAAAAATTCCTTATAAGGAGTGCATCTCTTGTTCTTGCGCAGGTTACTCAGGCTGGAGAGTTTTCTTCAGGCTACTTATTTCTACCTTCCCCCACTACAGCAGGCTCTACTCCTGTACAGTAAATAGGTGGTGTAAGATGGCTTGTCTTGAGAGCTACTTTTCCAAGTTCAAGGCTGATTACCAGGCATTTTGGGAGCTTGGTCCTTGCTTTGGAATGTTTCTGGACAGATCTAGTTCCAATGCCTATCTATGTATGCAAAGACTTCTGGTTCAGCCAAAGCCTCTGCTTCTTGCTGCTGTTTTGTCCTTTCTGGGGCATTTGAGGTATCTGCAGTGTAAGCACATAAATATGCACAAAGTGGAATATTGCATAGCAAACATGAGGATTTTCAAAAGAATGGCTTTTGTAGTCTACTTACAGGTTAGAAAACAGCTAAGCCTCCAATTCTAATAAATTTCTCACTGATTTTTTTTTTTTTCTTTGTTATATATCCATTATATATTTTTCAGAAAGAGGTCCCCCTGACAGCTTTAAAAGAAGCTCTGTCAGTTGTTATTTCAAGTCATCAGGTAAGTGTGTTTTCTAGTGGGAAGGTTCACGGGAAATGGTGAAGTAAACCCCAGCCTGTTTGGAGACGGACAGGTGGCCAAAGCCAGGCACATCACAGCCTGGGACTATGGTGTTCCTCATGTGTAACACAGAGGGTTACCTGTGGGGCTTCTCACCGTGTTGCGTGCTGTAAGGATTGCACTGTTTGGCCACAGATGGCTAATGCTTTGCATTAAAGAAATGCAGAGCCTCCATTTGAGCATCTTTAATAAAATGTTGGGGTTTTGTTAAACAGGGAATGCTTTCCAAGGAATTCAGAGCACAGAGGATCTCTTCCAGTCAGGCTGGAGACCTGTGCTGGGATGGGGCTGGCAGTGCAGGAGGCCAGGTGCAAGGACTCGGTGCTCATAAACAACCTTCTCCTTTGGACTGCAGACGCGTTTCATCAAGAGCAGCAAGTACAGATTCCAGGCTTCAGCCCCGCTGTGCATAGGGGATTTGAGTGCAGAGACTCAAGCTGGAGTAAATGCTATGCCAAGCACTTCTCCAGTACTCAGCGGTAGGAAAATGTTGCTCACATCATTATGAAGTGAGCATACACTTTTTAAAGGGTTTGGTTGAGAAAGAAACCAGAAGACCCCAAACATGTGTTTATATAAAGCCATTCCCTGAGTTAAGAGATGTCAGATATAAACTGTCAATGTTTATACTCCTGAACATGAGAGGAAATAGCCTTTGGTTTAAATATTCTTCAGGACAAGTTGAATAGCCTGCCCTGAGAGATCCTTGCAGTTCCAAAGGAGGAACAGTTCTCCAGCAAAGGGTTTTTGGGGAAACATCAGCTGGGCTCAGCACAATGCTGACTTGGCTGCTCTGGAGTTAGGCTTGGTGTTCCTGTCCTTGTGCCACAGCTATTGTGGGCACTGTTAAAGCCCAGTAGGTCTGTACATTGGTACCTTCTCCTCCTGCACTGTCCTTCCTGCCCAAAGGCATGGGTGGGCAGCAGGCAGCTGCTGGCAGCTCCTCTGTGTGCCCAAGGACAGTGGCCAGGCAGGCTGCTACCCTGCCAGCAGCACATGGCTGAGCCCCTGCAACACTGCCCTGGGCTGTGGGCTCACCCCAGAGCACAGAATGCTGGCCAGACCAGTGTGTTGGCATACAGATGGTTACAGTTAGAGAAAATAAAATTAATTAACATGAGCTCCATCAAGGTCCTACTTTCCATTCAGAAGATATTCCAGACCCAAATATACTGCAGACAGACACTTAACCACCTGGATCCATATGGGAAGGAGGCAGTAGGTCTTTATGCTTGCCTTGCTGGAGGTGCAGTTTCTGGGGCTAAACAGTTTATTTTCAATGCCTCCTTGCAGTCCTGCTTACTCTGCTTTTGATTTAAGCTGTATTAAAGGTAAAACCAGACATGCAAATATGCAGCGTTTTTCACACAATATCTGTCTCTGTTTATTTGCAGTACAGCATAGGAAACAATGAATTCCTAGGTAATGTGTGGGAATTTTTTTTTTAAATTTTATCCTTTCAGGATTGTTCTTAAAATGCAACATATTTTATTGATCTGATTTTTGTGTATGTCCATTTTTATTAGACATCACTATGAAGATTCGCATGTTTTGTTCTCTGCTCTGTGTTCTGCAGCTCCTCTTTAAGAGAAGGTGGTAGCCCAGCCTGTTCATCTGCTCATCTGCCAGGCCATCTGCAGCAACTGCTGAACCCACTGGCCGTTTTTAACATCTTCAGACAGAGCAGTCAGTCTCAGACATGAGCTCTTAAACCTAGGAAAACTGATAGATGTGCAAAGATGGAAAAACAGTTCGGGGAACAGGATCTGTAGGGTGTGTTCAAACATTTAGTCTTGTATAATGTTCCACTTCACCAAACCTACACAGGTATGGGCTGCTCAGCCATGTGTGCCTCATTGGGAGCCAGTCATGCTCAGGCTTTGATGAGGGCTAGGATGGGTGAGCTGATGGCATTGCTCTATAGTGGGAAGGGAAGCCTGCTTTGTTAATTTTACTGTGCTTTCTTCCATTTTTACCCAGAAGAAGCTGATGTGCTGTGTGGGCAAAGGACTGCAGGAGCGAGACAAGAAAAGTTAATCTCCCAGAGTTGAAAAAAATCACTATTTTTAATCTGTGGGGGAAAAAAGAGGTGTCAAAATGAAGATTCTGATCAAGGCTGAACAGCCATTTTTCTGTGAATGTATCAAAACTTAATT
The DNA here is from genome assembly GCA_032173965.1 of Sitta carolinensis. Classification (NCBI taxonomy): domain Eukaryota; kingdom Metazoa; phylum Chordata; class Aves; order Passeriformes; family Sittidae; genus Sitta; species Sitta carolinensis. The sequence goes on along the minus strand of CM063284.1, from coordinate 33,278,825 downwards.
AGCTCTTGTAGAAGCTTTGGTATTGATACAAGGCAACAAGAAAGTGTAAGATACAAACCAAGAATATTTGTACAAATAGTATTAAAGATTTCTCTTTTCAAGAAGTGACAGATTAACTAACAAAATAATCCATTTTATTGGACAAATTTGTTAGAAAAGTGTGTTGTCTGGCTTACCTCCAACACAAATAATTCAATTAACAGCAGCTATGGAACTGATGCCAAATTAAGAGAAGAACAGTCTGAGCTCTGAGTGACAGAAGTGGCCTTTTGCCAGGAAAGATATGTATGAATGCACGAGGAACATTTTATTCTTGTTTTTGTATTTACATTTGGCATTAAGAAGCCACCAAAGGGCTGTTAACATCTGAGGTGGTATAAATCTAAACAGGTAAAAGACAGGACAGATTTTAAAAGCATTTCCCAGCAATTCATCTTGATCACATAGCTACTAAGTATTCCCACTCTTTGAGTGCAGCACCACAAAATAAATTATCATTTCACATTTTTATTAGCATTTCATTAGAAATAAAATCCAAGATGTTTGACAAACCATATTTTTAAAAGTTTCTGAAGGCAGGTTTAAGGCGAGAGAGGGATTTTTGTTTAGTTTTTAAAAGGGGTAGGGTTTGAGACCTCTGAGGCATTTAATCTTCTAGCACTGAAGATCCTGCTTCCCTCCTGGTGAGCCCTTTTTAAATATTCCATGTATACCTGAGAACTTAGTAAGGCTCTTTCTCAAGGAGGGTGCTAGTCACTGAGAGGAAAGGAGTTGAAATCCAGCCATGAATAATAAATGTTTGGGAAACAGGTGAGAAATCATTCCTGCCTGATGGCTGAAGCTTTACCAGCATACTTAACACCATCGATCAGATCTTAGCTGCCATGAGTTGCCTTCTGTGGAGCTACTTCACTTTATACTGGCTGAGAATCTGGCCCTGTATGTTTGATTTAATGGAGGCTCCAGTTCAGACTGAGAGCAAATTATGATGTGTACTGAATGGCTGCTTTCCAGAGGTCTAGCTGGACCAGTCCAACAGGAGAGGCCCTGGCTGTCTCTGATCTCACTTTTTCAAACTAAAGACTATGAAAATAGTCATGGAAATGGGAAACAACCACATTGTGATGCATGTGTATGCTTGTAATCCCCAACAGTCTCTGCATGTCATTTCACTATAAATATGTTCTCTGGAGTGACCATTCTTACATGGAAAATTCTGAATACAGTTCATGATTCTGATATTGAGTGATTTTTTATTTTCTTTCCAGTGACAGTGTTTGTCTTCCCCACTTCTTGCTTTCACTGGACTGGATGTAAAAGAAAACTTTAGAAGATGCTTGATTCAGGGAGATATTACACTAAATGTAGTTCTTCAAAGATGTTTCCTAAAAATCTGACCAGTTATCCACCTATCTGTCCTATCTTCCCAGAAATACGTTTAAAATTAATTTTCTTAATGAATAATTCTTTTTCCTGATCGATATATCGTTCATTCTGTAATTCTATTCTACATGTAGAAATAATAGAAATTCGTGTACAAGGGTGATGAACATTGGTTCTGATGAAATAAGAAATCTTAGGATATGTTGCTTAAAAGTTTAGGTTTCAGGATCACTTTAAAAACAGTGGTGGAGATCCTGCAGTGGGATGAGCTGAAGCCCAGTCCTGGTGGCAAATCAGGCAAGATCTACAAGCTGCTGGGGAAGGAAGAGTCTTTTGTTACTATTTGCAGTCACTTCCCTGAGTTGCTCAAGATGTTTCTGTTTCAGCTGTTGACAAAAATATTGTTGAAATCAGAGTGCCAACAACCTAACTCCCATCAGCAGATGTGAGTTATTTTTGTGAAGATGAGTTGCTCAAAATGCTCATCTGGAGGCACATGCAATATCATGAATACCAGTGGGATAACAAGGCAGTGGTCATTTTTCTGCCATAAAGTCTAGAAACAAGTTCAGCCTATAACAAAATAGACAAACCAACTAAACCAACCCTGAAATGTTTTTCTATAACAACTCCTTTCAACTAAACCCTGCTTAGTAAGTGGGCAACTCTACCCTCAATATTTTCTTGTTCTGACCACAGTCAGAGGTGTTGGTGCCAGAAGTCAACATACTGGGAGAGTGGGATTTTTTTCCAACTGTATTAGAGCACAGAAAATGCAAAGGACGATATAGGAGAGTTTTCCTTGTGCTTTCAAGCTGTCTTGGACAGAGGTATCAGAAACTTTGGATAGGATCTGGGTTATACTGGCACTCCCAAATGCTTTTCCAGCCCAGTGCTGGTCTACAAGCCATCTGAGGTTTGCCCGTGGCTAATATCTTTAATCTTATCTAATCTGGTTTTTATTTAAACAGGGATTAATTGTTTTTCTTTGTTCTTTGGTGACTTGATGCTAATCACATGCAGCACGCTCCTTTGGATCAGTTACATGAATGCCTGAATTGCTACCTTAGATGATGAGAAACATCTGGGAGAGGAAGTGTAGCAAAGGGGAAAGGGAAAAAAGAGGCAGATAGCTGTATTTGGGGCCTTAGCTGTTGTGGCAGAAGAATTTTTCAAATGGCTCTGTGGGCTTCTCTCTCCTATTAAGATTTCTAAGGCTTTTTTCTAAGTTTTTTTTTGTGCCTCAGTCCTGCAGTTATGGTGTTGCCAAGTTGATGAAAGCCTAAAATAACCCAACACTGTCTTTATCAAGCAAAACCCGAGTAGTTGGCAAGTTTACACTCAAACCTTATTAATTCTATTGCAGGAGGTTTCCTGCATATCTTTGCACTGATGAAATCCCTAAGGACCCCCACAGCTGTACAGTGGACTTGTGACATTTTAAGATGAACGCAAATGCAGAAAAAGAGACACTGCAGCTTTAGCATAAGCAGAGTGGCCAGGATGATGTTATGAAGTCCAGTCCTGTCCTCTATATTGGGCTGTTCAAGACACAAGTGACATAAGTGCTGTTGAACTCAGAGGCAAAGTGTCCATCAAGTTGGGACACCCACAGATTGGACATGTATATAGGAAACAGACTTTATTGTTGTCAAGAGACCTCAATAAAGACCCAGACTGAGCAGTGCTGACATGAATTTGTTTTTTTATTGAACTTATCTTTCTCAGTGGCTAAGGGAAATGGCTTTCAATGTTACTGAGAATATGGGTCTGTAATGGTTTTCAAGGGTGTCCACAGAGAGAATTAAAAACTATGCATGATAGATCAGCTTTTTGTATGCTGACTTAGAAGTGGTCCATTTACGCCCAAGGGGCCACTGACTGTCAGTGGAATATCTTTGGTCTGGGGGAAGTCCTGATCCTAGTAAAGCAAGTGACAAAATTATGAGTTTCATCCTAGTCAGAACTGAAACCTCAGCAACTTTTATGGTGTTCAAGGAAAAAAGAAAACATTTCATTTCATGACTGGACGGGAGGCTCAGTAATGAGACAGATTGTCTTGCAGCAATGCCAAAAATATCACCTGTGTTTTAGAAGAATAAGTAAAGGACTCCAACAGCCCAATCTCTGAAGAGAAGCATATTAATCCAGGGGTTAAACTTATATAAACTCCATAAAAATGCACAGCATCAGCTCAACTGACTGCATATGGCCTGCTTTAAAGGGATCTAGTGGGAAAATCTAGTGGGAAAAAGTACTTTTCATACAACTGTCAGTTAAAAGGCTAAAAAAAGTCCAACATTGCTCGGTGTCTAAAATCTGAAACCTGAATTGATCAGTTTTCATGATATTGAAAATGAATTCTACAATTTTGTCCAGAAACTACCTTACTTGCAAGTGTGTTGGCTGTCTTACAAAGCCTGGAACAGTCTGGTTAACATGTCTTATTTCATGTATGCCCTCGAGTATGCAACATATTTAAATCACACTGGGCATAGTTAAGTGCATGTTTTCCCATATGTTACTTTACTGGAAAACTAAACTGAGGCTTATGCACAGGAAGCAGCATTTCAGCATGTCAGCATATTCACACTGACTGTAGCTCTTGCATAGGTCAGCAGGAATGAGCACTTAGAAAAACTCTTAAGGTAAGCTCTGGTATAAAGTGTGTATAAAGGCATTTATTTAACTACCACAGGAGTTTATGAGGCTTAATTAATACCAGCAAATTGGTTTAAGATCTCTGTGTGAAAGATGATATAAAATTGTACAGAGGGCGGCTTGTGGGTCTTGCTGGTGTTTCAGAGCTTAGAGATCTCCTGAAACTTTGGGATGAGCTCTGGAACTGGGCAAAGAACAGATGTGCAGGTGGGTTTGAGCAGGCATAAACTCAAGAACCTGTGTTCTCTGCTGATATTGCAGGTTGTCCTTCAGACTCAGGGCTGCCACACTGAGCTCAGGAGATGGAGGCACTGCTCCAGCAGGTTCTGGTCTGCCTGTACGAAAGAGATCCGTGCCAGGCACTTTTGCAAGTTGGGTTGATGTTGGCATTTTTCAACTTCTGAGGAAGCATAAGAGTGGTCAGGAGGACTGGCATAGACTGCCCTGCCTCAGCTGGGCAGACCTGCCTGCCCCAGGTGCTTGGTGTAGCTGGCTCTGAAGGAGCAGCAGGGATGGGAGGATACAGCAAGAGGTACTTATGTCCTGAGCACCCAGGAAAATTTTGCTTCCCTTTTCCTTGCCTTTGCTATTCCAGAGGGCAATGAAACTTCACAGAACCCATTTGCTCCAAAACTGCTGCACTGCTGTGAATGACGATAGAGCACACATGACAGAAATACAATATCAAATATGCAAGACAGTAGTCTCTGAACTTCCTGATATTTTACAGAATCAGATCTAATGCACATAATGTGTTAAAAATCAAACAAAGATAAAATTTTAATTGACATGGGCACAAGGAAGGGAAAATATCAGATGTAAATAGTTGCAAATGTAAAATTGTTTATGTTGGAGCTTCTCTGATTTTTGGCTGAGACTTTTAAAATAAAACTGCAAATTCTTTCTCAGGAATTTTCCTAGAGAACTGCTTTTCAGAGTTTGAACTACTCAGGGTTGATAGACAAGTGAAAGCTTGTATTGTGCTTGGAGTAGATTTAACAATAAGTTAGTATCTAGTATCTGTTTTTAAAAACCAACCACCATTCCCATCAACTCAGTTTTGAGTGACTGAGAAATTCAGATGTCATGATAGATGGTTGAGAAATGACAGCTCAGCTGGAATTTCTCAACCCATAAACAAAAAAAAAGGTGGAAAGTACCTTATCTGAAAACCAGTACAGATGGTGCTGCATCAGCTTCCCTCTTTTGGAACTAATTAAGGTGCTTTTTTTGGCTTACAATTTCAGGCACTGGATATGAACACTTTATAAAACCTATTAAGGATCTTCTGCTTCAAGGTGTCTCTGAAGGCAGACACAGTGGTAAAGAATGGTGTTTCTGAAGACTGTGTTGTTTGATTCAATTTCCATTAAGAGTAAACTGCATATAAAGTAATTGATTATGGAGATATTTGGACTCCTGTAGGCAGAATGAGGGGTCAGTGGAGTATCAGACAGAAATAAACCTTCTAAACATGCCCATGGGTTTAATTCAAAACCAAAACTAATAGCCTGTGAAGTTTATCCGTTTATAGTAGCCACAGATCCATTCAGTATCACAGACAGATCTGAAGGTGCTCCTTGTTCATATGAGCAAATATTCAGTGCCCAGAGACATCTTTCTTTACTTTGGGAGCTTCAAACACATTCCTCAATCAGAAAATTCTTTGCATTTCTACAGAACATAAGATTAGCTGAAGATCTCTGATCAGCAGTTTTCTTTAACCACCGTGTAAACAGAAGAGTTCACTTTATTAGGGCTACAATAGGTGGTGGCAGAGAATTCTGCTGTCTAGTAAAGTTTCTGAATCCTCAAACTGATACTTGATAAGTACCAGTGGATTTCAAACTTTGAATTTATAGGACATGCTTTTCTTTTCCAAAATCTCGTAAAACAGGCACCAAGGGGAACATGAAAAGCAACCTAGTTATAAATACTTGAACTGTATCGTAAATTGTACACTGGAGGCAAGAAAGAAGGAACTCCCCAACTCAAGAGACAAGCAAACTTAGTAAATGCGAAGTGGAGGATTACATGATGCCAGAATGCATTTCTCCCATTCCATGTCCAGTGGAATCTGTTAGTGGAAACTGCTATCTCCAGACTGAGATCACAGTTGCTTGAGAAGAACCCAATCCCTATCACTGTCTCTTCAGCTCTAGTCAACGCAGTAAACTTTAGGGAACTGTTATTTTTGAAATTCAAACACAAACATTTTATTTTGGTTTTCACTTAGTTTTAAAAATATCTATAGTTCTTAGTTTCACTCATGTCAAACTATTTGCTTGGAGAAATTCTAACCTCATATCTAGGAGTTTTCTTTTAGGAATTTTTTGAGTATTAATCTTATATACTCTCCCTATAGTGAAGAACAGATACTAACCATTTGTTCCTGATTATGCTGCATTTTCCTATAAAACAAGGTGGTTTAACTTGTGAGGGATAATATGTTAATCAATGAAAACTGCTATTTGGGAGGATCTGCAATGATGAAAATCTTACTGCTTCTCATTCTTCAGAAATCTGGGCAACATTTGAGAGTCTGTGCCCAGCATCAGAGGAGGCAGCATTTGCTCCCTGAGTGCAATGGGAGGCTGTTTTGGAAGAGTTTTGGGAGGCTGAGTTGCTGTGTTGCATCTTGTCTTGAGGCCTGATACAGCTTCTCATGCATTCAGTGGAGACACTCTCTTTAATTGTTGATTGGAAGCCCAAATCAGCTTGTTTAAAGACAACAAGGAAACCAATAAACAAATACAACAAAAGCAAAATAAATTAATTCAGCCAGGAAAAAGAGTACACTTTTTATGTCCTTTGTAATGCTGCTGACGAATGTCTTGTGCTTAAATTCCCTTATTGCCTTTTATTTTGAATTAACAGTTTGGTTGGCCTAGAGATGATGTATGTTTTCTTATTATTTAGGATACATTTTTTATGTCATATATGGAATTTTTAGCCATTTTTCTTATTGAATATGAAGTTACCATCACCTCCATGGTTTCAGTCTGGTCATAGTTAGAATTTTTCAGACCACACACAGGCCAATTTCTTACTTTTGGCAAGAAAAAAACAAGAGGTCTCATAAATTATATTCATAAATATTTAGTGTATTCATATGTGTGGCTTTCCAACTAAAGAGAAGGAAAACCAAGACCTGAGGAAACCTGGTAATTCTGGGGGAAGAATAATCTATTTTCTTGGGAAGAAAAACCTTCGACAAAATCTGTAAAAGTGTAATTTACTCCTGACATTTAAAATAAATCATGTTTTTGTACAAGTATAATGCAAATGAAACTACTTCCAGAAAATCAGTATGGGCTTTGACCAACAGAAGTACTTGAAATACTGAACACTGGAAGTATTCAGCATTAGTGAACAGCATAGGAAAGCATGATTTATTATGCCAGGAGACAGACTCTCCAGTCACATAGGTCCCATTCTTAAGAATGGGCAGTACTCTTTTTCTGCACATGACCCTTTTCTGTTAAAAGCAAATATGGGCTGTGGTAGGTACTGTCAGTGGCTTGAGGCTGGTGGGGTTAATGCATGGCCCTACTCCAGCCAGGAATCCACCAAGGAAGGAAACCTTCCTAGGCTCTTCCTTGGGATTCAGCCTTTCTTCATTTCCGCTCAAAACACAATTTTTTAGGGGTGGAGAGAGGGGAGGGTGGTGGGGTGATGAGGAGTGGTTTTTTGTTTTAAATCATCTAATGTTGATAATAAAGATGATTTTTGGGTCTTCCTACCCTTTTTTTTTGTGTATGTAGAAACAGTCTTGAATTAACATACTTCTTTTCTGTGGCTCTGTTAACAAAATTATTACCATTAATAATAGTAATAATAATAATAATGATAATAATATGATAATAATAATAGTAACAGTAGTGACATGACAGCCCACAGCTGCTAATAATTTGCTTGTTGTGTTGCTGTAGCTCCTGAAAAATGCCAAGTGTCAAAAATCTGAGAAATATGTGCTCTCTTTATAGCATGGTTTGGATTGGAAGGGACCTTTAAAGATCATCTAGTCCATTTTTCACTGCTAACATTGCTCAAAGCTCCATCCAATCTGACCTTCAGCTCGTCTTGACCTCAGGCCTGGCCTTGGTTTGGCTTTATCCCCTCCCTGGGAGGACTAAGTTCTTTACAGTGCCTGTTGTTCAATCTGCACTGTTTTGGTTGCCTTTGTGCTATACTGAAAAATTTTACATATTGGAGACAGGAATGACAACTACGCCCAAGGTAAGTTTGTTCCCTACAGTTTGAATATCATATGGGTTTTAAGTTCAACAGTTTTCTAAAGGCTCACAAAGAAATCTCTTATCTCGTTAAAATTCCGCCTTCCCTAATGTGATTATATTACATTTTTTTTCCCCTGCACAACCCTATCCTAAACTGCCCTAAATTGTTTGGTCACCCTCTATTATTTGGATAAAAAAAATTTGCAAGGCAAGCTAAAAAGGATCAGGGGAGATGTTTATGTGCAGGACCCTGTCAAATTGGCTAAGTGGAAGAGTTCAGAAGACATATGTGACCAATTTTCATGGTTAGCTGATAGGAGATCAGTTGCGTAGGGTAAGAGCTGAAACTCATGCATCAATGAAAATTATCACCCCCTGAAACTCTGGCCAGATGTGCACCCCTCATCCAATCCCATATTATTTTCAGGTGTCCATGTCTTTGCTCAGGTATTGGACTGGAGGCTTTGTGGCATGCCTTTGGAATATATTTCAGACTCAGACATTTGATAGGGCTATGGCAGAGCTTTTTTTCTTCACTCCTGCCATAGCGCTGATCATTGATAAAATACACTCAGAACACACAAAACAGTTGGTCACAAATCTGTAGTAGTGTAAACAAGATTAGGGCAGGGTGCACTGTCACAAAGCTGAGGGGTAAGGTATGAGAACCATGAATAATGCTGTTAACACACCTTGAAGTTACTCCACGTTAGCCCTGAAGGCTCCTTGTTTTATCGATACAGCCGCAGGACAAATATTTCTTCTGCAGAAGGAGCGACATTATCTTTCGACATGTAATCCAACCCCACTCAAGAGATGTGTATGCCTGTCTGTAGGGCCCTGGGGGAATGCTTTAAAAAAATTGCCTGTGAGGGAGGTGAGGGCACAGGGTATATAATCCTCATACTCTGTTCCTGTTGCATCAATGGCCATTTCAAGCACTGCTTATGAACCTGCGTTATGTGATAGGCTAGGAACTAAACTGATGGGTCACAGGGATGAGGGAAATCCTCAGCTCCTAATCATTACCCACATGACACACATACCTGAAATGTGTTGTAGGAATGCCTGTGAGTTATATATGATGGCTTGGCATGAACAAAGCTCTCCAGAGGAGCTGCTATTCCAGTGAGGAAGGGAACCTGGGGGACAACTCAAAGAGGATCCCTCACTAGAAGACATGGCACTGCGGCAAAATCAGAGGGACTAGACACTACCTTCATGTAAATTCTACTCAGACAAAACTGAAATGTGTCCAAACTTAATGGCAGGTACATGTCTCAACTGCACAACGAAGTTAAGTGGAGATGAGATAGTTGTGCTAGATGGAGAAACACATTTCCTGCCCAAAGAACTTGGAATAAGAGTGCAGAATTTGGCTTCATTTCTGTGTACCTATTTGCTTTTTGTTGGAATATTGCTACGTGATTTTTTATTAATTCCCAAGAAGCCACTTAGATCCCTGTCCCATGGTTTCTAAGCTCAGGTAACTATTTGAGTGTTTAACAGTGACCATTGGTACTTGTCAAAAATATTATCATATCATGTTCCCCTGTGCTGTATTTACTACATTTATGTTGAACCTCCCCCCTCACTTCTGGATTTTAAAACACTAGACTAGAAAGATGAAGAGCATGTCTTGGAGTTTCAAATGATACATAAGGTTGATTAATAGTGACCTAGAGGGTCAACTGAAATTTAGGGCTAGAGTTTCTAGTAATGGAGGAGAAAATTACTGAAAAGCAAAAATTCCAATTTTCCCCCTTTAGGCACAATAATAGCCATTGTCAAGTTTCAGAAATATAACACCGTGGAGCTGTCTACTGAAGGAAGCTGCTGAAAGCTCTATTAGTAAAGTCATAGGGAACAGGACTGAACAAATTTGGGGAAGGTACCCTGGGGAATATTCAGGAGGGTGGTGAGATGATCTGAGGACTCTTTTGATCTCTGTCATTTATGATTTTAAACCTTGATATTACTGCAATATTACTGCATACCCCATAGTTAAACAGTAAAGAAGGAACAAAATAGTGGGATCTTGGAAAAGACAGGGAGACCTCCTGCTAATGGGAGAAATAAAGCCAAACATTAGCAGACTTTTGGAATGGAGTGGGTGAATTTCTGCTGTAGTCTTGTGGGGACAACTATCTTTAGGGGTGAATTCCCAGAAGAATTGCCCACAGGCCCAGGACGTGGGCAAAGGCTCATACCATACTAAACTGAGTAGTGCTGAGAGTCATCTAATATGAGGGAAGGGAGAAGCGCCCACACTTTAACCTCTGCCTGAGGTCCCCATAAATCTGATGGTGACTCCACCTGAGAATGTCAGAGATGAGAGGAGATGGGTAGAAGGCAAGCCTTGTCACACTGGCACCTCTTATTTCATTCCTGTCACAGCTGCAGCTCCTGTCTCTTGAGGGATGACAACGTTCTTCTCTTTTCATACCCCAGGATGAGGTTGCAGATTCAGTAACAGATACCAGGCACACCATGAAGTGGGACAGAGTGCTGGATATTAACCTCTCAGTATTTTCTTTGTATATTCTGTGACTGAGCCAGGACAGCTTAACTGGCAAGGCTCACAGAAAGAATAAATCAGCATAGTGGGAATGGAGCTGCCATGATTTACACTGATGAAATCCTTGTGTCTGTGTTTTCAGTTTGCTTCTGTAATTTATTGACTTTTTGTCCTTTTAGCTTGACTCTGCCTTCCTCCAAGGGTATCACAATGCCATTCCCACTTCATAGTATTTCATCACAAAACAGAAAGTCACTTACTCTTTGGGAGTTATTTGATGTCTAAGAAGTCTTTTATCTCCATGATGCTATTTTAGGATAAGAACCAAAGCATTCTGGATGATATTACAACCTAAAGAACACTTGTAAATATTTCATTATCAAGAATGACCTGTTCCCAATCCCTCCCACATCAGAGTTTTAGATCACAAAGAGGTAACTGAAGGCAGTCTTTCCCTGATGAAGAAAAAATAGAAATTTTGAAATAGGGGGTCCTCAAAGACCTAAAAATGGAAATTGATTCCACAAATAGAAATTTGCTGCCTTTAGGACTTTTATGAATTTAGGGTATTTATGAAAAATGCTTCTGTCTTCTGACTAAACTATGTGGCATGGCTGCGCATGTTAATAGAGTCTATAGGCAATCAGGTAAGACTCTTATTTTTGACATAAGTATTTGTGGAAACATCAAAATGATAGGTGTTTCATCTGAAATTGAATCTAGAAAGATAAACTGGGGCTAGTATGTGACACAAGCATGATTTTTACTCAAATATGGCAGGAAGAAATGACCTGTCAATTTATCATATTATGAGGTTATATGATTAATCATACCTATTTTTTTTTTCATTCTAAGTGGAGGTAGATACATGAGAAGGACAAGACAGAAAGATATTTCAGATAGAGATAGCAGACAAGAGAGACAGAAGAAGAGTGATGGGGAAAGCATGAGAGAGATGCAATTACTTTTGAAGATGATTGGACAGATTCAAGTTCCACTTTGTATTAGTGTGAATTTTGAAGAGTTCCCTTGGGCATACATGATGCTCTTTCAGGGTTTGTGATGAGCAACTAAAGTCATAGGCAAGGGCATTGTTTCACGTAAATATCATCCCGCTGAAATGAAAAGTTGAATTTACCTTAGTTTGATAACTACTTTTACTCTCGCTTGGTTTCTAACATTAAAAAACAGTAATTTCAAAGAATAAATAATTAGTGTCTGTGTTTAGTCCATCATACAATTTGCATATAATTGACTCCTATTCAGTACTTCACATCAGACAAATCAGGAATATATATGTTACTGTTAACAACTAGAGCTGGGCTTGATAGCATCATGACCTCCATTTGAAACTAACTGTGCACTTGCCCTTGTAATTGAAGAAATAGTCCCAGTGTTATTAATAATTCTTATATTGCTAACAGTTTTGGGGAAATGGTTTGCAATGAGATAAAGATTTTAAAATAGCATTACCACTGTGCATATCTGTCTGTGAAACAATCATAATATTTTATGGGTTTTTTGTCTCACTTCTATTACCTGCCACCATCTTCATATTTAAATTCACCTCTGGTATTTAGGAAGAAAATGGTCCACAGAACTTTCCTGGGATCAGTTGACCTGTTACTTAAAATTACCAGTTTATCTGTCACTCAAATTATGGGGACAAAAATTTGAGGTGCCATTGTGAGCTGCCGTAGCTGTCATACAAGGAAATTCATTGGCATTTGAGATTTTGCATGGCTTCCTCAATATTCCTCCACCCATGCAGGGCTGAAAGAACTGGCTGAAAGCCATTTTCAGCTGCTGTGAAGATACTTAACATGCTACTTGTAGAAACAATGATTTCAGTTAACAGTGAACAAATGCTGGAAATATTTTGAAACCAAAGCTGGTTTGGGCTGGAGGCACTGAGAGGTTGCAACTGCCTGTTTTGGTGATGCCAGTTGATACCATCAGGAAACCATTTCTCATTATTATTATAATTTATAAAGAGCAAGAGCATTGTTAATGTTGTAGTTGTTATTGATCTGAACAAATGTTAAGGGAAACAATTCTGTTTTAGTGCAGAGATTGCAGATAGTGCAATTTATGCATTGCTTAAACTGCAGTGCCTTATATTGTAGGATTTCATCTCTCTGTGCTGGGTTGTCATGTATTTCCTGGTGCTCAGGCAGATGCTTCAGTTAACCACAACTTTGGTAGTTTTTCCAGATTCTTAATTACAGCAGTAAAATGTTAGGAACAGTTTTGCTTGTCAAATGTTTTAAATACCAAATTATTTTAAAGCAGATTGCTATATAAAGATGTTTGTCAAGTCAAAGAAGCAGGGAACATATGTGATCCATTTCACAAAGTGAAATCTAAGGATTTACCTAAGGACAGAGGAATGTTGTGAAGTAATATTTATAAATGTCGCAGGTGTTGTGGTAATTGTAAATTGGCAGCCTTACATCATCCTGCTCTAATTGGCTTTGAATTCCAGTCTCTGCACTGTTATTTGAATGTCAATAATTTCATACCATGCTTGAAAGCAGAATGAAACAACTGTTTTAACTGGGGAAAAACAACCCTAGTGACTCACTCTGGTGCCTTCCACTGCCATTTGGAGATGTACACTGGGATTCTGGGGGCACCCAGCTTTCATATGGGTGATGCTGGGTCATGATGTGTGCCAGAATATTTCTGCTGCTAGCAAAATGATCTGAGCTCTTTCAAGAAGTAAAAACTCCCAAAACATACAAAATGTAAACATCATCTTCTTCAGTGAGTAAATAAATAACCAGCTGTTGTATACTCAGTGGAAAAATTGACTGCATATATTAATTAAATTCTGTGATCTAAAAATTCATGGATGTCATGAAATACAGACTTAAGGCTCCTATTAAGTCAGCTGTAACTCTGTCCCATACACCTGTGCTATTATGGGACATAGGGATATGTAAGTTATGGGTAAATACAAACAACATTTAAATCCAAATCCAGAAATCATATAATACATGTTTATCTTTAAGACTGTGATTTACTGTATCCATGCCTAATAAAATGAATGGAAGTACTGACATGTGTAAAAGTTAAGCACATGCTTAAGGTTTTCACTGGACTCAGGATTCCCTGTCCTGTGAGACTCGTACTCTTAAACATGAAAGGAACTTCCGTGCCTATTGTCAGAAGCAGGCCTCTAGATTATTTTCTAGAGTTTGTAAACCTTAAAATGTTTAACACTTCTATATTCTGGTCTGATAATTCTTTTCAGAGTTAATAAAATGATGACAAGAAAAATGCTTGCACATCCTAATTCATAAATTCCTTGGATCTGTTCCTAACTTCTTTGCATTCACCCCTCAAGTAAACAGAAGTGCCTACATAAGCAAGATTTATACCTTTATTATTAACAAAGGCATAAAAATACTACTTTCATTTAGAAAATTCAGATTACAAACACCTACAAACCTGTAGGTGGTTGCCTTTGTGACAGGGTTGATCTTATTTTCAACTGTCAAAGTATTAAATAGCACATGACACACTGGGCTCTGTAACATGTGCCTGATCCTAGACGAGAAAGTATGTTCTTGTGAGCTGCAGTATCTGCAAACACTAAGGAAACTCAAAATGAACAGTTGTGTTCTCTATAACTTAATTAAACATGTTCAGCTGAAAAATAAATAGAGGACCAACCTCCCTTGCCATTGCATGCCTTCTTCTGGTAAGGAAGGTCAGCTTCCTTCTATTTGCTTTTAATGGGCTTTAATATTGGGAAAAAATCTGGATACTGAGAAAATCAAATTAGTGTCTTCTTCAACAACTGTACATAATTAACTTTCCATGTAAAAGAACTTTTCATGTCTGTTCATTTATTATTCTATCTATCTCTAAGTGGATAAGTTAGGAGGAAAATAAAAAAGGGTAATTAATATTCAGAACATTTATTGCTACCCTAGGAACCAAACCAGAAGCCAGGAAACCAACATGATAGTTGGGGGATCTAGCTGTGGTGTCACATGAAATAAGGGATAGTCAGAATGAGAAGGAAAAAAAGTGTCTCTTTCCACAGACCCACACATATTTAAAAACTGAAAGGTGTAATTTGATATGTCATAAAATATAATTTAGATGGGTCATAAGAAAGAAGCTGAGTGAAAATCAAAATGCAGATGCAGAGCTGAACAATGTCATAGTAAGACCACTGAACCTGCATTTGTGGATAAGCTAGAAAGAAATATAAAACTTCTTAGTGCATATCATGGGCAACTGATTAGGGAATATCACTATCTCTAGCTTGGAGCATATTATAGAGGGAGAATATTCAGTTTGACTGGAAGATCTAGTCTGAGATCTCACTCCCCAAGGACCTGGATATCGATATCACTAGTTGCTCTAGAGGAATCACACAGACCATGAGAAAATGAACAGACTTGAAATCTGGGCTTTTAATGTAGAAAAATAACAATTTTATTGCAGTGTACCTGAAATGTTTAGCACAGAAATATGTGGACAGGATGCAAGCACAGGGAGGTGTCATGACTAGGGGAATTTGGGGTTTCCCTGCAGTGATCTGGTATGTCCTGCTGGCTCAAAGTACAACATGGTACTTGCTGTTGTCTTCTAACAATTTGCTCTCTTGTCCTGTTTATAGACATCTGGAGGCCTCTGCTTTGTTGTTGAAAGTATCTTGGCTCAAGGGCTGGCTTTTTAATCACACATTTGCCTTTTACTCATACACCAGCTGGCACATGGGGTTCCTGTCACACACCACTAGCAGTTATTGGTGTTGTGGCAATACAAATAGTGTGGTTCGCCTTAATTTCACTCAATGTGCTAGATATTTTCCCAAGTACTATTTGAATAATTTATTTAAAAAAAAATAAATGGTGATTTCATAGTTGTCAAGGTTTAGGAATGGTATTCCCCAATTTAGTGCTCTCACCAAACCTGCTCCAGCTATCCCCTCCAGTTGGAAGAACAAAAGTTAAAGATCACAAATGGAGACAAGAACAATTTACTGGAAACAACAACGAAATAAGAACAGGAACAGTAACAGCAACTATATTAATAACAGCAATGTACAAAGACAGGATGATTTATATGCAAAATTCTCACCAAGTCTGGGACAATGAAAACAGCAATGGAGTGACTCCTTACCCCAACGTGACTTTTTTTGCACTGGAAGCCACACCCAGAAAGTCCCTTACTTCTGGATGAGCTGAGATGGTAGAATAACAGCCTGGACATGCCCATATAGCACCGCAATCCATTCCACAAAACTACTGGAAAAACATTAACTCTGTTCTGGCCAAAACCAAAATAACCGTTACTAAAATTTCAGACATATTTTTCTAATTAAATAGATGCTTGCAGCTTGTAAAAATAAATAAAGATATACAAAGCCTTTAGATGGCTGGATTTCCAAGGGCTTGAGTATATGTTACTGAGAGTTTAATGTTACTGGTAAAGGATGAACTGTCTTCTGTGATAGATTATACATGAAGTTGCCTTGCAAATATTAAATTGATAGTGATTCAAATGGGAAATAAATAAAAACTGACATTATTTACTTGAAGGTTTCTTCCCTGCCTTGAAAAAGGAATGCTTATTCCCCAATGTACTTGGGAGAAGAAGGTAAATTTGTTTGCTGCTTTCACATCCCTATTTTATTGCTGATGGAAGGAAAGAAGCAGATTCTCATGGAGCCATTTTTCCTGTGCTCTTCTACCTTCTGTACTCCTTAAGATTCTTACCATAGCTGGTGGCTTTCCATTTCAACCACTGGATCAAGATTAGCATGAGTGACAAATTACACTCCCCCTTGCCCCCACCTTGGCTTGGTTCTGCACTTATAACCGTGCTGAAATTTTGGCATTAAAGGAGTAATCTCTGCTCCCAAGAGTAATCTCTTTGGCTTTAGGGGGATTTTTTGCATAATATAGGAGGGAGAGTTGGACAACTGCATCCTAAAGACAGATGAAGAATATGAGAAGCTGTGAAAACCAGGCAGTTATGAGTAGGCTGGGTATTCATTGACTCTCAAACCCCAAGTCTTTTGCTTGTTCCTTGCTCCCTGCTCACCAATTTACAAATACATCCCATTTTTTGATGTAGTTGTAATTTGGTATCTTCAAGTTTAGGAGTGGAGGCCATCTGAATGCAGGAAGCATCACGTACTCTGCTGTTGTTCACTGGAACTCCCATCTTCATGGGCATGTCTCCTGACTGATGCTGGTATTTTCATTGTGAAAATAAATACAGAAGGCAACACTCAGTGGCCATTCCCTGGTTGGCTGCATTTCCTACAGAAATGAATTAGCAAAAAAATGAAGCAAATGTGATTGCACTTTGTGTTGGTTTTCCTCCTAATAACTTTTGGGTGCGCAGGCCAATTTTGATTCTATTTGGCAGAAGGTAAAAGGCTTTAGGATTATTACCTTCCTACAAAGCTGGGGAAAATAAGCATCTGGCTAGAGGAGATAAGGCCAAATGAGTGCCCTGCAGTTGGAAAAGCAAACAGATTCATTAAGCCTGACAACAGCCTGCTGGACACCAAGCCCAGGCTACCCATGTCACTGCCTTTTCCTGGGTCAGAAGGGAGGTGGGATGAAGAAGGTGTAATTCTGAACAGTGCATACTTACCCAATATATAGAACGAATTCCTATTCTTCTGATCAGGAAAGACTTCGCATAGTAGGAAGCACTGGAATCCATGAATTTTCAAATGAAATTGCAGTCCTGACCAAACACTGATATTCTGTTGTGGACCATGCTAATCCTAAAATTGGACCTGCGTATGAAGCTCAGATAAGCATAGGTGAGATGAGGAAACCTGGGATAAAACCAGGGAGCAGGTAAAGTGTAGTGTTTTGAAGTACTTATAGATAATTATCTAAATTTGTATATTGGCTTCATTTACTATGGCCTGATTTCCCTGGTTCTGAATATCTGAAACACTCAGGAAATTTATAACAGATACTCATGGTCAAGTCAGTTCTCTTTAGGTGGCTAGATAAATGGGATTTAAAACGAATAATTCTTTAATTAATTAAATTAATAATTGAATTTGGTTTTGTGATCTGGTTTTCAGACATGATGAAAAGTAGAGACTCCCATCTGAAGCCATGGGCATCTGATCTTTGCAAAAATTATTCAAAAATGACCAAGTTCATGGTTGGAAATTACCCCTAGCTCTTAATTTTGAAGGGGAAGTAATTAAAATATTGAGTTTTACTGTGAAAGGACATAAAATAGAGCACATTTCTGAGGAACAGTGTAATCTATTGTTTTGGTAGAAATCTGCTTTCATTAGCCAAAAAATTATCAGCAGACAATCAATATTGGTGGTGCTACAGTGTCGCTGTATTAGGGCAATTCCCCTGGATGAAAGACAAAGAGAAATTGTCCAGCTCTTTCCTCTCCTGTGGCTTTAATTTTGCCACAGCCATGTGTGGGGCCCACCAAAGTCCCCTGTTTCCTTCCTCCTTCCCTTTGCATCTCCATGGGTGTATTGTAAATATCTGGGCTGTTGGTGTTAGGGTCCTATGCCACTTCAGGCTCTTGAGACAATACTACAGAAGTGTTGGGAACTGTATGAGCTTTTAGGCTGACATTTGCTATCCAGAAAAACTGGTTGGGGAGGAATGTGAAGCCACATTCATCCTAAATTCTCTCCTGAAGTTTCATGTCTGGCAGTAGAATAGGAGAGAAACTCTTTTTCTTTAAGAATTATTTTGGACGGAGACTATGTGGAGGACCCCACCTTAGGTCTCACATCTCTTATGAAATTTGAACAAAAAATAGTAAACTGCTATAGAAGCTGTTATCTCCTATTATCCATAGAAACAAGACATTTGAGTGTTTTTGGCAGAGGATCTGCTAAAAGCATTCCAGAATGATCTGAATATGAGATGCACTACACAAAATCATTTCATAAAGTAGAAGTGGACACATTCAAAGTGTACCAAAACAAGAAAAGTATTTAAACTTTGTTTTTTTACCATAGGGACAGTGACAAAGGAGAAAGGTCTGTCTCATGATGAATTTAGTTATGAAAGGACTTATAAGATAATTTTCTTGCAGCATCCTGTTATAGCAGACTGTCAAAAAGCTTCTAGCACATCCTTGTTTGGAATCAAGATTTGGCTACTAAGATTCTGGCCTAAAAAGACATTTAAATGCCATTTTTCTATTTCCTGAATGCCAGTTAGGCATCTGTTCAAAAGATGCACCTTTTTCAATCTAAACCTGTATTTTTATACTACGTAAGACAGCTGAATGGGGTAATGGATATGTGATGTCTTTCTGGTTTGTGGTGTCTCTATTCACATGAAATCTCAGAACAGAAAGAGGTTTGACAAAGAAGAATATATTCACATTTTCAGACTCTGAGGTAAACTCGGGTCTCAGGGCAGTGAGCAACCTCTTCCACTGAGATCTGAAATACAGACGTACAATGTGCTAAAGGTCTCCCCCACTTCTTATGACCTACCCCATGTAGGGCTTTGCCTAATGATTTTATGTAGCACTATTGGCCCACGCTACTCAGGTTTGTCCTTTTCTACATATAAGTGCAGAGTGTCACAAGAAGACAGAGTTATTTGGTATTTTCAGACTTTTGTGATACCTCCTAGTGTACACAAGTAAATAGTACATGCTGCTCTTCAGGCCTAACAGATAGCTGACTCTTTGTCAGTGTTTGTGTCATATTAGTTAAAAATGTAGAAGTTGAAATTCATTGGATGTGAACCTTACAGATCTGGAGATCTTCTCACAAAGGATTTACTATTGCTTCCTGCCGCACCAGCACCATGTTCTTGGTATGAGTGTCAGAAGAGTAAATCATTACATTTGTCCTTCTCGCTGTGAAGGAAAGAACAGAAAAGAGGGAAGCCTGAGCACTCACTTCCCCTCCCCTTGCACGCTTCTGATGTTGAAATCTGGCAGCTTTGGTTTCCATGGATTTGTGTATGTTTGTGTGTGCTTGGAGACTGTCTTAATTTGCATGGTTCACTGCCAGGTGAGAAAGAGTAATGCCTGAATGTACAGAGCAAACATAGCTGGAGTATCAGACTACAGCTTGCTGGAACGGATTGAAATGGTAGCTGCTCAAGACTTGCAGACCTTTGGCAGGGCTGTAAAAATACAAATATTACTAAAGGGAGGGAGACATTCTGACCCCAGCAGCAGCAGGATGTCTTTGTGTGCAAGTTCATCCAGGATCTGACTAACTGTCTCATAAGGTCCATGTGGAATGTGTGAAGATTTGCGGTAATCCCTTACTGAAATAAGGCAGCAGATTTGACAGCCAAAAATGGCTCATGCAGCAGGACCCTGGCAAGTGAACAAGTCTGAGCACAGTTCCATATGGACCTGAGCTATCATCCTTTCATCTATCTTGGCCTTAATACTAATGCCTGAAATAATGCCCTCCAAGATCAGCAGACCAGACAACCGATTGAGCAGCCAGCCAAGGGAAGGAATAGAAAAGAGCTGTGACAATTCAGCTGAGCTGCACAGTCCTGTAGACAGCCCTCAAGGCTGGATTTGAGCTGTGATGCCTGAGCCCTGCCCCAGGTGTGGTGTGAGACTCAGAGGCACTGCTAGCAGGCTCTCCCTCCCTTTCTCATTTCACACTTTCTTTTTCATGCCATCAGCGCTCCCTCTTTAGCCTGCCAGTCTCCCAGCAGTGGAGCAGCCTGCTGAGCTGAACCTTGCAAGTTGTGAGGGCAGAGGCTGTGAGCATTGCAGAGGGGACAAATCTACAGCATCTTGCTGGTGCCTGTGTTACCAGGCAGGACCAGTCTACATCTTGGTTTGTAGGCAAAGATTAGTCAGGCAAAATTATTTTAGCTGCCTGTGACTTTCTCCTGATCAAACACATTATGCTGTAAATTAATTAATTTAGCTTCAAGTCAGCTACACTAAGGTAATTTATTTTTGCTCTTACAGATGAGGATTTGGAGGACCAAAAAGACTGAAATTCCTCAGTGTTTGTCCTGCCTCACCAAAGCCTACTTGTCTTTTTTGGTGTTTGACAGGATGAAGGAGACTGCCCAAGCAGTGTGTCCCAGTCCTACTCATTGCTTGACTTCACACTTGCAGCTGGTAGCTTGTTTGTGTTTCACACTCCTCTTCTGCTATCGCCAGGGTTAACAATTTCTTTCTGAAGCATTTTGTCTAGTGAATGCAGCCCCAGCTACTGCACCAGCAGTGTAAATACAGCCGGAATATGGCTTCTGTATGAATGCATTTGTGTGCGTGCATGCACGTATATACGAGTGTAAGAGCAACAATCCTATGAAAATTTCAATATTTACAGCAAAAGCAGTGAGACTTAAGGAAGCCAGGCTTTCAGATGAAAAAAGAGAGAAAGGTTAATCCCTGATATTTAACATGGAACGTTTCTTAAAATAAAACCCAATTTACAATAGAAAATAAACCAGAGGTTGTGCAACTTTGGCGTGATAAGTGGAAAACGACCAGTTTGAAGCCATGCAGCCCTCACTCTTTGGCACAGAGTTAGTTCCCTTGCAAATACAGCCACACATTTCCTTTTGTAAAGAAATGCCGTTTTGGGGGGCAAAAGGAAAATATGAATACCACTCTGGAGCAGCACTCCTGGGCCCAGTCTCCTATAATAGCCCTAGAAAAACAGGGCAGATGATGTCATGGCAGCTGCTGATTGTCTGACAGACAGTTTCCGCAGCGCAACATGAGGCCCTTTGGTCTCCCTGTCAGGGAGATTGGCAGCTGAATGGCACCAATGAGCGCTGGACTGTATTCCCTCTGGGAATGCTGCCCTCATTGATGGACAGAAAGCAAAGGGAAAGATTGTCTTTGAACCTGAAAAGAATCCCCTTTTTTCTTCCTAAAGCTCCTGCCCCCGCTCTCTGCAGCTCTTTTTTCATCCCCTTTTTTTAAAGGTGTTTTGTTCTACAGCAGTTACTGAGCTTAATGGAACTGAATGACTTTTCCCCTTCACAATCTGTCAGTCAAAAGCTCAACTCCAGAGCTGTTAAATGAAGTCCTTTCAGAGTCAGACAGAAGAAGAATGTGTCAGTCATCCAACAGACCCTGTTGTGTTTTAATCTGTCAGAGGGGTGATAGGGAGAGCAGCCGGGCTCGGCAGGGGCACGTTCCCAGCAGCAGCTAAGAGGCCCTGGCAAATCCAGGTGCTGGAGCCAAAAAGTCAACCGGTCATAAACACGGTGAGGTATGGCGCTGCGAGCCCCCAGAGCTCGGCTTTGCAGTCGCCTGTGAAATGTTTGGGCAAACTTTCAGCAAAGGTTTCACTGTGAGTATTTCTAGCAGAAAGCCAGCCTTTAAGCACAGGATGGGTCTGCATAAGGCATGGCTTTCAAATTAATATAACTCTTAACTAAAACACTGGAGACAGTAATCCTCCGGATGAAATACATTTAGATAGACTATGATTCCAAGCCATTTCTGCCAAATTACCTTAATTTTTTGAGTTTCCCCTATTATATGGCATTCCATTAATCTTGCCTATTAAGTTAAGACTGATGTGCAATTTGTTCTGGGGTTGAACAGTTGGTCCTATTCACTCAAGTGCTGGTGTTTCACTACACATTATGAGAAGTACCCACTGTTGCTCTAATAAGAATAATGATCCTTTACTTTAATTTCAAGGGTTTGCTATTTAATTTTTTTTTTTTTTTTTTTTTTTTTTTTTTTTTTTTTTTTTTTCCCAGTGAGGGAGTAGATTTAAACAAACAGCTCCTGTTCTTATCAGATCTCATAGGAAATGTCTTTTGCCTGTTTTTACAGAGATGGCAAACTGTGGTTCAGCACACAATGTAGTTCTGTGTTACTGTGGCAGCTGGACTCCTGATGCACTCAAATATACTGGCTTTCCATCTGTAATAAAGCGGGTTTATAAAGTGGGTTTGTGTCCCCTGCAGGGCTGTTGCATTTTCTCTCCAGTTTTGCATACCTGGGCTCTGATGCCAGGCCCAGCAGAGCTGGCAGAAGAGGTTCCCAAAAGGGAAGGATGCTGTAAGGGATAGCATTTTCTTTCCCAACCTGTCCGCCTGTTCACTTTTCTACAAAATCTGGGAAAACCAATGGCCTCTCACAGCTTGTCACTCATTAGTTTAGTCTATCATGCTAGTATTTGCTTAAAAGCTTCAGCAAAATGCATTCTCTCTGCCGCCTTCTACTATGTCCCAAAAAATTTCCCATGTATTTGCTCAGAATGATGAAGATCTGTATGACTGTGGGACTGTGACCAGTCCTGGGCAAGGACTCTTTTGGAGTTTCAGCTGCTTCTAGAAACCTGTCTTTCATCAATGGAGATAACTATGGCTATAGAAATTGTCACTGCTGTAGAAAACTGCATATTCTGGTTATCTAAGAGATTAAGCTCAGAAATACAGGGCTTGCTTGGACAGAGTCCTAAGAACAGCTCCTGACTGATTCAGTGACAGAAGAGGTTGACAACTCTTACCATGAATTTTCAAGTCAGTGGATACGTCCTAGGATAAACAGAATGCTTTACTTCCACTGAACTAGATCAACAACCAGAGCTAACAGCCAGTGGGGCACAGAGCCCTTGCAGGGATGTAAAGTTGTGTAAGGAGTCGCCTCTCCCTGGTCTTGGCTTGTTTCCTTTCACAGTCAAAAGGAAATAAAAAATACATTTTTTGAAAACTGCCTAGGTGCTATTGTATAATTTCATTGAGAATTACTTGAGGTGGAGAATAGCCTGAGGTCATCCTGCTAAGCCACATAAGAGCCCCAGAAAGGATGGTAAGTTGAAGTTATTTGCATTTGGCTGCAGGAAGTTCTCTGCATCTGCTTAGATGGACTTGAGTTCTCTAGGAACCAAGCTGGTTTGCCAGGTAACTGAGCTGCTAGGATATCTGCTCTGTGTCTGCTGTGCCCCAAAATAAAGTGTTGCAGTGTGGCTGGGATGGCCAACACAAACTCATAAGAGGGGAGCCCGCATGGACTCTTGCTCCATCTGTCACTCAAGACTAGGCTTAGGGTGGAGGAGGTGTGGGAGGGCAAGAGTGAATGGAGTTTGTTGTCATGTAGATTATTTATCCTCAATGTGGAGGAGTAATTAGGCCCAGAGGGCAGTCCATCACTGTCCTCAGGCTGGATCAGTGGAGACGGACTGGCTCCTCTTCCAGCCATGCTTGGAAAGAAAACTGCTGCACACTGGGCCCCGTGTGGAGCACAGGGTGATGGTGCATCTTGATGTGGTCAGAAAGGTCATCGTCCCTGCTGAAAAGCAAGAGAAGCCCGAGGAGCACTGGCTGACAAAGGCGGTGGCCTCTTGTCTGCATATGGACAGGAATGTAATTGCTGAACATAAGCTGTCCTTGTTTCGAGGAGAAGGATCAGACAGCCCCGTTGGGGTTCAGCTGATCTGAGGGAAGGCATGGCCCTTTATGTGTATTGAAAACCTCTCTGTAAAGAAAGGTTCCTTTAACAGTGCTGTAGCTGATAGCTGAAACAAAAAACCAGCCGCACTGCCTGGGCTAGCCTGCAACATGGGCTGCAAAATGTGGGAAACGGAGTTTCTGAACTCTCAGAATGCACTGAGATCTTCTCAGGCTGGTTAGTGTCCTTGCTCTTTTTATTGTTGATTTGGTTTGTTTGGTGTTTTTCCAACTTGTTTTGTTTTTCTCAGAGTCATAACTTAAAATGAACTAAACAAATTTCCTTTGCATATAGGTCTGGTTTTTGTACATTTTTAAGTACATGTAGTATGATCTCATGTGCATGCAAGCAAGCAAAATATAATTCCAATGATGGGAATGCATGATATATCAGTTTGGATGTCTATCTATCCTGTCTGCGTGCTCAGCCATGGAAAAACTTTGAGCTCTACCAGCTTGTCACTCATTCAGCTAAATAAGTTTTGAGCCATCTCAACATCTGCTTAAAAGTGGCTGGACTGCCACTGAATTGCAAAGGTTCAATTCAACCCATATAAATGGAAATTTTTACTGCTGGCATGAAAGCATTTACAAGCTGAGACATATATTATAATGGGAATGAAAATAAACCCTTAAAAAATCTGCACCCCATTTGTTCAGGCTGTGCCTGAATGTTCCCATGCTGAGAAGTACTTCTTACCATTTATTAACTGTGACTTTAACTAGAAAGTGAAGCTGTTCATTTGAATAAATTGCATTCCTGGGTCTCCTACTGGAATAGCTGTCATTTTGCTGAAGGGCTGTGTCACAGTGACACATATGCCAGCAGTAATGGCTGCCCGATGGCGCCATGTCCTTATACATCCAATATTCCTTCCCCATTGAATACTGATGCTGAATGCAAGCCCTAAAACTCCCCTGTGAGCTTCCCTCCAAGGGAGACACCAAAATATTTTTAACAAGGTGTTACTACTTGTTTTTAAATGCTTGCACACTGAACTTTATTGACAAAAATCTGTGAACCCAGACAATAAAATAGTCACGCATGCACACACACACGCACACGCACACACACACACACACACACACACACACACACACACACACACACACACACTCTTTTAAACACAGTCGTCCATGTCTTCATTGAGCACAATCTGCAGCTGCACAACCAATTAGTAATATGTGGGTGGGTGGGAGAAGTTATTCAAAACTTGTACTTTTATGCCTAGAAGGGTTTGTGCGTGTGTGGTGCCCCTGGTAACCACACAGGGGAAAAAGTGCAGGTGTTCCTGTTTGCAAAATAGTGCCTACAGAATCAGAGAACAGGTCAAGAGCCCAGTGAACAGGAGATCCTTCCTTCCTTCATTTCCTTAAGTTAAGCCCTAATGTGCTACAAACTTCTTCTGGTTATTGTTAAAGTGGAATGGAAAGTTTCACAAAATCTCTCTTGTAAAGAAGCTTATATTACCCCTAAAAAGAATGGGGGCTGGGGGGAGGAAAGACCCTCATCTGTGGTATGGTGATTTCAAGCAGTGAGCTTAGAAGCCCTGCTTTTAATCCAGGAATTTAATTTCAAACAGGTGCTGCTGTCTGTCCTGTTCAGGACCTGGGAGAATTTGAGATCCTGCTTGCTCCAGGAAAAGGCTTGTGCAAACTTTTCCTGATGCTTGAAGGTGGCAGCTTCAGATGCCTTGTGGGGTGGAGGAAGAGGCTGAAGCTTGATGCAGTGGTGAGAAGGGGTAGGAGATGGGGGGCAGAGGGGCCGAGGGTTGGGTTTCAATGTTGGGTAACACATGATTTGCAAGCCTGCTGCTGTAGGTTGACCATTCTTACTTCTTCATGGGAGCTGGAATACTCATCTTTTCTTTTGCTGACATTTCCCACTTAGAGGTCTGCAGACCACGAGGTGGCATCTTCTTCTCCCAAATGCTTTAACTACTCCCACCTGAGGTCCCTCCCGGGGCCTCGAGCTGTGCCTGGACCCACACAGCCATATTCTTTCAAGATGTTTAAGCCTCTTTTCATTAACTTTGCCCCAGTTGTTCTGATGCTGCTCTTGACCCTTGCTGTCAAGTGTTATAGCAGGATATTAAACTGGCACCCTCTGTTACACGTTAAGAAAACAGCCATGAAACTGGAGAGCTTGGCGGACACACTTTGTGCAGCCTCTCAGCCAGGGCATCCTTTGAACGCCAGAGCCCCTCCTGCCAGCAGGGTGAAGTCGGTGCAGCTGTCAGCCCCTCCTGCGACGGCCCCACTGCCTTCCCACGGGCTGCTGGGTCTGCCTTTGCCTTTGGGACCAGGGGCAGCTCTGGGCCATCATCCTCGTGAGCGCAGTGGGAGCTGCAGGGTATCTCAGTGCTTTTGAGCTGCCTCTGCTCAGGGCCTGGGAGCTGGCCTGGCCCACCAAGGGCTCTTTGTTTCTGCTTCTTTTTGTGTGCAAATAATTATAGGTGCGATTTAAGTGACCTCAGTGTCTCACTTCTTGATTTGAAGGCACAATTAAATTCCTAGACATATAAATAGCCGAAATTGGACCTTTCAGCTAATGTTTAGAACAACAATAGGGGCCAGGTTAAGAAACTTTGACCTTGTATCTGAAAATTAGCTACACTGTACATTTAAACTCCCTAACTCATTGAAACCTTATAGACCCTGGCTTCTAGTCAAACCTCTACATGTCAGCTTTTCTGATTAGGAGACATCCTCTGGGACAGCTCACTCTGCAACAAAATGCCCTTCTAGAAGGATTAGTACCACCCTGTCTTTATATCTGTTCTATGAAAAAGACCAATGTGTGGAAGAAATGTTCCTTTCCCTTGAGCTTTGTGTTGTGAGATTACTTTGGCAATCCAGTGTGTCCACCCTACCTTGTTGGGTGTACCATCAGTTCTGGTGGTGCAGCTCCATGAACCTCCTGTATATGTGGATGAGCCTGTTCTTGCTCAAAAGATTCAGGTAATGTTTGCAGGATAATTTAGGTAGATAACAGTGACCAGAGTGAGAAGCTACACCAGAGTATAACCTTGCCTGTGCTGCATGAAATGTAGAGGTCTCTACTACTCCAGTACATTAGATTCCTCTTTAAAAAAATCATTTTTGCAGAGAGTAAAATAAAAAAAAAAAAAAAATAAGTCTGAGCTGTTCAGCAGCCTGTTAGGGAAGACAACAGTACTGGATTCTGTGGGATCAAAAAGAGTCCTTCAGCTGTTCTTTTGAAACAAACAATTTCTTCTTCTGGCAAAATCCAAAACTCATTGTGAACCTTTGAACTCAGCAATAATCCACAACAATGCTTCCTGGGAACTGCTGTTCTTATGAATAGATGTAGCCATCTGGATATGGCTAGCTATTGTTAAACATGATGTTTATATGATGTCATATGCACCTATGCCTCTATAAAGAGAGAAATGCATTTTTCTGCACCAATGATTTTCTATTTTGAAAGCTAACACTGTAATTTTCCACTCTTTTTATGATTAATGTATCCTTCCTCAGCCATTCTCTATTAAAACTATGAACTTTTTAAAAAAGCTGCACCTGCAGATCACTATCTAATATTTATGAACTTATTTTCTTTCATTGCCTTTCCTTGACCTGGAATCTCCCAGGGGTCCTCAGATCATTGGCTGAAAACCAGGAAGTAGGAAATGTGGGAAAATGATAGTGTGAAGCTCCCAATGTTCCTTTTGAAGGGACCATCAGTCCATACCCCAATTTTTTGCTGGATGCTGGTGAACCACAAGAGTAGGGGCAGCATTTGCTCTGTGTTCTTTGCGCAGAGTCTTTTCCTAACACGTGAGCACATTAGAAAAGGAACAGGCAAGATGTGACTCTATTTTAGACTTTATATGCCCAGCTTCATTAATAAACAAAATTTCAGTCATTGTTTTGCAACACTACCTGACAATAAGTTATGTTTCCTGTTATTTCCACCAGCCCTGAGGATACCTAGATGTCAGCATGGAAATGACCTCCATCAGTGGGCTTAAACCTACAGTAGGTCCCTGCTTTTGTTACTGCGTGCACACAGTGCTTGAGGTGTGTGGGCCCTTGTCACAGGGTTGAAGGTTACTGTTAGTAATATGTGATGCCCAGGCAGGTCTTGATGTCCACCAGAACTTGATGAACGTCTTGGCTTTTCAGAAAAAAGACAGATTGGGAGGGATTGTGGGATGGGAAACAAGGCAGGGCAGCCTGTTCCATCAGCATGGTTTTAATTTGACTCCCAACATCCAGGGCAAGATTTGATGGCCTCCTCTGCTGCTTGCTGCTCAGTTCATGAAGTCACTCTCCCTTTGCAAAGACCCATTCCTGCCTCAATAGAGTTTTCCACTGCCATTGTTTATTTTACCGAGGGGAACTCTTCGTGTTGCCTTTCCCTTTTTTAATTTTGGCCTCTTATGGACTACATGCTGGTTTGCTAAACCTGCCAATCTGAATGAGAAGCCCAGGGAATACAAGTTCCTATGGGATAAATGCTCCAACTTATGACTCATGGACTAGAATAGTAAAAGCTGATGCATAAAGGGCCCTGGGCACTAGCATACCACTGATGTTTTAAATTTATCTTCTTCAAATGAGAAAGATGTTTTTCTTCAAGACATACAAAAATATACCAGCTCAGTGCAATCTAAATGAAGTTATGTGGGAACACTGTTCTGCACTGTATTGCCAATCTTCTGTGTTTATGTATAAATTTCCATAGGGCATTCCTGTCTGTAAAAGTACTCAGAGTGTTTTCCTGTGGACTCCTTTTGACTGGCAGGAATACTAGCAGCCCTAAGTGTCATGTTGTTCATTTGTGCACAGTGTTTTTACAGCTATTCAATAGCATCTGTGAGTCATTTGCCTGCTGAGCCTCAGCTCTTTGGCGTGTGTCAGGTAGAGGTCTCAGGTGAGCATGCAGAGGGAAGGAGGGCTGGGCTCTGTGACATGAGGTGCCAAGCTGGCAGCTGTGGTCCAGAAGGATGTGTGGGTGCTGTGGTCAGCTGCCCTGTTTGCATGGATATGACCCCAGGGAAGGTGTGAAAGGGTTTGGCCCATGAGTTCCTCCAGGACAAATGAAGTGGAAGGGAACTGTGGACTGTTGGATTCCTAATTCTGTCTTACCACTCCAAGAGTTGTTTAGAGAAGTTGCTCACTTCCCAAGAAAAGGGCAGGTGACTTCTCTCCCAGAGTAAACTGAAGAAAAAATTGATACTGTCTGCTGCATCTGGATATCTGGTCCTTCCATTTACTGGAGTCGATTGGGAGGTGAGCCTTGCCTGTGTCTGCAGACCCACACATCACTTTACACAGATTTTTTTTTCAAGACTTGTGTGTTGACTTCCAAAGAGAGAGATCTTTTAGGAAGGCAGCACTTTTTGAAGCCATTCTGCTGATTTCTGTGCACCCGCTCAAATATTTAGCACTTATTTCCTGGAACTTGGCACAACTGAAGGTCCTAGCTGTACTTTGAGGAAAAGGCTCTAGGTGAGATGCAGTCAGTGTTTTCTGGCAGTGAGGTGTTGCGGAGAAAGGTAGAGGGAAAGGGGCAAACCTGGGTTTAGCAGTCAAATCCAGAGCTGATCCAAGCAAATGCATGCAGCCTGCCTGTGGGACAGAAACCCCTCAAAGAAGGGGGGCAAAGGTAAGCCAAGTCAGAGGGGACCTGAACATGGAACGCTCCTGTCCACAGATCCATCTTGGCAGCTGCCATCATCAGAGAGCCCCTGGGCTGATCATTTGAGCAATTTGTGACTTTTAACAGTGAAGAAAAAGATTTATTTCCTTTCTTTTCTCTGAACTTCTGTGGATTTTTATTCTGGAGGAAAAAGTAAGGAAAAGGGGCAATTTGAATTTAGCCATGAGGGAGACAGTGCATCTAGTTCTTGAAATTTCATGTGTAATTTAAGGTGAAAAGAGGAAAAAGCAGAAAAGTACAACACTGTGCCATTCTAGGCATTAATGTTGTTGCAGAAAGAGTGAAAAATCACATTTTTCCCGAGTTATTCACATCTAATCCTTGGACAAAATTGCTCTGTATGACTCACTTATTCCTCTGTATTCCTTGTCATACTGAGTTCAATGTCACACAGGCTCCTGAGAATAAACATTCTATAGATTTTGGGCAATATATAGAAAGGGCAAATACATGGAAAAAGAATAAAAGGATTTTATAAAAATGCACAGACTAAAAAAAATGTTTTAAAATATGGCAGAACCTCTGGATCATCAAAAACATTCTAAAAATTTCCTGAAGGCCAGTGTCTGCTTTCTCAACCACTCTTTCTAGTGAGATTCCCGCTAGACCAAAAATCATATTACCATCTGGATTGGTTTTGGATGCAGTTTACAGAATGGGTATCTATGGCAGATGCAGAACTCAATGTTGAATGTGAAAATGTCTTAGATTTCAAGTCCTTGATTTTGTGATCTGTACTTGTAAGTTTAATTGAACTGTTTCAATTTTACATTAAGAGGCATTAGGAAAATACTGTCACTTTTCATGTTTAAGACCACAGCTGATGTGAATCCAATATTGGTCTTGAAACTGTAGTGAAAAGCTGAAAAGAGCAAAAGGAAATGATGAAAAGTTCTTATGTTCTCAATTATTTATTCACTGTTTTCCCCCCTTCATTTTCACTCCAGGGATAGTAATGAGTTTTACGAATGTAAGGTGTCAGCTATAGGCTTTTCTGTTGAAACCTCTAAATTTATGGCTCCTTGGGGCATTACAGGCACGGATAATGCATAATTTACAAACAGACTTGAAACTTTCATCTTCCTTTTCCCACTCCTTTTCAGAGCTTTTTGTTCAAGGAGTGATTTGTTTTGCTGTAGTGGAAACCATATGCTCTCCCAAACCTCAGCGGAGTGTAGAAATTCTGCAACGTTGCCAGATGTTGCCAAAGAAACTTCACCTGACATAGAATTACACGTTCTTCTTTTCTTCAGCCAAGACTATCTTTCTAAGAGGGCATTTCTTCCTGTTTTTTGGGTAGTGGGCAAGAGGAGACCAAATCACAGCCAATTGCAGCAGGTACAGTCTCAACATCAGACTCCTGGGGTCTATGCCTTGTTTCTGCTGGGGCAGGAGTTGGAAATTTACTGATCCATCTCACAAGATGATAGGTCAATAGCTCTTAAATGGGAATCCTGCTTATGGCATTGTTTCCACTTTGTCACTAAGGACTTATCATATTGTATAAAACCAGTCTGGTTCAGAGTTTTTGGGACTGTAGCCATGTGTGTGTGCTGCAGAGCAGGGTGGAAGGAACATCATGGTTGAGCTGATAAGAGTTACTTCAGCTGAGCTCTCTCTATTATTTGACAGTTAGCATATGATTTGAAACAAAAGATTTTTGTTCTCCCTCTTTTGTTCCCTAACGGATTCTAAAACATTGGATGCTCTTTTTTTCTAAAAATGCCTTTATTCTGATGTGTGTCTACATGAATGTTTGTCCTTGTGGCCATAAATCAGAGGGTTGAGGTGTTTTGGGTATAAGGATGGGGAACAAAATTGTCCCTTCACTGAAAAATGCTAAATTGTGAGGAGAGCCTCCAAGACCAGGAATGCTGAAGAAACATGGGCTGAGCAGAACTACACAAAGAGGTGCATATCCTTATACAACCAATTTATTCCCAAACTGAATAGGACTTGGGTTTCCCAGGTACCTTTGTGGACTACTTAATTGCAGATTGTGGATCCCCAGAAATCTGGTAGAATCCAGTGGTTTGGTCACTGCTTCAGTGACGGCCCTTTAGGCTACATCTAAAATGAGAGGTGAGAATTATGTTAACAACATGGTTTTACTCCCTAGTGTGATCAAAATGTTATTTCATCTTAGAGTTTAGCTTGGAGCTGTCTTGAACATTTGTACGGCCATGGGGAGTCATGAACATCCCAGCTGCATTACCAATGGAGTCATTCCTATCTGTACTGTCTTTGGGACAACTGGGGGCTGAGACCTGGACGTGGCTCTTGTCACTTGGTTAAAGATGTTCCCCTCTACCTCCCATTGATGGATCATGGACATGTTGTGAAACTGTCCATCTGGGGAATCCTTGAACTGCTTTGTGCCTCACCCCAAGGCCGTACCTGCTCCCTTTTTTTGCCACTGCCTGCATTGCTGGGACACTGGTGCCTTGGCTCCTATTTCTATCCAAGCAGCTGAAACAGCTGTGAACATTCCCTTCTGGTTTTCACAATGTCTTAAATATAATCATTTCCAGCCCTTGTGGTCATACTGCCTACAGTACAGTTATCTCCAGGCAATACCAGATAAGGAAAGCACATACAGATTTTGTTCATTACTCTAGCATGTCATGGGTCTTTCCCAGGATATTTGAGAGAAACAGAGCAGGAAAATTTCTGAAGGCAGTGCTCCACATCAGTCTTCCTCTGGGCACCCCTGGTCTTCTTGTGCAGCATTTCCCTTCATTTCCCAGGTCCTGACACAATACTCCTTTCTAGATAAACTGCTCAAAGTAACTTCAGACATATTTTTGCCCCAACACTTCTCTAAGTCCAGGCAGATTCCTACCAGCATCTTTGTTTAAGCTTTCTTACTACTTTCCTACTTCACATGATTCTCATGCCTCCTTGCAAACAAGGTGCATATCCTAGATTCCAGGTATTCTGTTGATCCAAGCAGTAATGCCTCCAGCATTTTCCACTGAGACTTACCAGATGGATCCACTTACTGGTCTGGAGATGTGAGTCTTGGTGACAGAACCTTATGTGTTCCCTAGCAGTAACTCTCACCTTTATGTTGTGACTGGTATCGGCTGTCAAAACTGACAAAATTTTTTTTTCCTATGTATTTCATTTACACACACCCATGTGCTCAACCCCATCTGCTATGCTGGAGATCTCCTTACTGTACATGATGGTGTGCTGGACTGTGATTTGGGCCACTCTTGTTTGGTTTATCCTGCTGTATTGTGTTACATATAGTTCAAAGCCCAAGATTTCCAGCATAAGTGAAATGCAGCATTCAAATGGTGTGCTGTGAGGTTAAATGGGATGGTTTAAATACATACAACCACACTTTATAAATTGATCCCTCAACATTACAGGAAAATATAATTAATATGCAAATTGTGTCTTTTTTTAAACTGTAACACCTAGCTCACATAAGGAATGATTCTGGCACATAGGATTGTTAATTATTTTTTAACTTACAAACAGGATAAACTTTGATAGCTTTATTCAACAGGGCACTGTGGAAATACAGCAAGTCAGCACAAATTCATGGCCTGTCACAGCCATTCTTGTATAAAATATGACTCACAGTTTTGAAACATATGGTTACACAAGTTTTAATTTAAGTGGCATCTTCTTCAGTCAGCAAAATGAGGCCTGGTTTGCCTGCAGGAAGTGGAGTCAGCACCTCCACCTGCTGAAGTGAAAAGGCTCCCCCAGTGACCAGTGTTGGTTTCCACGGTTGGTGTATGGCTGAACAAAAATGTGAACCTTTGCACTTAATGCACACAGGGAAAACCCAAGAGCCTTTCTATTCATTATCTGCAAGCTGCTGGAAATGGAGCTCATCACAGACCTTGTGGTCACACAGCCTGTGGTCTCCCTGCCTGAAACCCCCCACGCGGATAATCAGATGCACCCCCATGCCATGAGACCTAGACTTTCCCACAAACTCTTGTTTTCAATTTTGTCTCTCAGTGGCGATAAGGAGAGCCCCTTACCATTCCATATTGCCAAATTATCTATCTATCTATCTATCTATCTATCTATCTATCTATCTATCTATCTATCTATCTATCTATCTATTTTTGATACAGACACTGATTATTTTACTTATGCATTGGATAGATTTAAAAGCCTCCCTTGATCCTAGAAAGGAAAGAATAATTAGCAACTACTCTCGCAATAGGAAGCTATCATCTCTTCTGGAGGAGAGGAATAGGGCTTGTCCTCCCACTCCTGACAGCTGCTGCTGGGAGACATTTCTGGGCTGTCAGAGCCTCTTTATGCACAGATTCTTTTGTTAAGACTTCATTGCCCACACCAATAGGTCTACACTTGACATCTGTTTTTCCCTGTGATTACTTTTTTTTCACCTTTCTCAATGTTTTCTCTATCCAACTCATTTTTTACTGCCCCTCCCTTCTGGTCATTGTTTTCTTTCTACTTTTACTTGGTCTTTATTTGATGTTGAAAATATTTTGGGGCAAATGAAAAGTAGATCAAATCTAGAATTTGTATCAGGCTTTTCTGGAGTTCTGACAAAGGGTGAGTTTCCTTTGGACTGGGTAAAGTTAATTAAAGGAGGAAAATTGGATGGCCACTGAAAAGACAGGTATTTCATGACAGAGAAGTCATTGCAGAGGAGTTCTTGTAAATGCAAGGAGAAATATATCCATAAAGAATTTGCCCAGGCCTTCCCAGTGAAACAGTCATCTGATTTTGTTTAAAGTTTTTTTGATCCAAAGAGCAGGAAAATATTTCACTCATAAAGAGTATCTACAACTGTGTTTGAACCTTTGACACGGGAAACTGAGGAAATTAAACCAGCTGCTACCAGTTTCTCTGGAGCCAGAAAGATGTAAAGCTTACACCAGAAAGATGTAAAGCTTACAGAAAAACAAAATGATCTTTTTCCCTCATGTTGTCATTTTCTTAAAGAAAAATAAAAAAGGAAAAAGCTATTTTTGGAAAGGGGAAAGTGTCTTTGCTTGCATTTCTGTCTGTAATACAACGTGTGGTTGATAAGAGACTTACGGTTTATGTTGTTGCTGTAGGGAATGAGATGACTTCTGAAGTTGGAGAAGGGCTGGAATGAGGCTAACTCCTTATGCTGCCTTTGTCCTGTCCTGAGCTGTGCCCTGACAGTGAATTGCACAGTATCTTAAAATGACCTTTCATTCAAGCTGTGTGGAGGTACTTTTAGTCAACTGGTAGGAGCAAGTGACCTCTGACCTGCTGATATTCAGTGAGTGCATGGAGGCATTTTCTGCTGCTGATGGGTGGTCCTAGTAGATGGTGGCCACAGATGTCTGCTCTTGATAAATTCAGTGTTCAGCTAGTGGGAGGGGACCTGTCACTGAAGAGTGAAATATGGAAGTTATAGGCAAGTGTTTCTGCTGGCTTTTAAACTCCATCACTAGCTGTGAAGACTGAAAACTCTTGACAGTGCCTTGCACTGCCTTGGGATAGTGCCCCCCTTAAGTCCTTCCACAGCTGTTCTGGTCCTGTGCTGGGGACCCAGCTGCATCATGTGCAGACAGCTCTGAATTTCCTTCACCCTGATAGCTGGGAAACAGGGTCAGTTGTTGGTCATGTGAGTTTGCTTTTTGTTCTGGAAGTTGCTTTGTACATCTGGTAGAAAGCAAACTTGACAGCATCCTCCTTATAGTGACTTAGTCTGGTTAAATTGTAATTAGGACTTTCTTGCACTGGAAAACTTCATCTGGTAGTCAGCAAACTTGACAGCATCCTCCTTATAGTGACTTAGTCTGGTTAAATTGTAATTAGGACTTTCTTGCACTGGAAACCTTCATCTGGTAGTCCATTCTCAGAGAATTTCTGGCTCTTTGGTCATAGCAGCTTTTCAGAGCAACTAGCCAAACCCATTATCATTGCTGGTTGGGGCAGCTTATTCAGCTTCACCCAGCCCTCTTGCTCAGCCTCTTCTTGCTCACCTCCTTTCTTCTGGTGCCAGTAACTTCTCTAAACTATTGTTTGCTGCTCAGTGGCAATAAATATTAATAAAGGTATGTCACTTTACTGCTGGAAGAATGGAAGAAGAGGTAAGTGATGTATGTTTTACTTCAGAGGCTTGGCTCCCTTTGGCATGTCTTTTCCTCCCAGAAGAATTGCCAAATTATATTCTAGTTTCCCTTCCCAGATAAACTACATCCTCACATCTGTCTGGCTCTGTTCCAAGCTGCTCCAAGTTAGTAGGAGCTGGGAGAAAAGTTTAACATGCAAATTGAAAATGTCAAATTTTGGCTTTGTTTATTGCTAGCTCTGTAGAAAGGAGGAAGTAGAAAGCTTTTCTGTCAGAACAGCTTACTATTATTGTCTTGTTTTCAGTAAATGAACCTCTGAATTTCAGTAGAGGGAGTGTCTGGGATGCCAGGAGAGACTGAAGGGACAGTTCTATAGGAGCAATCTTGGATGTGCTGGAAGAGCTGGAAGTGTGGTACTGGTAAGTGTGCGGCATCAGAGTGTGCCTTTACACAGCTGAATGTTTGGGACACTGGAAAGAAGTGGAGAAGAGATAATTACACAAGAGGTGTTTTGTTACAGTGAGGCAGGTATGATGAGACTTCTGAGCTCAGTTTGAAACCTCTCTATAGGAATGCTGTATACTGCATTGACCTGGTGTTTCACTCTTTAATTACATCAGTTCTGTCTGAAAGACACAATTCTGTGATCAAACATCCCATTAAAACTGAGAGCATTTGTTTATGCAAATTTAACACATCCTTTGAGAAACACAATTTCCATGAAGAGCTTTTGGGTGTTCCCAAAGTGCTCTGCTGTGAATGTAATGCATTTTAATTACATGGAGCAAATGTATCCTATATAGATGATGTCTTGGTCTGGATCAAACTAGAAGACCAGAAATGCTAGGGTAAATTTAAGTAATAAATATTAGTAATTCTATCAGAGGACAAATGTAGCAGGAAGAGAAATTAACCCAACAAAGTGTGTGATCACAGTAGGATTGATGCTGTCACAAGTATTTGTGCTCTTTTGGTGCAGAAAAGGATTGATATGAAGGGTCCAAATAATGGGGCCTTCATATCAAGGTCGTCCATGTGAGAGCGCTGATGTGAAAAGATATCTGAAGATCATAGGAAACTGACATTAACTGAATTTGAGAAATTAAGGAGGTAATGAAAAGATACAGAGTTAAAGGTATAATACAGGTAAATATGAAATTGATTTATCCTTAGCTGTTCCCACTGTGTCTATTTGTTTAGTTTTCTCTGGATGTGAATGTACAACTGGAGATGAGCAACTTTTCTGACTCAGAAGCAAAGAAGAAAATGCCACATGCCACCTAAAATTGAGCGCTAATACAGAGAGAGAATAAGGCTTTGCTTGGTGGTGTAAAGAAGTCCATGTTCTTATTTATGGAAGCTGAAATGTTATGTGAAATGGACCATAAATCTCTTGCTACCATTGCCAAATTGGGTCTGTCCAGCACTCTGCCTAGAGCAGAGACAAGTTTTAACTGCAGAGGTGTGATTTGTGTATCCAATGCAAACCTGATGGAGAAGTGTTAATAGCAGGCACGTACCAGAGAATTTGATGAAAGTCCCCCAGTATGTGTCACTTAAAAAATATCTTACAGCTTTAACTGGAATATGGATTATGATACTCATGATGATTCCATGATGAAAACCTGTTATGAAGTCCTTACCACAAGAACAGTGTTCTCTTAGCTTCCCTCCCCCATTCAGAGAAGCAGCTCCTCATAATAGAGGGGGGATTTTCTTTAAGACAACAGCAAAGTGATTCATAAGGAGTTGAAGAAAAAATTGCTGAAAAAGATAGATGAAGGCTGCTTAGGGACAGAACTAGAGATGAGCTAAAGATTCCCAGTGAGTAATGATACTGAGAAAGTTGTCTAGGCTTGTTGCATATGTCAAAAATACAGACCACACTGAGTGGAATAGTATTATATTGGTGTTCCAGGGAAAAATAAATGCATTGCCATCCATAAGTACTTACTTA
Source organism: Sitta carolinensis (assembly GCA_032173965.1). Taxonomy (NCBI): domain Eukaryota; kingdom Metazoa; phylum Chordata; class Aves; order Passeriformes; family Sittidae; genus Sitta; species Sitta carolinensis. Next base: position 33,240,935 of record CM063284.1, on the reverse strand, counting down.
ACTAGTAAAAATTGCTTGAAATAAATCACAAAGGCAGTATTGCAAAGCTGAACATATTTGGGTAAAATAACTTTTTAATTGAAGCTTTAACAAGAGAGTCTCTTCCTTCTTTTTTTTGATATTTTGTCAGTTTTTTTTCTTGTTGAATTTTCACGTGTTGAATTAAAGTGGAGACTGCTTTTAAAGTTTACTTACGAACATCTAACTTAAACATAAGCTTAAACAACATCATCGGTACAGATGGGACTAAAAAGACAGATTACACTATGGATGTTGATATTGTTCTTTTAGTTGAAGTGGGACCCCTAGTTACAGAATAAGTTCTCTACTGAGCTTCTCTGTGGGGCAAGATCTATTGGGTTAATCACTACACTTAACTAAAGCTGGATTTGAAATAACAGGGGAAGAGTATTATTCTATATTTTTTTTCTCATTCTGAAGTCCTTACCTGCAGAAGTAGGGTGAGTTAAATCAATGAGACTATTCACATGGATAAGCATTAATCATATGAGTAATGAGAAAAGGTTGAAGGGTCATTCTTAAAGTTGCTAAGAAGATTTGCAGCTGCTTCACATGGACTAACTATCATTATATTTCCCTCGTTACTGCTTTTAATGCAGTAGTGATTAATTAAACTAGGGTGATATTGACCCCAAGCCAGTTTGTTCCCTGTTCAAGCCCCCTCTAAATGGTGTCTAGAGGACTGAAGTGGGTATGAGGTGTGCAGGCCAAAGCCTACAGCAGTGCCTCTGCATGAAGTCCATTCTATCCTCATCAGGTTTCAGATTTCCTTCCTCAAGAAAATTGTCTTGGCGCCTGAAATGGAGTTTCCACTCCCCATCCCCCTCATGGCATCCCTGTCTTAACATATCAGTTATCATCTCATGCTGTAGCACAGAGAGTATAGAAGTATTTATAGCTGGCCATGGCTATCAAGAGAGATTTGCAGTAGTCCCTTCAGTGGTTCCACACATGCCTAGAGTAATTACTTCCTTTCCCTGAAAAAGTAAACTTGCATCTTCCAGAATAGCAGCAACAGCCTCCGGCCTGAATATTCTCCCAGGTGTCTTGTTCCTTTGGTATTTACAGACATCGGGATGTCATATCTGTTCCTTCTGGCTGCTCAGGGACTGTCCCTACTTAGCCATAATACCATTACCAGAAATCTCCATCAGCCTTGAAGCTGAATGATCCAGCAACTCATTGTTTCAGTTCTGAATTTGTCTTCTGAAGGGACAATCATGGCCATATCAAAACCATCTGTTTTACTTGTGTTGAGGAGCAAATACTGTATTATATGCTTTGTATTAATGATGAGATTTTCAGCAGCATAGCAAAATATTTCCAAGCTTCTCATATTTTTGAGTCACTGTGTTTTTTGCTTCATACATGGTTGGGGTGCAATATAAGAAGAACCTGCTTGTATTTATTCGCCTTTTCAAGAAGAAACTGACTGTTGGTACTTTTTCTTGTCTATTTCCTTAGTCTGATATATTCGTTTATTTCTGATATATTATTGTCATTGTTCACCTCCTAAGAGCCTTAAGCAGAATGAGACACTTTGATTTTTGAGTTTTGCATTTTCTTTTTAAATATCTGGATGTTTTTAAAGGCCCAGTACATAGTGTTTTTCTGCATCAAGGTGTCTGAGTTCTTATTATCTTCATTAAACCAGAAGAAAATTCAGAAGGACAATGATAATAGGCATTCCTATCACAAGTGGTAAAGTGTACTGCTCTGTAGAACTTGTTATCCTTGCACCAATGAAAATTCCCATGCCAGAATAAAAAGGAAAAGGAAACACAAGAAATAGTGTGGGAGTTTCCCGTATTTAATTCTCACTCAGTACTTCAGAAGAAGATGCTTCAGAAGAGGATGCTCTGCCAGCATACCAAGGGAAAACATTATTTCCAGCTCCAGATGAGTTATTTCTTATCAAATCTGCACTTAGTCTTTCTTTCCTGTTCCTTTACACACTGTGTTTTTCACGAACAATTAATTGTCTGCTAAGCCAGTATCACACTCAATAAGTTATCTGTTTCCAACCAAGAAAGAGGGAAACAAGAAAACTTCCCTTCCTGGGAAAGAAAGGCCAGTGCTGCTGGCATAAATCAACAAAAAGTGAGTTTGTTCATTTAGCTATCCAGAAAGTCCTAATATGTCATCATGTCATGTACAGGATTCGGCTGCTTTAATAGTGTTATCCTTTTCTCTTCTTAGAAGGGAGTTCATTTCAGTAAGCTTGTAAAGTACAATACACTGTATTAGAGGTTTCATTATTCACAGGGACCAACAGAGAAAAGAAAGATCTTTCCACACGTGATTAATACTTCAGCTGAATACCATGTGCTGGATGTGGGCCATCCATCAGCAATTTAACATCTGTAATCTGGCCATGGTGAGTCACTATTAACATCATGAACAAATCATGGATGCTCTGTGGTCTTAACATAGTTTATGGGTCTTGTATGAATTGAATGTGTGTTCAGCCTGGGGATGAAATGTGGATGGTCTAAATTAGAGACAAAGGAAGTTATGAAAAGGAACCTTAGCATTTATTTATTTATTAAGTAGATGTATAAGAGGACTGTTTGTAGAGGTCTGGCTCTCAGCACTTCCCTAACAGGGAAAGGTTAGAAAGGGGATGGGAACCAGTGGAATTTAACAGAAATTCACTGATAAAAAAATAATAAAACAGAAGGAGGTGATCAAATCCAACACACAGGCACACCCTTGAACCTGTAAAGGCATGTAGAGTGTTGAATGGCAAGTCTGGTTTTGTTTAATTACACCCAGCACTGTGAGCCAGGGGCACCTGCACACCAGAGTGGGAGGCAGGGTGGGGGTTTCCCCCCTCCACTATCTCCCTTGCTCAGGACAGATGGGCTTTTTGCTCAGTGCTGTTGATGCCTTAAGTTTTAGCTTTCATATTTTCCAGATTCTATACTGCATTAGTATGTAACTCTGAACTTCATATAAAGGGTTAGCAAGTTCTTTTTGCAGTTTAGTTAGACAAAACAAATCTTTTCCATCCTGAGAACCAAGGACACTGTTGCAGCTTTGGGCCCAAAAAGCATAAACAACAGAGAATTGAGTAGAGCAATCTGTGAGGATGGGACTTCATAACCTGAAGCTGTAATTGGACAATTAACCCCAATACGTAAATGGACCAAAACTTATAAAAGTGTGAAATCTCGTGGCACACCACCCATCTTGAGTCCATCTTGGGTGGAGCCATGGTCAGGCTCTTGTACTGCCCAAAGTGTATCCTTTGAAGGCCTTTTTAATAAATACCTACTTTATTCCTTTAACATCATCTAGCCTCTGTTCTAGTTAGCCTCTCAAGGCATCACTGTGATGTGCCAGCTATAACTTGAAGCAGTGAACTTACAGATGACTGAGGGCAGAATAAGCTGCCAAGGGAATAACCTGATGATGCTTATCTGCTGCATAGGCCAATGTTCATCTCAAACTGCACTCATCAATTTGTCAGCAGGGAAGCCACTCCCTTTTCTAGACCAATTTCCTGGTGCCATGATCCTTTCATTCTGGGCATGCTGACAGCAAGTGACATGTCTGTGTGATGACTCAAGTCCTGCCATTACCCTTGCCTTCTGCCCCATCCCACCACAGAGATGCTCATGCTGGAAATCTCTTGGTTTGTGCTTCTGGGTCTGTGAGGGGCAACGTACTCAGGGAAAGCCCTCATCATCCCTGGGATACTCTGCCTTTCTGGGGCTGATGGACAGAGTTTGTTGACCATGAAGGAGCATTACAGAGTTTGGCTAATCATTCAGGCATTTTCTGAAAAGAAGGGTGAACTTGGATTGGGACAATCATTTTCTTTCTTTGGCTTGGGGAGAGTTAGAATGGCTGCTGCCAGCTTAGATTCTGTAGTGCATGTTTAAACATACTGATTGCTCCTGCAACTGGACTATGTGATAGTTGCTTTGGTGATGCAAATAAACAAAAAACTGGGATATGCCTGCTGCTGTTTGGGGCTGCAGAGCTGTATAATCCATAATTTTCAGTCTTCTCCATTCATGAAAAATAAATCTGATCTGGTCCAAGTTTTGGTTTTGTCTCTGTCTTCACAGAAAATCAGTGCAAAAGTTCTGTCAGGGTGAGTTTGGTTGAGTGGCAGGTTCTGGAGGGGAACATGAACAATTTCTGTAAATTGCCTTTGAAAGCAGTACAGGATCTTTCAGTCAATTCTGAAAGAACTGTTTACCGTTGCATATGGCAGTCATTATTTTGAATAATAAACCTACTGAAAATCTGAACAAGCATGGGCCAACAGATGGGTCATCTTGCTTAGCAATTTAAGTAAGTAATTTATTTCAATCACCGGGACAAAGCACGTGAACATTATTAATTCCTTTCCAAGACACACGCAATAATGTCTCACATACTTCTGAATCTTGTAGCCATTACAGAAATGTACACCTTCGCTTTCAGATTTGGGACATTTTTGCTTGTATGCAGGATTTTCTTCTCATATTTATTACTAACAAACCCCATTTTCTGATTCAACTCAAGTGGAGGTAAAAAATTAAAGCTATAAAACTATAATGCAATGTCATCTGCATTTGGGTAGTGCTATACAAAAGCTGGGCACTGAGCAATGAAAACAGAGAAGCACTTACATTATTTTCAGTAATAATTATGTATCCTACCTTCCTCTGAGACAATTAGAGACAGGAAAAAAATACAAATATGTTTTAGCTTCCTCTGGTAGCAACAAGACAGAATGGTTTGCTGATTGCATTAGTTAATAAAGTCTCCTGCTCCTTCTCTTTGGAAGCAGTTCAGCTCCCAAAAGCCACTGAAGTGATGACTCAGAGAATTTAAAATTTGTCTTCATCCCAAGGATCAGGCTGTGCGGGCAGCACAAGTTCCTTGGTACCATTGCACAAATGTGTTTCCACTGTGATTTGGAGCTAATTTTACCAGGGTGGTTCCAAGTCCATGGAGTGTCTGAGTGTCTCCTGTGATTGATGGGAGAGTGCAGCTCATCCTACCAGTGAGGACAGCTTGTGTAACATTTGCTCACCAGTCCAGCATGGAAATTTGCTGTGGGCTGCACCACAGCTCTGCTTGAGGAGTTCAGCATCACTGTTGGAGAACCAAGTGTTATCCCAAGGTGTGTTCTCTCCAGGTGGGACAGCCCTTTTTCAGTAACCAAAATTTGCTGGCATGAATGGATTCTGCAAAAAACGCAGAGCTGGTTTGGGCACAAACTGGCTTTGCAAAAAACTGGCAAACCCTGCATTGGGCTTCATACTGTTAGCCTGCCTGATAATTTGCAGTTGTAAAGCAGGGCAGTCAGGGGGGTCATGAAACAACATGAGTGGTTTTGGTACCTGGTGTCAGAGCTGCTGCAAAACAGTTACACAAAAAACTTCCCACAGGTCTCTTCAACGTGTGTGTCACAGTGCACTTGGAGCTCCCTGATGGCAGCATCATGTGGCTGCACTGACCTAGCCCATGCTCAGTTCTGTGGCCAGTGAGCTAAAGAAAGTCATCTGGTTCTTGAAGAGGACAGTGGGCTGCACTGGGAGCTGAGGCACAAAGTAGGCATGGTAGGTTCTCACACATGCCATACCTCTCCTTGCAAACCCTCTCAGCCCATGGCAAATGTAGTCAGATACATTATCTGAACCAGTTCATTTAACCCTCCTTTCAGACATCAAGGAGTACATTAAACCTATGTAACTGGATTGTGTGCCTGATTTTTACAAATAGCAAGCTTTTGTAAATACATCGCATATTTACCTGAATCTCTGCAGTGTAATCAATGTTGTCATATAAAATTTAGCTACTGATATTTCATTTTGAGCCATAAACATTAAATGAATTTTAAAAATGGACTCTAAAACTGCAATATTTACTCATTAGCCAATGCTCTGTATGAGTAGAAATAAAACTTGTCACCAGTACGTTTTCCTAGACATTAAAAAATAGTGAGAGAGTTATGAAAAGAAGCTCCTTCCTCTTTTGGGAAATCTATTGCTGGTTTTGAGAAAGCTTATGGAGTGCTAAATGGGCTTAAGAAGCAGTAAATACCCCTGAAAGACAGAAAGGGAGAAAATGTTAGAAAAGCAGAATAACAATCTACGTCCCAGTGCATATTTGTCTCAAAGACTCTTTCTCCTTAGGAAAAAAAAATTCTGCCAAGCTTATAAAACTTCTGAAAAATATTTTTAAAAAATTTGAAAATATTTTCAAAATATTTTACTTCTGACTTTTTCGAAAGGAATACTTCTGAATTAGCAATTTCACAATAATTGTTTCATCAAGAAACAATTGAATTGAAAAAGTTTGGAGATAGCCCTTTGTTTTGGTCCAGAACAGAATTAATCTGGTTTTGTTTCACCACAAATGATGAAACATGATTAATTTTGGATCTGAAACCCATTCCCTTTGAAACTGTGCTTTTTGGATTGGATACTTTTCCCTCTCTGCCATGTCCCCATGGCACACTTGAGCCTTTTGCCAAGCTCCTGACCTCTGCTCTCCACTTTATGCTCCCAAACTGACCATGTCCCTTGGGCAAATGCTGCCAGGCACAAAGAGCAGTGGAGACTGGCTCCAGCCTGTGTGACCTCACCAAGCCCCTTCAAAACTGAAATGGAAATTCCTGTTGGGAGCCAGCTGGTTTTGGATGCACTGGTGGCTTAGCCCTACTTTCCCTTTTATCTCTATTATTTCAGCAACATTACTGTGGTTTCTAAACTCTTTAGCTACAGCACACATTGCATCTCCCACCCATTGCCTTCAAGAGCCTGCTGACGAATTCTGCCCTTTAAGAAAGAAAAGCCTTAATACATTTAGAGAAGAAAAAGTTCCAGATGTTTTGCAAACTATCAAAATACCCTGGATTTTCTTTTTGTAAGGAACTTTTCACAACCTGATAAAAGCCTATTTTCTTAGCAAACAGATTATATGTCAGCCAGAGGTGTGAAAACATAATAGAAAAGAACCATATGCCAGTTAAGGAGAGAAAAAAAAAGGCAGTTTCCAGGCATGACTACATGCTTTATAGTTCTCTTAAAAAATAAAATTCAATATCTAAGAAGAAGATTAAAACAAAATATGTTAAAAACAATTAAAGGCAAAACGGAATTCCAAGTGTAGTGTCAAACATATTGATATGGAGTTTTAGCTAACTTTTTTTTTTTTTTTTTTTTTTCCCTTTAGACAGAAAAGTATGCAAATCACAAACTATGGGTTTTTTTAGACTACATTGAGTGAATCTTTACAGAGAGTGGATGAACCAAGCTTCATTTGATGAAGTGGTAAGCAACAATCCTGTTAATGGAATAAAACTGAACTACAGTAGTACATTTCTTGCATCTTGCATTACATATGTTGAAAAACTGGTAAACTGAGTCAGGGAAAAAGTTACATGTGTGAACATTTTACTTTGTGTTGCAACAGACAGAAACAGTTTCATAGAAATGATGCTTGATAAAGTGCTTTTCATCATCAAGTGCTCTTCAGAGGAAGAGAAGTTAACAGGTAGTTTCTTTTACAGGTGGGAAAATAAAGATACAACAGCTTCCAAGAGTGGAGATGCAATGGACAGGAGTCTCCTTAGTATGAGACTTTAGCTAGCACACACTGTCAAAAGGGAATGCAAGCACTGGAGGGATGCCTCAAGACACCCTCTTACTCTCTCCTTTAACTCTTTCCCAGATGGAAGCTTTACACACTCCAAGACAATGCTTGTTTCTTTGCTTTTGTAGGGTTATAAGGGATTTCCAGGTCTGGCAGGGGAGCCTCTCCATGCTGGGCCATCTTGGAAGTGGATTGCACTCCTGGGAAGTTGAAGGCCGGGTGACATTGCTGGGTGCCACGCGACAAACATTGTCTACCTGGCTGGGCTCCCTCCTGTCCTTGCAGGGCCTGCGAGGCAAGAGGCTGCAGCCTCCCACACAGGGTGGTTCAGCACAGGAGGACATGGAATAATACTCACCAGTTGGCAGGGATGAACCCAGAAAAAACCCCACACAGGGACATCCAGTAGGAATTAGGGGATAATGAATAGACAGCCACTTGCAGACCACACATGCTGCTTGAGTGACTAGCCTCTAACTAAAAGCAAGGCTCTTTGCCTGTGGCCAAATTCCTTGGTACACATTGTTTTGCCATGTCACAGGGATTAAAGTCACATGTATTTGAAGCTCTTGGGATGAAAGGCTTACTGACCTATGTGGGATGATGACTGTCACAAAGAGCTGGTAAATTGCCTATCTCTTTTTGTTGAGTTGAATATAATTTTTTCTTGTTAATTCTAAGCTGTGGGTTTACCTTTCAGAAGCTTGCTTATTATGCCTTTTCAGATCTATATTTCAATACAGTTTTGGCATGATTGTGAGTTCTCATGTCCTTCCCTGGGGTGAGCTGCAGTAAGCAGCTACACCAATATATTGGTCTATATTAAACTTGTAAATGTGTGCACTGACAAGTCCAGTCAGACACATTCAGCATCACCTAAATAACAAACACCTCTTCTAGTTCAGAGTAGAACTGCAATTCATCTTTTGGAAACTGAACATCAACAGCAGGATCAGGTATATTTGCTGACACTGATATGCACCATCTGAGCTCCTTTCTCACATCTCCTCTCCTGTGTCTGTTCATGCACAGGGTGAAGTGCATTACAGGTGCACTACAATGAGCCAGGAGGAATTTTACTTCCTCTGTCAAATTCCACTGAAGAGTTGCCTGTCCCCTTTTACACTACTCTCAGGACAGGGCAATGAAGAAGAAAAGCTGAAGAAACACTAAGACACTATGAAGAAGCATCTGGCTGCTCCACATCATCAAAGAAGATATCTGAGCACCTGCACTCTCCCTTCCATGCAAGCTTCCCTGCAAGCTTTGGAGATGTTATATGTACAAAAGACAAAAAAGCTCTTCTGGGTCTAAAATGAGGCTTATGAGGATCAGAAAGTGTGCACACTCTGGAGATGATAAAGAATAGAGAATTGGGTGAGACAGGAAGTTTGAGGTAGTAAAGCATAAGTAAATCAGGCAGAGTTATAGAGTGTATGCTGACCATCATGAGCTGTGTCAAAAAGCAAAGGACAAAGCATGGGGGAAAATCACCTCACTTTGCAATGGGTTTTAAGGAATGTGCTTATGAAACCCAGTGACAGCAGGGTTACTGTCTTGAGTACAGTATCACAACAGAAAATGAATGTACGCTCAAGTGCAAACAAAAGGTTTTCTTGTTTAGTTGGAGATGGCCACAGGAACATGATCTGGCTTGGTGCTAGAAAGAGTGATACAATCATTCCTTTGGCAATGAAACTAGTTGAAAGAGGAGGTAGAATATAGGAGTTAGGTCAGTCACCTTTTCTGTATGGAGTGGCAGTATGCTGCCTGAATATGTTGGTAGGCTACAAAAAGGAAGAAAATACACATACAATATGTGTAATTAGAACACAATAAGATTCATCCATCAATGAGGTAGAAGTATAC